>HG995327.1:9877389-10404889 GCA_905333045.1 Lysandra bellargus | reverse complement strand
ATTGGCCATAGTTATATTCATGTGGGAATGCGCTAGTTAATTTGACTTGCCATTCGTCCCAAGTAAATAATATAGTACTAAGGCTTTCGTACCAACGCTTGGCCAATCCTTGCAATTTTTGCATAGCGAAATGGATAGTAGTCTTTTCATCCCAGCCATAGACAGCAGCGCATTCGTTAACCTTTTTTAGCCATATATCTATTCTTTGATTGTTAGATGACGGATCAAATTCCGGTAAAATATTTTTGTAATCATTACTTCTATTGGTGGCTGGTGTCTGTGGCTGCGAGGTAATCGATTGAATAAACTTTAAAACATCGTCCGTGGACATACGGGGGCTCACTGACCTTCTGTTCAACTCGTTTACGTCTCGCTCCTGACGCTCTTGGCCGCTGCGACGCGAGGACTCGCGGTCGACGCGCTCCCGGCTGCTGGAGCGCAAGTACTCATGGTCGTCATGCTCGCGGCGTGGTCTACTTCTGCAGCGAGAGGACTCGCGGTGCGGCCTATTGCTGCGTCACGACGACTCGCGGCTATCACACTTGTGGCGTAGCCTGCTGCTGCGTCGCGGGGACTCGCGGCTGTCACGCTCACGGCGTGGCCTGCTGCTGTATCGCGAGGACTCGCAGCTGTCACGCTCGTGACATGGCCCGTTGCTACGGCGCACAAATCTGCCGCACTCTCGGCGCGGTGTTTGAAGTCTGCGTGGCCGTTTCTTGTCCTGACTACAGCTGCGACTTCTGTGTCTGTCGAGTCGGGACCTCCTCCCTTGTCGTAGCAAACGCTGATGTCCACGACGTCGGGGATGGTCGCTTTCATCACTCGAAGTAGACTGGCTTCTCCTGTGGTCCTCAAGTCGTCTCTTTCGCGATTCGTGTTCCATTGCGTCTCAAACACACAAAAAGTGGAATGCTTTAGTATATTATGATACCACTAAAAGAAGAGAAATACAGTTGAAGTTTTCAAATAAAAGCAATTTTGTAGGCGTGTACGTGTCACTTCTGATATGTAATAAAAACTCTAGGTCACAATTATAATACTTTATTTTAACAGACATCTTTTAATAATAATTATTAAATCACCTCCAACTAAGAGTAATTAACATTAGGTCTAACTCACTGTGAGCACGTTACATCAATACAGCAAATAATTATAATAAGTATAAGAAATTCTTAAAGTGACTTACCAGTATAACCTGCCGAGGTCAACGTTGATACCAGAATCCGCCAAATAGGGCTCAAACCCTCTATTTTATACCCAGGTATTCCCGCCAACCCCCGCCAATTGCTATCAACGTCGAACTCTATTGAGGGAAGTCAAATGCAACTTCCTTTTCTTTAATACATTGTTTTATTTTAACAGCACTAGAAAAAATCTTAACATACTCTCAATAAATATTAAATAAATATGTAATTTTAATAGGATAACTTTCTAATTTTACATACCCTTGAATAAAATTTATAGAAATTGCAATAAAGTATTACTTCCTTTTAATCAACAGTTTTACAAAAATCCAAAAACAACCTTAATAAACATAGCATAATTATTCATCGTTTTATAATGACATTTGTTGATTTTAGCCGTCTTATTTTAATTTGTAATCATTTACTTTACATTACATCCTGAGAATCATAAACTAAATGACTCCTAAAAAATATTGTTTTTAATTTTCAAATTAAACATTACATTTCTAAAATGAAATTGACCTAACACTCGGTTCACATTGCTAATAATAATTTTTCATCTTACAAATTATAACTGATTAAATCTTACTCTTTTATTAAACTGATTAAATATTACTCTCTTACGAGGTCTTCTCGATTACGCTGATCGTCCTTCAACCTCAATTACTTTACAAATTTTAAATCTCAATCATTTACAAGGTCTTCTCGATTACGCTGATCGTCCTTCAACCTCAATTACTTTACAAATTTTAAATCTCAATTATTTACAAGGTCTTCTCGATTACGCTGATCGTCCTTCGACCTGAATTACTATACAAATTCCAAATCTCAATCATTTACAAGGTCTTCTCGATTGCGCTGATCGTCCTTCGACCTTTATTCTTAAAAATGTAAAATTGGTGAAATCAAAATAATATTACTAAAGATAATTAATTCATTTATCATCAATACTGTTACTTTCATCAATACTATTAACATCATCAACATCATTATGTACATCAAGGGCAGCAATATTAACCCAAGGTAACATGCGACTTGCGGATACGACTGTTTTACGTTTGTTTTTACTACTAGTTAAGCCTGGAATTGTTATCTCATACCGATCATTTCCTAGCACGGAGACCACTCGAAATGGCCCTATATAAGGAGGAACCAGCTTTTTACTTTGACCGTCATTCTTAAAAGAGGTTTTTGTTATTTTTACTAAATCACCTTCATTGAAAATTCGTGCTGGGCGCTTGCGTTTATCATAATACTGTTTTTGTTTAATCTGTTCATTATCTATTCTATCCTTAACTTCATGCCTTATATCGGTAACGGCAGTATTATCACGAGTTTCAGGTCGCACTTCATTAAGAATAGGTTCTATCTCACTATTCATACGGGTTCCAAACATTATTTCTGCGGGGGTTCTACCAGTAGTTTTTTGGATACTATTATTAAGGCCCCATTGAATTCTACCCACCTTCTCATCCCAACATCGCAATTTAAGTTTTGAGCTGTAAGAGCGTTAAGAACAGTCCTATTGTAGCGCTCTACCTGGCCATTCGATTGAGGGCTTGCCACAGCATTTAACACGTGTTTGATTTTCCTATCTGTACAAAACTCTTTGAATAATCGCGAAGTAAAACAAGTTCCCCTGTCACTTATTATGCGGTCAGGAGTTCTAAAAACATTAAAAATTTCATCCAAAATTGCAATAGCTGTTTTAGACTTAGTATTTCTAACTGGCTTAATAAAAGCAAATTTAGTAAAAGCGTCTATGATTAATAATATGTAAGAGTTTTGTTTTTTCGACTTTACGAAGGGGCCGAGATGGTCAATATGTAAGGTATGAAATGGATCTTCAATTTTAGTGATGGGGTGTAGTAATCCTTCAGAATTAGCTGATTGTTTTTTAGCATAAGCACATTGTAGACAGGCAGCCACGTATTTTTTTTATAAATTTTGTCATTTTTGGAAACCAATATGTCCCCTTTATTCGTTCCATTGTTTTATCTACTCCAAAATGACCAATATCATCATGGTTTAGCTTGCATATTTGCCATCTCGCTCCCTTTGGCACAGCCCATCTTAAATTATTCTTATCACCATCTATTACCTTGTAAATCCTATTATCTTTAATAACATAATTATCACTTATAAGTTAATATATCCCTAACTCTTTGTAGCTCTGAATCACCGAGCTGTAAATATAATAGCCAATCTTCATTATTTATTAACATGACAGTAGGGTATTGTTCTAGCTCATCAGGAATTACTAAATCCGTTGGGTTACGTGGCATCTACATGTGACATACGAGTACCAGGGCGATATTCTACAGTGCATTGATATTCTTGTAATAACAACCACCAACGCGCTATTCTTGGAATAAGATCTCGTTTAGAGAAAGTAGTTCGTAGGGCACTACAGTCGGTAATTATTTTGAATTCTTTACCAATTAAATAAACCCTAAACTTTCTAAGGCAACAAATTAAGGCCAGGGTCTCCAGCTCGTAAGAGTGAAAATTCTTTTCCTCAGGAGAGGTTTGGCGACTGTAAAAAGCTACTGGTTTAAATGTGTCTTTTTCTTTAAGCCGTTGCATTAAAATACCACCTACACCAATTTTGCTAGCATCAGTATGAAGTTGAAGTTTCAGCTGATGGGTCATAAATAGCTAAAATGGGTCTAGTAATAAGTCTACGCTCGAGTTCGTTAAAACAATTATTTTGTTTATCAGTCCAGACAAAATTGACATCCTTTTTTAATAATTTACTCAAGGGATAAGATAACTGTGCAAAATTTTGAATAAACTTGCGGAAGTAACTAACCAATCCGAGAAACTGACGTATACCGTGTTGATTTACAGGCTGAGGAAAATTTTGAACACTTTCTATTTTATGATTACCGGGCTGCACTCCTTCAGAGTTAATTTCATAACCTAGATAATCGACTCGGTCACATAAAAATTCGCATTTATCTAAATTAAGAGTCAAATGGGCGTTTTCTAGTAAATAAAGGACGTGTTTTAATTTATCCAAGCAATCCTCAACATTCATGCCATAAATAAGAACATCATCTATGTAGGCAGTAGCTTTAGTAAATCTAGAAGAGCCTAACACCTTATTCATCATTCGTTGGAAAACTGCTGGTGCATTGGCAAGGCCAAAAGGCATGCGGTTAAATTCATATTGCCCATCAGGCGTAACGAATGATGTAAGGTGTTTAGAATTTTAATCTACACAAAGTCTTTGCTTCCCGTTTTTCTTTTTAACTAGAACAATAGGGCTTGCGTATTCTGATGTTGAGTCTCTAACATTTTGTCAATCATTTCTCTAACCTTTTCGCGTTCTGCATGGGACAGTCTATATGGTCTTTACACTACTGGTGTTTTACTATTTAGTTCTATATTCATTTCAGTTGCATTTGTGCATCCTAAATCCTGAAATTTGGAAAACTGGAAAAGCTCGAGCGATAACTGTATTCTGAACAATATATTATTGACACAACGGTACAAGCCACCATTAACAATATACTGCTGAACCGGTTTACCTATTATTTTACTATCCAACAAAATATAACCATCGTAATCACCCTGAACTACAGCCTTAACAGATGAAATTCCAAAAAGTGTAACAGTTTTCATTGTTCTATCACTTATTCCGTGAATAATACAGTCAACCCCACGTTTTCCCGTTATGTCACATTGATTTACAAGTGCTAATTTTTCATAAAAATAATTTTGTATCGATTCATTAAACCTACTTTTACGTCTAAGCATTTCTTCCAAGGATTGGCCATAGTTATATTCATGTGGGAATGCGCTAGTTAATTTGACTTGCCATTCGTCCCAAGTAAATAATATAGTACTAAGGCTTTCGTACCAACGCTTGGCCAATCCTTGCAATTTTTGCATAGCGAAATGGATAGTAGTCTTTTCATCCCAGCCATAGACAGCAGCGCATTCGTTAACCTTTTTTAGCCATATATCTATTCTTTGATTGTTAGATGACGGATCAAATTCCGGTAAAATATTTTTGTAATCATTACTTCTATTGGTGGCTGGTGTCTGTGGCTGCGAGGTAATCGATTGAATAAACTTTAAAACATCGTCCGTGGACATACGGGGGCTCACTGACCTTCTGTTCAACTCGTTTACGTCTCGCTCCTGACGCTCTTGGCCGCTGCGACGCGAGGACTCGCGGTCGACGCGCTCCCGGCTGCTGGAGCGCAAGTACTCATGGTCGTCATGCTCGCGGCGTGGTCTACTCCTGCAGCGAGAGGACTCGCGGTGCGGCCTATTGCTGCGTCACGACGACTCGCGGCTATCACACTTGTGGCGTAGCCTGCTGCTGCGTCGCGGGGACTCGCGGCTGTCACGCTCACGGCGTGGCCTGCTGCTGTATCGCGAGGACTCGCAGCTGTCACGCTCGTGACATGGCCCGTTGCTACGGCGCACAAATCTGCCGCACTCTCGGCGCGGTGTTTGAAGTCTGCGTGGCCGTTTCTTGTCCTGACTACAGCTGCGACTTCTGTGTCTGTCGAGTCGGGACCTCCTCCCTTGTCGTAGCAAACGCTGATGTCCACGACGTCGGGGATGGTCGCTTTCATCACTCGAAGTAGACTGGCTTCTCCTGTGGTCCTCAAGTCGTCTCTTTCGCGATTCGTGTTCCATTGCGTCTCAAACACACAAAAAGTGGAATGCTTTAGTATATTATGATACCACTAAAAGAAGAGAAATACAGTTGAAGTTTTCAAATAAAAGCAATTTTGTAGGCGTGTACGTGTCACTTCTGATATGTAATAAAAACTCTAGATCACAATTATAATACTTTATTTTAACAGACATCTTTTAATAATAATTATTAAATCACCTCCAACTAAGAGTAATTAACATTAGGTCTAACTCACTGTGAGCACGTTACATCAATACAGCAAATAATTATAATAAGTATAAGAAATTCTTAAAGTGACTTACCAGTATAACCTGCCGAGGTCAACGTTGATACCAGAATCCGCCAAATAGGGCTCAAACCCTCTATTTTATACCCAGGTATTCCCGCCAACCCCCGCCAATTGCTATCAACGTCGAACTCTATTGAGGGAAGTCAAATGCAACTTCCTTTTCTTTAATACATTGTTTTATTTTAACAGCACTAGAAAAAATCTTAACATACTCTCAATAAATATTAAATAAATATGTAATTTTAATAGGATAACTTTCTAATTTTACATACCCTTGAATAAAATTTATAGAAATTGCAATAAAGTATTACTTCCTTTTAATCAACAGTTTTACAAAAATCCAAAAACAACCTTAATAAACATAGCATAATTATTCATCGTTTTATAATGACATTTGTTGATTTTAGCCGTCTTATTTTAATTTGTAATCATTTACTTTACATTACATCCTGAGAATCATAAACTAAATGACTCCTAAAAAATATTGTTTTTAATTTTCAAATTAAACATTACATTTCTAAAATAAAATTGACCTAACACTCGGTTCACATTGCTAATAATAATTTTTCATCTTACAAATTATAACTGATTTAATCTTACTCTTTTATTAAACTGATTAAATATTACTCTCTTACGAGGTCTTCTCGATTACGCTGATCGTCCTTCAACCTCAATTACTTTACAAATTTTAAATCTCAATTATTTACAAGGTCTTCTCGATTACGCTGATCGTCCTTCGACCTGAATTACTATACAAATTCCAAATCTCAATCATTTACAAGGTCTTCTCGATTGCGATGATCGTCCTTCGACCTTTATTCTTAAAAATGTAAAATTGGTGAAATCAAAATAATATTACTAAAGATAATTAATTCATTTATCATCAATACTGTTACTTTCATCAATACTATTAACATCAACATCATTATGTACATCAAGGGCAGCAATATTAACCCAAGGTAACATGCGACTTGCGGATACGACTGTTTTACGTTTGTTTTTACTACTAGTTAAGCCTGGAATTGTTATCTCATACCGATCATTTCCTAGCACGGAGACCACTCGAAATGGCCCTATATAAGGAGGAACCAGCTTTTTACTTTGACCGTCATTCTTAAAAGAGGTTTTTGTTATTTTTACTAAATCACCTTCATTGAAAATTCGTGCTGGGCGCTTGCGTTTATCATAATACTGTTTTTGTTTAATCTGTTCATTATCTATTCTATCCTTAACTTCATGCCTTATATCGGTAACGGCAGTATTATCACGAGTTTCAGATCGCACTTCATTAAGAATAGGTTCTATCTCACTATTCATACGGGTTCCAAACATTATTTCTGCGGTGGTTCTACCAGTAGTTTTTTGGATACTATTATTAAGGCCCCATTGAATTCTACCCACCTTCTCATCCCAACATCGCAATTTAAGTTTTGAGCTGTAAGAGCGTTAAGAACAGTCCTATTGTAGCGCTCTACCTGGCCATTCGATTGAGGGCTTGCCACAGCATTTAACACGTGTTTGATTTTCCTATCTGTACAAAACTCTTTGAATAATCGCGAAGTAAAACAAGTTCCCCTGTCACTTATTATGCGGTCAGGAGTTCTAAAAACATTAAAAATTTCATCCAAAATTGCAATAGCTGTTTTAGACTTAGTATTTCTTACTGGCTTAATAAAAGCAAATTTAGTAAAAGCGTCTATGATTAATAATATGTAAGAGTTTTGTTTTTTCGACTTTACGAAGGGGCCGAGATGGTCAATATGTAAGGTATGAAATGGATCTTCAATTTTAGTGATGGGGTGTAGTAATCCTTCAGAATTAGCTGATTGTTTTTTAGCATAAGCACATTGTAGACAGGCAGCCACGTATTTTTTTATAAATTTTGTCATTTTTGGAAACCAATATGTCCCCTTTATTCGTTCCATTGTTTTATCTACTCCAAAATGACCAATATCATCATGGTTTAGCTTGCATATTTGCCATCTCGCTCCCTTTGGCACAGCCCATCTTAAATTATTCTTATCACCATCTATTACCTTGTAAATCCTATTATCTTTAATAACATAATTATCACTTATAAGTTAATATATCCCTAACTCTTTGTAGCTCTGAATCACCGAGCTGTAAATTTAATAGCCAATCTTCATTATTTATTAACATGACAGTAGGGTATTGTTCTAGCTCATCAGGAATTACTAAATCCGTTGGGTTACGTGACAGGGCATCTACATGTGACATACGAGTACCAGGGCGATATTCTACAGTGCATTGATATTCTTGTAATAACAACCACCAACGCGCTATTCTTGGAATAAGATCTCGTTTAGAGAAAGTAGTTCGTAGGGCACTACAGTCGGTAATTATTTTGAATTCTTTACCAATTAAATAAACCCTAAACTTTCTAAGGCAACAAATTAAGGCCAGGGTCTCCAGCTCGTAAGAGTGAAAATTCTTTTCCTCAGGAGAGGTTTGGCGACTGTAAAAAGCTACTGGTTTAAATGTGTCATTTTCTTTAAGCCGTTGCATTAAAATACCACCTACACCAATTTTGCTAGCATCAGTATGAAGTTGAAGTTTCAGCTGATGGGTCATAAATAGCTAAAATGGGTCTAGTAATAAGTCTACGCTCGAGTTCGTTAAAACAATTATTTTGTTTATCAGTCCAGACAAAATTGACATCCTTTTTTAATAATTTACTCAAGGGATAAGATAACTGTGCAAAATTTTGAATAAACTTGCGGAAGTAACTAACCAATCCGAGAAACTGATGTATACCGTGTTGATTTACAGGCTGAGGAAAATTTTGAACACTTTCTATTTTATGATTACCGGGCTGCACTCCTTCAGAGTTAATTTCATAACCTAGATAATCGATTCGGTCACATAAAAATTCGCATTTATCTAAATTAAGAGTCAAATGGGCGTTTTCTAGTAAATAAAGGACGTGTTTTAATTTATCCAAGCAATCCTCAACTTTCATGCCATAAATAAGAACATCATCTATGTAGGCAGTAGCTTTAGTAAATCTAGAAGAGCCTAACACCTTATTCATCATTCGTTGGAAAACTGCTGGTGCATTGGCAAGGCCAAAAGGCATGCGGTTAAATTCATATTGCCCATCAGGCGTAACGAATGATGTAAGGTGTTTAGAATTTTAATCTACACAAAGTCTTTGCTTCCCGTTTTTCTTTTTAACTAGAACAATAGGGCTTGCGTATTCTGATGTTGAGTCTCTAACATTTTGTCAATCATTTCTCTAACCTTTTCGCGTTCTGCATGGGACAGTCTATATGGTCTTTACACTACTGGTGTTTTACTATTTAGTTCTATATTCATTTCAGTTGCATTTGTGCATCCTAAATCCTGAAATTTGGAAGAAGACATAGAAGTAATGCAGTTAATCATTTCAACTGGAAAAGCTCGAGCGATAACTGTATTCTGAACAATATATTATTGACACAACGGTACAAGCCACCATTAACAATATACTGCTGAACCGGTTTACCTATTATTTTACTATCCAACAAAATATAACCATCGTAATCACCCTGAACCACAGCCTTAACAGATGAAATTCCAAAAAGTGTAACAGTTTTCATTGTTCTATCACTTATTCCGTAAATAATACAGTCAACCCCACGTTTTCCCGTTATGTCACATTGATTTACAAGTGCTAATTTTTCATAAAAATAATTTTGTATCGATTCATTAAACCTACTTTTACGTCTAAGCATTTCTTCCAAGGATTGGCCATAGTTATATTCATGTGGGAATGCGCTAGTTAATTTGACTTGCCATTCGTCCCAAGTAAATAATATAGTACTAAGGCTTTCGTACCAACGCTTGGCCAATCCTTGCAATTTTTGCATAGCGAAATGGATAGTAGTCTTTTCATCCCAGCCATAGACAGCAGCGCATTCGTTAACCTTTTTTAGCCATATATCTATTCTTTGATTGTTAGATGACGGATCAAATTCCGGTAAAATATTTTTGTAATCATTACTTCTATTGGTGGCTGGTGTCTGTGGCTGCGAGGTAATCGATTGAATAAACTTTAAAACATCGTCCGTGGACATACGGGGGCTCACTGACCTTCTGTTCAACTCGTTTACGTCTCGCTCCTGACGCTCTTGGCCGCTGCGACGCGAGGACTCGCGGTCGACGCGCTCCCGGCTGCTGGAGCGCAAGTACTCATGGTCGTCATGCTCGCGGCGTGGTCTACTTCTGCAGCGAGAGGACTCGCGGTGCGGCCTATTGCTGCGTCACGACGACTCGCGGCTATCACACTTGTGGCGTAGCCTGCTGCTGCGTCGCGGGGACTCGCGGCTGTCACGCTCACGGCGTGGCCTGCTGCTGTATCGCGAGGACTCGCAGCTGTCACGCTCGTGACATGGCCCGTTGCTACGGCGCACAAATCTGCCGCACTCTCGGCGCGGTGTTTGAAGTCTGCGTGGCCGTTTCTTGTCCTGACTACAGCTGCGACTTCTGTGTCTGTCGAGTCGGGACCTCCTCCCTTGTCGTAGCAAACGCTGATGTCCACGACGTCGGGGATGGTCGCTTTCATCACTCGAAGTAGACTGGCTTCTCCTGTGGTCCTCAAGTCGTCTCTTTCGCGATTCGTGTTCCATTGCGTCTCAAACACACAAAAAGTGGAATGCTTTAGTATATTATGATACCACTAAAAGAAGAGAAATACAGTTGAAGTTTTCAAATAAAAGCAATTTTGTAGGCGTGTACGTGTCACTTCTGATATGTAATAAAAACTCTAGGTCACAATTATAATACTTTATTTTAACAGACATCTTTTAATAATAATTATTAAATCACCTCCAACTAAGAGTAATTAACATTAGGTCTAACTCACTGTGAGCACGTTACATCAATACAGCAAATAATTATAATAAGTATAAGAAATTCTTAAAGTGACTTACCAGTATAACCTGCCGAGGTCAACGTTGATACCAGAATCCGCCAAATAGGGCTCAAACCCTCTATTTTATACCCAGGTATTCCCGCCAACCCCCGCCAATTGCTATCAACGTCGAACTCTATTGAGGGAAGTCAAATGCAACTTCCTTTTCTTTAATACATTGTTTTATTTTAACAGCACTAGAAAAAATCTTAACATACTCTCAATAAATATTAAATAAATATGTAATTTTAATAGGATAACTTTCTAATTTTACATACCCTTGAATAAAATTTATAGAAATTGCAATAAAGTATTACTTCCTTTTAATCAACAGTTTTACAAAAATCCAAAAACAACCTTAATAAACATAGCATAATTATTCATCGTTTTATAATGACATTTGTTGATTTTAGCCGTCTTATTTTAATTTGTAATCATTTACTTTACATCAGGGGTGTGACAGTGCAGTTTCCAAATGTGCCGCTTTGGCGCTGCGATCGCCCAACTCATAATCTGTGACGTCGCCTCTACTATAATATAACTCTTAATCTGTGACGTCGCCATTTTGTGACGTATTTTGTTTTTTGTGTTGACTAACCGCGTTGAGTGTGCTGATACTTTGTAAATCCTCGCTTCTTGCTTGAGTTGATCCAAATTAATCAATTACTCCGCTGTTTTTTGATACAATATAGCAGTCTTTTATAGTGTGCTACTGTAAAAGCTTGTTTAATTGTCGTTATGGGACTATTGTGTTGCTCCTCAACCAGCGAAACGCATCGGCTTTTTTCTTTCCCAAAGAATGACAATTTAAGAACCCTGTGGATGTCCTTCCTGGTGCCAACTAATTCTATCCTCATCGGCCTATCTAAAGAGCAACTTCTTCGGAAACGTGTTTGCGAAAAACATTTTGATATAGATCAATTTGACGAAGAAGGCAAGAGACTTAGGTATTCCTATCCATGTCTCTTTACGGATGTTGAAATAGAACACGGCGTACCCCTAATGCCCAGCGAATCTGGTAAGTTTAACTTCTAATTTTTATATCTAAGTAGATAAAACTACATAATATTTTGTCAGGTATGTCAGGTTTCAACTCATGTAGATGCATTCAAAGACATGTCACAGACAGAGCAGGTAATGTAAAGATGTAAATTATAGCATGATACATCTCGATACATCTTTCTATAGAAATCGTCAGGAGACCACACACAACAGCTATAATGTATATTTTTACATCTTCGTATCTTAAGATACAGAGCTATATGAAAATATTATATATGTATTTACATTTTGATACATCTAATTACATTTCCGTGTAAAATATACATCTCTTCTCTTCATAGGATGTTCAAAAATTTGCAGCTGAAATGTGTTTCAAGGCTACCATTGAAATGTAGGGAAAGATACATTACATTACCTGTTGTGTGTGTGATAGATTAATATAATGTAAAGCTATACATCCCGGGATGTAATGTATATTAATATACATTACCTGCTCTGTGTGTGAACCCCTTAAGACTTTATTAGCATTGAGATTTAAGTTGTGTAGATGCTTGTTAACTTTACCAATGTTTTTTACATATTTTGTGTACCAATAATCTGAAATGCACTCAATTGTTTCAGACCGAAATGCTCTAAGTGATCACAATTATTGCAAAAGAAACTCCGATGAGGATATAAATGTTACTGATGAAATATTGGTCCTCGGAATAGCAGGTAGGTATTCTGTACTATGGCATGTTCAAATTAATTACATGAGTCAGGCTTTTCGCTTGCGTGTCCGACCAAAATTAAAGAGAGTCCGGCTTTTGTAGAGCCTAGAATCTATAACTTTATATAAAAGTCCTACTTTTAGACGGTTGATGGACACCTAATGAGATGTAAAATTGTAGAGCTATTAGATGTTAAATTGTTTTAACCTAATACTTAGATTTATTGAGCTTTTGATGTTTAGAGCTTTTATGTACTAATGTCCGGCCAAGTTGACTGCCGGCGTTTCGGTCTAGCAACCTGGCAACGCTAAATCTATATGATCATATCAGATCTCTTCCTATGTTTGTTATGTTGTTTTGGTCATCCATTACCATAACCCACTAGGTCTGACTAAGGGCAAGGGCATACGGGGCTACTGCTGTATATGACAGACTAAAATTAGACAGAGTGCTTTTGTGTACTACAAAATAAGGAGCTAATATTAACTTTTAGGCATTCATGTTAATAGAAATTAACAATTTATCTTTTTGTTGTTGTAGGTGATGATATTCATGGACATCCATTATACATACATGAAGTTAATATGGCTGTTAAAAGACAAGGAGGTATGTAAAATAATAACAGCTCGTTATTCAGAACCTTCATTCTCCTAACTTCTAAAATTCTTTATAAATGTGTGTTCTATTTAATGTTAATAATTGTTATTGAAGTGAAAACTTCTTTAGCGGCGTTGAGCACTTTTGTGGGATGGGTAAAAACTGTGAAACTCGCGCCAGATTTTCGTGTTGATCGAAAAACCATACAAAACGCGTAAGACGGTTGGAGAGTAGTGTTTTGTGTCAAACTCGAACTCGAACGAAATGTACAGTCGGGGAAATGAGTTGTTTAGAAGAAATGTACAGTCGGGGAAATGAGTTGTTTAGCAGAAATGTACAGTCGGGGAAAATTGTGCTAAGCAGAAATGTACAGTCGGGGAAATGAGTAGTTTAGCAGAAATGTACAGTCAGGGAAATGAGTTGTTTAGCAGAAATGTACGGTCGGGAAAATGAGTTGTTTAGCAGAAATGTACAGTCGGGGAAATGAGTTGTTTAGCGGAAATGTACAGTCGGGGAAATGAGTTGTTTAGCAGAAATGTACAGTCGGGGAAATGAGTTGTTTAGCAGAAATGTACAGTCGGGGAAATGAGTTGTTTAGCAGATATGTACAGTCGGGGAAATGAGTTGTTTAGCAGAAATGTACAGTCGGGGAAATGAGTTGTTTAGCAGAAATGTACAGTCGGGGAAATGAGTTGTTTAGCAGAAATGTACAGTCGGGGAAATGAGTTGTTTAGCAGAAATTTACAGTCGGGGAAATGAGTTGTTTAGCAGAATGTACAGTCGGGGAAATGAGTTGCTTAGCAGAAATGTACAGTCGGGGAAATGAGTTCTTTAGAAGAAATGTACAGTCGGGGAAATGAGTTGTTTAGCAGAAATGTACAGTCGGGGAAATGAGTTGTTTAGCAGAAATGTACAGTCGGGGAAATGAGTTGTTTAGCAGAAATGTACAGTCGGGGAAATGAGTTGTTTAGCAGAAATTTACAGTCGGGGAAATGAGTTGTTTAGCAGAAGTGTACAGTCGGGGAAAATTGTGCTAAGCAAAAATGTACAGTCGGGGAAATGAGTTGTTTAGCAGAAATGTACAGTCGGGGAAATGAGTTGTTTAGCAGAAATGTACAGTCAGGGAAAATTGTGCTAAGCAGAAATGTACAGTCGGGGAAATGAGTTGTTTAGCGGAAATGTACATTTGCAATATTTAGGTGGCCTTCAGGCTGATGTTACATGGCAGTTTAAAAGGAACCAAATTTAAAATGGTAATAGTATGGGAGTTACGTTTCCTTAGTTTTTATTATTTGTAGGAATATTAAAATTTAATGCCATTGTTTATTGCACTATGGAACAATAAACCAATATTTTTTTCAGAAAATGAAATTGTAAAAACTACAGAAAGAAAACGCAGTTATGAAATAAGGATTAAGAGGTTTAAAGGTATTATTTTTATTACTTTATGCATATCAGTATTATAATATTATGAGAATGAGTGTCTGTCTGTATTTTAACTATTGAACTTCTGAACTGATTTAGATAGACTTGGTATGCAACTGCTAAACAGACTATGTAGAAATTTCTTCTGTAGATACTTTTACTTATAAAAAGTATTTAAAGTAATAATAAACATGTTTACAAAAGTGTTAATATAATGATGGGATACATGAGGAATTTAGAAAACTCCTTGTAATTTATTATATCTATGATAAAAAATGAAATGCTAATTTATGTGTGTACAAAGATCAGATTTAAAATTTTCCTAAAGTAAACCAAGCATAAAATTATAATAGACGGTTCACATTATCCCTATCCATGGGGTATTGTATAGTGCCTAAGCAAATTATAAGTTGTCTAAGCATTGTTTAAAATTCCATGTATAATATGCATTATGCATGTAACATATGAAAAAAATTTATACAGGTATGCTTTTACAGGTTTGGCTGTGAAAACAAACAACTTCAGGGAAACCAAATTTGTCAAGCGAGTGAAAGAAATAACTTCAAATAGATCTATAATATTTAAAAACTTTGGCTGTCTAAGCAAACAGGCACAAACATTTTTATTTATGCAACTGAAGCTATGTAGCAAAAATAAAATGGCGAGAAGATTTAACTTGGATGAAAAACTAACTGCCTTGGTATTATGGAAGCAAAGCCCAAAATCTTACAGATTATTGGAAACTATGTTTGCTTTGCCAAATAAAAGAACATTAAATCGCCTTACAGAAAAAATGTTTATAGAACCAGGCGTTCTAGAGTTTTTAAATATATTGAAAACAAAATAAGGAATTGGAAGTCGCAACAGAAATTATGCACAATAGTTTTTGACGAAATTGCATTAACGCCACATTTAGCATTTAATGAAAAACATGATGAAATATTCGGGCTAGTTGATGTAGCTGGAGACAAAAAAATGCGATTTTGTGACCACGCTTTAGCTTTTATGACCAGAGGAGTGTGCTCATCGTGGCGCCAAACTGTCGCATTTTATTTTTATGAAGGGACTGTGATCTGTGTCACAGCTTCACTGCAAAATATTTTAAAACAACTTGTGGAGCAGGTGGCATTATGTGGATTGATAAAACTGGGACTAGTATGTGACCAAGACACAACATTTAGATCAGCTATTAAACATCTAAAAGAGATGACCATTCAATATTGTATAAAACAAAATGAAAAAGATGGTAAGTGTTACATTTAATAATAATTAACAAAATCTTAAAGTAGTTAGACTGTTTTCTGCAATAATAATATAATGGTCAGGGCCCCCGCTACCATTTATGTGCAACGTGTGCAATGCACACGGGTGCCATCCTCTAGGGGCGCCAAATCGCCATCTTTAAGGGCGCCAAAACCAAGGACCCAAAAAATTTGCCTAAAAGGGCGCCAAAATCCTTTTTTTACACACAGGCGCCAGTAGCCCTTACGGGGGCCTTAATAATGGTTATTTAAAATTTATTCAGCATAAAGTATGCTGTGCTGCTATGTAGTATGCACTTAATAATGTATGTTTACATTTCAGATGGTACAATTATCATAGCTAGGGTACAGCTTGAGTGTACAGTACTCCAAAATTAATAATGCGCATGAGTGACCGTGAATAATGACCGTGTTACAAAAGCTACAGGAATATCACGACGAACTTTGACTGATACATGTATCATAAACGCAATGCAAATAGAAAATGCAATATCGTCTACCGTCGCTCGGGAAATACGACCGTTTCCGACAAATTTCGGAAACTTCTATGCGCATTATCACTTTTGGAGTACTGTATTTTTCGACCCACCTCATCTTTTAAAAGGTGTAAGAAATAACTTCTTGAATAAAAATATAATTTGGAAGGGTAAAACAGCCACATGGAAGGATATCCAATTTATTTACGATTTGGATAGCAAGGGCACTACCTAAACTAACGGCTCATCATGTTCAGCCAGAGAAAATTAAAAAAATGAAGGTCAGTGTGGCTGCCCAAGTGTTAAGTGCTTGGACCGCAGCCATGCTAAAATATACAAATACACTCAGTAAGTGAATATCAAACTTATTTTCTAACATGAGAGATGGATAGAGTAAGTTTAAAATAAAGCAACACACCACATCCACAATAATACTGTGTAGTGTACAGTAATGTAGAAAAGTTGGTGTTTTGTATCCAAAGCTTTTTTTTCTACAGGATGTTGAAGATTGTTGTTTATAGAATTTTTAGCACACCAGGGGGGTGTGCCAAAATTTTTTCGTTTTCGCTTCGCTATAGAATCGCCGATGAAAATGTATGGAAGTGACATAAGCGTTAATTAATATGATGTTGACGTTCGACTCGTCCAATGTCAATTCCATACATTTTGATCGGCGATTCTATAACGAAGCGAAAACGAAAAAGTTTCGGCTAAACCTTCCTCCTAATATTCCTCGTCCCACTAATCTTAAATCTATTTTATCGTTAGTATATTCTCCATTTATATACACCTTATGCTCGTTCATTGCTCGTAATCATATTGGGCTCTAGGTGTAATAAGAATTCTCTTCCTTTTATTTAATATATTATTACTTATGTACTTATGTTTATGTATTCCGTGTATATTTAAAGGTTAAGAAACAATATTTTGCTTTATATTTGCTTGGTCTGGTATTTTCTGTTTTATCTTGTATTTGCATGGTCGCATGAAGTCATCACTCATTACCCGTGCCCAGTGCATGGAAATCAGTTTTCGTTTTAACTGTACATATTTTTCGCCTCAACTCTGACGCTGGCAACTCCTAAATGGGGAGGCTTACCCCAAAAGAAGAAGAAGATAACGAAGCGAAAACGAAAAAGTTTTGGCTAAATGGCCAGGCCATTTAACTAGTTAGTACCTTCTAATATTTAGCTCACTAGAGTTTCTAATTCTGTATATTTAATTTTCAGATCAGCATTACACGGGCAGCAGCAGCAGCATGGAAACTACAGCAGAAGTCGTTGCATTTTTCAAGCTTTTTGATAGCGTAAACTGCTATCCTGGTGGTGCTATCAAAGGAAAATTAAGAAAAGCAGTTAAAGTAAATTCCCCACATATGCAGTTTTGGACAGAAGCCATTAAAAAATTAAATCAGTTGAAATTTGAGGACACATCTAGTAAACTCGCCATACAATCCGGGAAACCTCGATATGTACGGGTCCCTTCCGTAGATGGTTGGATTACAACATTAGAGAGTTTTATTAGGTTAACTAAAATATTATTTGAAAAATATGCCGTAGAATATTATTATCCTCGATACATTAATCAGGACCCACTGGAAAATTATTTAGGACGTGTAAGAGCTCTAAATTATCGACATGTTAACCCAGACGCAAACACTTTTATTTAGGTATGCTTATAAATCATTACTGTTTTCAAACTTGTTAAGTCCACATTCAAGATTTGCTAACTGTGAAGTGGATAACGGAGACAACTTAATTGACATACAATTTTTATTTGAAGAAGATAATAATGAAAATTTTGAAGAAGAAAATAATGAAAATATTAATTATTCATCCACTTCACAGGAAAGAAAGAGTGTAAGACCCGCTCTGAGCGGGTCTATATCAAAGGATGAGGTTATTTTTGGCTGGTTTAAGGCTGGTTATATTTGCAGAAAAATGACGAAAAATGTAAAATGTTCAAAATGTATAGAGACTTATACAAATAGTTCTACAGGGGATGATATTTATTCATATATACGGCATAGAGAATACAAATTGTTAAAAAACAATAATTTAGTTTATCCTAGTCATAAACTTTTAATGTTGTATAGAGATGCCGCTTCACATATTCATAATTTTTTAATTAAAAAATGCTTGTCAAAAAGGAATAGGGGCAACTCTAAGAAAAAAATTAGAAAATTTAGAGTTTTCCTGGTTGGGGTGTCAGTATGTGCACTCAGATTTGTTAAAAAAAATATTTATAAATTATGTGATCAGGCTTCATGTCCACAACTGGAGCAATATACTTAGTAAAATTTTAAAGGGAGACATTGAAGAAAACTATGTTACAAAAATGTCTAACATTCATAAAATTGCTTTTCATAAAAATTAAATATATAAGACCAACAAGTTATGAAAAAAGGCAATAAATAAATGATAAAACTTAAGCTGGTTTTATTTTTAAAATACATAATCAAAATAGCTGCAGTAACCAGAGCTATTATACTACCTATAAAACATTTTATCGATAAAGTAGGCACCTCACTAGTATCGACATCTGGATTATCGATCGTTTCAAGCTCTATATGACGTTTCATACTGATGATGCTGTCAAAATGACAAACGCTACACAAGCGCCAAAACGGAACAATGTGAAACTAGGGAAAACATCACTGTCGCATCTGTTACGAAGTAACTAGTTCTTGATCTGTGGAAGTGATGGCCGACGGCGCTAAATCACTTTTCATGACATGACGTCTGTCAAAGTGACGTTTGACAGTCGCCATAGACATAGATGACAGTTATGCGACTAATATTAATAAAAACGTAAACAAACGGTAAAATACTTAAAAATAATACGTGTATGTAACAATATGTTCTTTGATAACGTTATAGTCCGTCAAGAAGCCCTGCTTCAAATAACGTTATTTTTTCATAACGTTATTGCTTCAAGGGCATAGATAACGTTATGAAAATTTAACCGATACTAGAAATAACGTTATAAATGTATTTAGTAACGGTAAATGTTATAACGTTATATAGGATTTATAACGGTAAATATATGTTCTTTGATAACGTTATAGTCCGTCAAGAAAGTCATGACAGGCGGGAAAATTTTCTAAACGTAATCACGCTTTTAAGGTGTATTTTTTTCTTTGTATTTTCACAGAGAACGCTTATTACATTTTAAATATGAGTGAGATTTGGTGCACCGTGTACGATCGCATACCTGATACCAGAAAATAACGTTATATTTACCGTTATTAGTATAACGTTATTTTTTTGTTATGCCATAACGAAAAAATAACGTTATAATAATAACGGTAAATATAACGTTATTTTACTAGATATCGTTAAAAAAATAACGTTACCTGGCTACCATTATGAAAATAACGGTACGTAACGATATTTTTTCTGTTATTCGATAACGTTATGAAGCCCTGGAGACAATATTACGACTCCATAAAGGTAGAGGTAGACTGTACGGTGTACCTACGCTAAAAGTAGAATACTTATGTCGAAAAATTTTGGGACAGTGCCTAATGCGGTGCTTTTACCGATAAAAAGCAAATAAAAAGCCGGTGTATTATTTTTGATAAAAAGATTAAGGCCGCGTTTCCACTGACGCGGAGCCAACCAATCGTGCTATTCCAGTGGAATGACAGCGAAGCAGAGCGAAGATTTCGAGCATGGTGATCGGTCATTCGGCACCGCTAAGCTCCTCTCCGCTCCGCTCTGCGTCAGTGGAAAGAGGCGTCAGCCTAAAGATTGATCAAAGGTACCCGAGGATATTGATTCCTAGGCCACTGACCTCCATTAAATAATGGAGGTCAGTGTTCCTAGGCACACAGATTAAGGTATCCTAGGCAGTTGACAGACCTACGTCGTTTGCTTGAAGCGCAGATAGAGGAGAACTATCTCTGTATGTAAAAAGTGTCCACTGAAATGCGTTAAATTAGGGTGAAACTAATTCACCCTAAGGTGGCGCTAGTATTACAGTAGCAACAAGGTAAATTTTAAATCATTTAGCAACTTTTATTTCAGCTGTTTTATTAGGTAATATTTTTCAAAATATATTGGTATTAACCCAGTAATTCTAGTAATAATTTATATTCCAGTAATAATTTATATTTTGTCACCAACGGCTACATTCATTCCTACACTCCATAGACCATAATTCATTCCATACCAAATTCCATACATACCCTTTGCTGCAGCTAGCGCCACTCTCGGAGGATTTTTCAACTGTTATTTACTGCGTACAGCTAGACACTTATCCCCCATATAAGATAGTTCTCCTCTATCTACACTCCATGTTTGCTTACGTGGGCGTACCGGGGGGCTAGCCCATGCTGCCCTAGCTGGAATCCTGGGTACGCCCATGTTTGCTTATGTCAATTCAATGTTAGCTGTGGCCTGTGATCGGTCAGATGAGTTTGACTCAGTTCGACTCAACGCGACCAAATTACTTGTCCAGATCCACCATCTGCCTAGGAATCAACTTCTCTGATAGTACATAGCATGATAGTAATATCTATAATATCCCAGAGGCGGCGCAAGGCGTGGGCGGTGTGGACGACCGCACACGGCCTCGCGGTCTAAGGGACCTCGCACCCCTTGGACCACGAGGTTTTTTTAAAAAGATTTACAAGTTTTGATACTCTGTGAGATTTTGATCTTTGATACAAGATTCATAAAAAAAGTTTTATAAATAAAAGTTTCAGTATCAAAAAATAATTTCTCTCCAAAAATCTGTATTCTTGCGTCATCTATCAGGGGGCCTCGCAAGATATATCTTGCCCACATAAAATTTAGGTCTTGCCCCGCCACTGTATTATCCCAATCAGTTCAGTGGTTGAAACATGTAGAGGTAACAGATATACACACTTTTGTAAAACACTGGCTTATATTTCTTACTTAAAACATGCTTGACATTTTAACATGAGTGTGGATTATAATTACATTTTGATAATCTAAAGTTTAAACAATAAAAATAATATCAAATTTTAATACACAGGCTGAATTTTTGAATGTGATTTTATTAGCGAATAAAATAATAATATCTATACACTCAAAACATTTATTTGGTGTAATAATATCAAAATTACCCTTATTATTAAGTCCCCTTACTTTATAAAATATTTACACAACATACGACTAAACACGGTCTCCTGACTTATTCTTTCATGTGATAGACAGAGGCCAGAAAGATTGTAAAAATTTGCTGTGTAAAAATTTTCATCAGTATGGTGGTAAATGTAAAGCAAGTTTTACTTTACAAACTAACATCCTACTTTTACTGGCGTTATTTTAGTCGGAACAAATAATACTAAAATATGAGAGCATAAAAAAATCACCATGTAGTAATTTATACTTTTTAACGTAGTTTATAACGCATAATATAATGATTATTATAACATGTGCTTAGCTGCTTTTTTTCTAGTATAAATTATACAAATTTTGTGCGACACGGGCCTAAATTATTGCGTATATATTTGGTCGAAAATACTACACGAAAATAACATAAGAGTTGCCACAATTTTATTAAAGAAACAATTATATTTCTTCGCTTCATTCTTCGATATAATATAATTAACCAAATGTAGTACCTACCTTTGCTTATCTGCTAGGCAATCGCGTTTATTTTAAAGACGTATGTGGGTAGTTTAAAAATTACCCGCTCGTTCGCTCGGTTACTCGACGTTCCGGCGTGTCTCATTTTCTTTGTTAACGCGAGGCAACGCGAGCACGAATACTTAGTAACCATGCCAAACCGCAGCTGGTTATTATTATTATGATGATCACTGAAGAGTCAGTGTTGTTAGTAACTAAAGTCAGTGTTATCTTATCGTGTAACAAGAAAATACATGTAAGTACTATTAAATACTTAAATATATTACTGGAATGTGTCCGGAATGAAGACATAAGATGTGATGTGACATAAGATCTGATTGTAAGGAAAATTGAGGATTTTATGTCTATTGGAACTTGCAACTGTATTCTGGCGTATCCTCTGTTAGAAAAAGCAAAAGAAATATACAAGATGGTTAAGATAGCATTAAATAGACGTGTAATAGATTAATATTAGTTTATACATAAAAATGCACTGATCTCTATTATACATAATGGAGGTCAGTGATAAAATGTAATAGTTGATCTTATGGAGCGACATAGTCAATGTTGACTAAGCTCCTTAAATAAAGAAAAAAAAAAAATACTTAAATAAACGGCAGGCACTACCGAGGCCAATTATATTCAATACTAGCTGTCCCTGTGAACTTCGTGTCACTTTAAAACCTTCCCTGGACTTGTACGTATATTTTAAGACTAAAATCAGTCCAATCCGTTCAGCCGTTTTCGAGTTTTAGCGCGACTAACACATTTGAAAATCCATTTTTACATATAAGAAGACTAGCCGGCTTGTACTGCGACCGCGAGTCAATAAACGTACAATGTGTTGTCCTGCGAGTATTTATACACAATCTATAATATTATATTGTATGCTTTATCTGTTCTATAAATAGAATTATAGAACTATATGTTTGCCGGATTGGGGGAAACAACTGCAGGTGATTACTGCAATTATTTAATTAACTGGTATGTACTGCGACTGTCAGTCAATAAGTACAGTGTGTTTGGACCGCGAGTCCTTTTACACAATCTAAATTCTATATGCATCGGAATTGATTTTATTTGTTGCGGCCTGTACAGACTATCAGATGCGCTAACATTTTTTTCACAGAAAATATAAAGAAGGAAACTAGACCAGGCTGCTTTATCACTACTAGACTTACCAGTTACCACGCTTTTACAATATCAGTGTTCTAGGCGAGAATTCTTCAGCCTCAGGCGCCCCTTTTTTGTTAACGTTTTATGGTTAATAGTGCCATGGGTGTATTAAATCCACAACAAATATGTTAATATTCAAGTCTTAACGTTTTTAATGTATATTATTATAACATAACTAGCTGTCCCGGCAAACGTTGTTTTGCAATAATATAAAGTATTTCGCCCATATTATTATTTTATTGAAGTGACTAAATGGGTGTGTCATCTTGGCAAAGTCCATGATTGCTATCCCGTCACACAAACAATGGTCGCCGTCTGTCTTGAGTTGTATTATTTATTCGACAAATTAATACACTCATCATTAAAAAGATAGAAGAGTAGATATTGTCCGATTCTCAACCCTAGCCGATATGCTCGCTAAAATTCACGAAAATCGGGCGAGCCGTTTCGGAGGAGTTCAACCACGCACACCGTGACACGAGAATTTTATATATTAGATATATTTTGTAATAATATATGCCTATTAAAAACGGAATAATATAGAACAGTTAAATCAGTGTACTATTCGTGAGCTAGCTCAACTGATAGGTGTTTTGACACCTTCATATTCTGATACCTGTCTCCCACCGCGGAATGCAACTGGTTTTCAGCGATTAAAATATTAAGGACTAAATAAAATATGCAATGATAAATACGATAACAGGATAACACTTATTCTTTAATAACAATTGTTAAAATATTCAGCTTGGTGGACCGAGAACACAATATTCTCGACTTTCAATCATATTATTATGCAATAATCATATTATCGACGACCATAGGCCGGACCCAGTTAAAAGCAGTAGACTCCTTAAAAATATTCTAAAAAACTTTACTTCGACTTATATTTTAGATAAATGCTCTCTTCAATCTTATTAGTTAATAGATTTATTACAGAGATCTTCGCCCGCTCCATCGGCACCTTAGCCAGACAATTTTGACAATGGCTGTATAATACGATATCTTCTACAGCCATCACTGTGCACTGTCATTATTTATGAACAATGCTGACGTTATTGGTTGGTGACATTGGCTCAGATAAATGTGTGAAGCGCCTTTTGAAACAAGCTTTCCTGTAAAAATCCTAGCCCATACCTGAGTAGTGTAGAACCCGGGATCCACTTATAAATTATCTGTTTTTTCTTACACTCTGAACCAACAGCTGAATACTGATCATTGACTTAAAATTTTCTGCCTAATAAAACTCGGCAAAATAAAAATAAAAATACGGTTTTAAATAGCGGTATCGAAATTTATATTACAAAGACGTAAACTCCCGGGCGTGATCAGATGTGATTAAATTATGTAACTCTTTTTTATTAAGAAAAAAAAAAGAAGAAGAGTATATAATATTTAAGTTAATACGCCCTGCGATGGTTATTCAAGATTATATTAAATAGGATAATGCTACAGTACGGGTTATTATTGCTAACGCTTAACGCTCTGCACAGAACAGCCACCTCCCAGTCGTAGTCGGTCTGTTAGCCGCTGGATAAAGCAGGTGCTGTGCGAGAACGGCGTGGCGTCGACACGAGCGTCGACACGGGGATTGATACTGGTTACTTTTAGTACGACGACAGTCGACAGGCAGGAGTCAGCACTAGCGACTCCAATACTTTCGCTATTTCCTTAACCATAATTTTATCGACGAACAAAGTTTCGTTGAATCAGTTAAATATTCACCATGATCCCAGTATGTTATCATTTGAATCACAAACCATAGAGGTCTCTTACGTTTCGTTTCTACTGACTGTTATTATTATTTATTGTTGAATTCTTTCTCGAATATAATGATTACTATTCATAATGAATATTGTATTTCGCAAAAAAAAAAATCTCTCTTTCGTTACTCTGAAAATCTACATTTGGTTAATTATATTATATCGAAGAATGAAGCGAAGAAATATAATAAATGATGAAACGAACTTACCAAGTGAAGTTCGATCATTATTATATGAGTCGCTTCATTCGAAGATATAATCTCTCTCCCACCCAGTCTGCACGAAACTATGTTTGCTGCAGTACCCAAAGAAAGAAAAAAGATTTTTTGCATTACTTCTCTCTAAACATAATGAGACACGCCGGAATGTCGAGTAACTGAGCGAACGAGCGGGTAATTTTTAAACTACCCACATACGTCTTTAAAATAAACGCGATTGCCTAGCAGATAAGCAAAGGTACTACATTTGATTAATTATATTATATCTTCGAATGAAGCGACTCATATAATAATGATCGAACTTCACTTGGTAAGTTCGTTTGATCATTTATAAAAACACATAAAATTCGAGGTGTATATTACATTTATACCCCCTTACTAATTAAAATATTAGCATAGCAATAGTTATATGCTGGGTAAATAATATATTTATTAGTATTAAGAGGGATAATATTTATACATAGGGACAATATAAGATAAAATATTGTAAATAATAATAAACTATTGGGAGGGACTTACGTAAGGCTACAGGAACTACTCAATTCCCTAAAAATTTAAATTTATCACGACACTTACATCCATTCTTTTATAATACGATTTCCGTTGTGCGTAATGATTTTTTTAATTATTAATTTTTAGCTGCACTAAAAAAATTACTTTCGTTATAAACATTGGCAACTACTGGCAAGAACATTAACAATAATGTTGCCATGTAATTATATTTTCAGAATACTATTTACATCAGTCCTTTACATGCAGTCAAACATAATAATACTGCAACACAATAATAATATTTTTAATTGACATTATGTTATTAAAAATTAATATTGCCACTTATAATAATACAATCCATACACACTACCACACTGCTGAACTCTTTAGTCTTTACAATAAATATCCCTGTTGTAACTTGTCATTTATTGCCTTTCCAGTATACTGCGTTCTTAGTTTTTGTCTCGCTCTGTTCTACGTTATGAAAGCGAAAGAGCAGTCCTGGATCGTGCTTGGCCGTTGCGGCCGGCAGACGACAAGGCCAACCTTCAATATGTCGATTGCGAGATTACAACTTACAGCAGTGATGTTATCTCACTCCGTTTTACGCTGTGGGAGCAAGACAGAAGTCTTGCAGCATGCTCGGATCGCTTGCAGCCTGCGATACGCACTTTTGGTCTATTGAGCGTGGGATTAGATATTTGTTTTCTCACTCTTTTCTACGCTATGAGTGCCATACAGCAGTCTTGACAAGCTCCAGGTCACATCTGTGTTGTCTCACTCTCTTTTACGTTGTGAGAGCAAGATAGCAGTCTTACAGTTTTATTGGCAAGCTCAAGGTCACGACCATGTTGTCTCGCTCTGTTTTATGGTGTGAGAGCAAGATAGCAATTTCGCAATTTGTTGCGTGTCTTCCAAGCCCAAGGTAGCAGCTGTTATCTCGCTCCGTTTTAAGCTCTGATAGCAAGATAGCAGTTTGCTCGAGCCGCGCGTCGGCTAATGCTTAATTCAGACCGCAACGCGAAGCGTAGATGTATTTCTAAATTTGTATGGATTTGACAGATTTGCATGCCGTCTCACGCAAATCGCAATTGAAATCCGTCAAATACATACAAACTTAGAAATGCATCTACGCGTCGCGTTGCGGTCTGGATTAAAGCTGAGGCTTAACCTACGCGACCAAAGCGACTGCGAAGCAGTAGCGTCTACCGCGCGGCGGACGCTGCCCATGTAATCTTATGGCGCCGTGCACACCTGCACGACCACGACGCGGGATGTTCGCGTCGGCAAGCGAAACGTGTGCGTCAAATTGTCAGACGCGTGTTTTGAAGTGTACATAACTAGACTTCTTTTTTAAAACCTTTTTTATATTATTTTCTACAACTCTTTAGTTTATGATTTTTTGATTTGTTTACGTTTTGATAGATTGTGTCATGATATTAAATTAATTCGACTTGACCATTAAAATTCAAAGAAGAAGACTTCAGACTTGACCATTGTAGACGTACCTAATTCTCTGCACCAAATCAAAAGCTCAGCTATCACCTCGCAATCCACAATCGTTGAATTCCACAATGACTGCACTGGTAGATAGCACAGAGCTATTTATAGAAAGAGTGCGAGAGTACCCCATTTTATACGATTTGAAAAATTGATTTTATAAGACGGTCGGACGGACGGTCTTCCTCGTCAGAATCTGACTCTGATAATAAGTACGAGAATGTCATTACCTCAATAATTTAGCAATATACCAGATAAAGTCACGCGTCTTCCGTGAGTATTCATTAACAAATGAAGTTTGACGGTTCGCACCGTAGTCGCGCAGGTGTGCACGGCCAGTTTCGTTGCAGACGCTTCCGTATCGCGTACCGCGTCCCCCGTCACTGACGCGTAGGTTTGTTCTAAGCCTAACCATAGGGCCCAAGGTCACAGCTGTTGTTTGTGTCGCTCCATTTTACACTCTGAGAGCAAGATAGCAGTTTCGCAGTTTGCTCAGACTGCGTTTGCCTCTGTCTCGCTGTTTTATGCGATGAGAGTGAGACAGCAGTCATACAGCGAGTGTAAGCCGCCGCGGCCGGCGACGCACACGTTTAGTCCACTGAGCGTGGGATTACAGACTTGATCTCGCTCTTTTCTATGCTATGAGTGAGAGACAGCAGTCTTGCCAAGCTCCGGGTCACATCTGTGTTGTCTCGTTCTGTTCTACGCGGTGAGAGCGAGACAGCAGTCATGCAGCGAGTGTAAGCCGCCGCGGCCAGCGACGCGCACGTTTAGGCCACTAAGCGCAGCATTGATGTGAGCGTTATGCAGTTCTGCAACCTGTGTCGAACACGCTGCCGCCGGGTCTCCTGATGTTTCCAAGCTACCAAACCTGAAAAAAATATATTAAGATTCTCATTTATGGCAAAATGGCTAACATATTTGTATGTGTAAGGTATAGCCATTTTTATGACAAACAATATCAAGAAGTTACAATTGTAAGTGATCTTCTACATTTAAATTTAATTGTTTTAAGTTCAATACCCCAACTTGTTACATATATTTAAACTAGATGACAGCCACAACTAAATTTTTCAGGGATAAAAAGTGTTCTATGTCCTTTCCCGGGACTCAAAGTATCTCCATACCAAATGTCAGCAAAATTGTTTCAGAGGTTTAAACGTAAAGAGGTAACAGTCAGACAGACACACTTTCGCATTATATTAGTATGGATTCACATACCAAAACTCATTCCCAGGATGTGCATTGCTGTCCCAGGGGTAAGTAATAACCAGCAACTTCCCCTCGTGTTCACCCTGCAGTTTTGAAGCCGGCTCTCTGTTCTCAAGCTGAACATTTATTCCACCTGACAAAAGAAGCATTTTAATAAACAAATATTTTTAGCAAAAGTTTAAGTATAAACAAAGGATTATTTAAAAAAGAATAATATAATTTGGTATGTGAACAAATTATAACAAAACCAACAGACAAAGGATGTGGGCGAAAATACGACAGACAATTCATATTATAATTTAAAAAAAAAATTAACTTATCATACCTTTTGGATGCCGCTTGCTTTCAAAGAATATCCTTCTTTCTTTTGGCGACTCGTCACCAGAATCTGAATTTTTGAATAGAGCTGCAAAAACAAACATTTGCATTACAGCATCAATTAAGGGAAAACCGTCACTTTTATAAGACGCATTAAGGTATACAAAGAGGTAAATCGTCAACATTTTATTTTCAAAAAACTTTGTCTATGGCCACTATTTGTAATTAAACTTACCGTCTATACTCTGCCCCGGCTTAATGTAGCCGAAGTTAACATCTGTCACATTATTCAACATGTCTTTCTTGAGGAAGGCGCGGATTCGCTCCATAAACGTCAGCACGTATACGTCGTCCTGATGGTGCGACACCTTCCACACGCCCAATCCTGCAAAATTTAAAATAAAATCATCAAATCAATCAATAGCATGGACATTAAAGTACATAATATTATTATGTACTCTTATATGATATGATATTGATTAGAGTACATAATATTATGTACTCTAATGTTCATGCTATTGATAAGACTTTAGAGTACTGTATAATATGTAAGTCTATTATTTTCCAGTGTCACATTTTCTCTTGCTAACACAGTTGTATTAATATTGTGTTTTTGGAGGATTTTCACACTTCGTATTTATGTCAGCCTCATAGTCAAACGCAGTGTTTCTCTTATAAGGGACAGATCCAAATAAGAGTATAATTTTCTTGCCTCTGGGGACAACGGCTCAAAAATATTTATATTCTTAACCTTTCCTTATTGCTGAATGGTCTGATTCGTCTATCATAATTCAATACTTTGTTTAAATTTTAATATTTCTATGGTTAATAAACATTCAAGAAGTCTTCGATTACCAGCCCCAACGACGTTAAGAAAAACATCTCTATTGGCCTCCGAGCCACGTGCTTGAGCCTCAAATAGAGTAGTCTCGGCGAGCACGGACAGTCGTCGGTAGTACACTTCGTTGTCAAATATCACTTCTGGCTCCACCTTCACATAGCGCTCTAAATATCTCTGATCCTCGCTTTTGTCCTTTATATTTACATACGAGGTCAATTCTTCATAGGTATAGCTGTGGACCTGCAATATTTTCATCATGACACAGAAAGTCACTACTCAGACTTTGAATAAGCCTTTGACAACATTTTATAAGCCCTGACTAAAATTTTAAATAAGATTAACATGTAAATGTTTAGCAATAGATGTTCTCGTCGATTTTAGGCTATTCCTAAAAATATTATAATCTATATCTGTATATATAAAACTCAAAGGTGACTGACTGACATGGTGATCTATCAACGCACAGCCCAAACCACTGGACGGATCGGGCTGAAATTTGGCATGTAGGTAGATGTTATGAAGTAGGCATCCGCTAAGAAAGGATTTTGATAAATTCCAACCCCAAGGGGTTAAAATAGGGGACGAAAGTTTGTATATAATAATGCTTCTTAACGCGAGCGAAGCCGCGGGCAAAAGCTCGTATTATATAAAACTCAAAAGTGACTGACTGACATGGTGATCTATCAACACACAGCCCAAACCACTGGACGGATCGGGCTGAAATTTTGCATGCGGGTAGATGTTATGAAGTAGGCATCCGCTAAGAAAGGATTTTGATAAATTCCAACCCCAAGGGGTTAAAATAGGGGATGAAATATTGTATAATATAACAATACTTCTTAACGCGAGTGAAGCCGCGGGCAAAAGCTCGTTGAAAATAAAACGATAAGACTCGACACATTTTCAAATTACTTCTGAGTACCACAGGGGACGAAATAAGTTCCAGTTTTTATCTATGTATATTTATATCAATGACTTGATATGATTGGAGGAGGCCTATGCCTATAAAAGAGATCTCATTTAAAATGTAACATTTAAGAGGCCGGGTGCCATTGAAATTCTCATACATACGTAATACCAAAATCATTTTATCATACGAAAATATTTAACATGTTTGAGTTATTTTTCAGCTTAAAATAGCAATTACCTAGGTTCTGGCACTAAAAATTACTACAAAATATTTAAACACTAAAAAATATGTAAATAAATAGTAAATTTACTACAAAATATATACTAAAAATATTTTTAGAGTTCAAATATTTTGTAGTAAATTTACTAAGTTATGTATTTTTTAGTGTTTAAATATTTTGTAGTAAATTTTTGTGCTGTAACCTAGGTAATTACTATTTTAAGCTGAAAAATAACTCAAATATGTTAAATATCTATTTTCATATGAGAAAATGATTCTGGTATTACCTACGAATAATAAAAACTAAGGAAGAGTAACTCCGTCAAAAAACATGCTCCAAAATACTTGTCAAAAAAGTGTACCTTAGGTTCACTTTTCATACATTTGCAGTATTTAGGTGACCTTGAGCGGTATAAAGGCTGACGTTACATGACAGTTCTAATGGAACCAAATTTAAAACGGTAATAGTATGGGAGTTACGTTTCCTTAGTTTTTATTATTTGTAGGGTATTACGTATGTATAAGAATTTCGATGGCACCCGGCCTCTTAATACTTCAGTCGGAATTTCCAGGAATTGCTATTGTATTCTATTGTCGCGATCACCGGTGCTCGCGCGGGGCCTGAAGGATTAAACCATAATTTTTTGTAAATACGCTGAATAAATGGCTATTTTATTTATTTATATCAGTGACTTACAAAACTTTCTATTTTATGTTTTGGATCTTACCTGATAAAATTCTGACCACATCTGCCGCCACATATGTTTGGCTGACTGGTTGTTTCTGACGTATGTTGTTTTCAACACGTTAAGGCAAGTCGTCGGCGTGACCTCTTCACCGTAACCATTGTCTAAGCAGTTCTGTTGTTCCGTTATTAATATATCCTCGTATTCCATACGCTCTTTGCGTTTAAAGCGGGTTCCAATAAAACCTACAAAATATTGTTGTTTAAATGTAATATTCAATTAATTTTTCACAACATTAGTTGAACTGTGTATATAGAATTTATGAATATTTTCATCTTGTTTTACCTATTATAACAGCTTCCTCTTCTATATTATCTTCTTGTATAGCCCCAGAGTTCTTTCTTGATCCATTGTTAATACATTCTGTATATCCACTAACAAATACCATAGCGGATAATTTCATTTCATCGTAACTTAAACAGTTTTCGAGTACTAGTGGTGGTTTCTGCTGTAATGTGCCTACTAGTTCCCAACCATCAGCACTGAAATTGATTGTTACTTTATTTAACAGAGAATTGTATATGAAACCTCAAATGGCGGCGTTTCAAAGTGTGATAAAAACCCCGATTTTGTTTCACTGCGTTTTTCTTTCAAACTCAGCTTTGAAAATACTATAATTTGATAGCTATATAAACATTAGAGTAAAACTCCGAGATCGATATTCTTTGTAGTTATTTTTTTAAAGAGTGTCAAAGTTGACGTTTTTTCGGGTCATAAATTTGCATAAAAAATTAGTTAAAAAAAAACTAATCAAGTAATTCAATTTTGTTTATCCCCTCGTCTGTCGGACGCCATCTAATGGCGTATTTAAAAAACAGGCGCATCTGTCGGACGCCAGTAGAAAGCGTTTTTTTCTCCCGTATTTTAATGTCATGATTTTGCGTTTTAAACATATTCTATCCTGCTCAAACTTGTACAAAGTACTGGAGATACGACAAGGAAGGAATAGAATACTACGTATAACAACACGTGATACAATAAATTCCAACTCAGTATTTGCAACGCAGTGCAAAGTGCAAAGCAGTGCGGGTTTTTTACCTTTAAATTGTTATAATTACCGTGTTTAAGGTGAAAATTGTGTTTTTATAATGAACGGGTAAGTAATAAACAGTTTTTAATTCATATCTTATGTTATAGACGACGATTTTAGGTACAAATTTATATTCTTATAAAACGTCGCCCGCCATTTGGCGCGCATTCTCCCTACATTTTGACTTGTATGTATTAAAACAATACTTTAACAAGAGCCAAAGTAACCAAATAAGTAACTAAATACGTAATTATATACGTAAAGAGTATTTAAGTTCTTGGAATTAAAGTATCAAAACAGACTGTTTTTTTGTGTTACGCTCGGGTCGCCCTAAGAAGGCAAGTGATTGTAAAGCTTGTATTATAAAAAAAAAATTATGAAAACGTGTTGGTTTTTAATAAAATATTGTAAAACTGTATATTCTTTTGTAAATGAAATAAAATAATTTTGAATGAATGGTTTATTTTTTAAATAACATACGAAATATTGGCGTGTATTGACTTTCACCTACTTACACCTTAGGATTTACAAAATATTGTAGGGTAAAATAATATTAAATTATATAAATTATTTTAGTGTATATCATACAGATTCTAACAACATAAAACAACATAAACTGTATATATATATATATATATATATATATATATATATATATATATATATATATATATATATATATATCATACATTATTATTATTTTTAACAAAAAATTAAAACCGACTTCCAAGGTAAAAACAATAATAACATTAATATGAACTAAAAAGTATTAAATAATTTTTACTATCTAATGGTGCCTTTTTCCGAATTCGGCTAAACCTCAACTATTTCTGTATTCAATCTTCATTATTTTGAAGTCGGTACCAGATAGCTGAATCTTCAGTCCTCTGACAGAATATTTGAAACTTTTGGAACTGGCACCGACTTCAAAATTATGAAGATTGAATACAGAAATAGTTGAGGTTTAGCCGAATTCGGAAAAAGGCACCATTAGATAGTAAAAATTATTTAATACTTTTTAGTTCATATTAATGTTATTATTGTTTTTACCTTGGAAGTCGGTTTTAATTTTTTGTTAAAAATAATAATAATTTCACTCTTTTTAGTTACACTAGTAGGTAAACCTTCGCGTATATTTTACGTATCTTATTACAATTTGTCAAGAGTCACAACTCACACTCACAAAATCATATATTATCAGTGAAGTGAACATATTGTGCTAAGTAATTTAACAATTTTAATGCTTCAAGCCCCAAGCGGTCACCGGCGATTGAGATAACAATAGAAAGGCTATTGTGTCTCGTTTTTCCACGATCGAAGGATCTATCAGATAAAAAATTGTATAAACTTGTATAGGATGTAGCGTAGCTACTCATAATATTTAATATTATCATAATTATTGACAGCTCTGTTCTTGTAAAGCGCTTATTCCACTTATCCTAGCTAGGAAGTCCTAGCTAGGATCCTAGCTTTCTAAATGTTATTCCACTTGACTAAATTTTTTCCGATTTAGGATCCTAGCTAGGATCCTAGCTTCTAAATGTTATTCCACTTGACTAAATTTTTTAGGACCCTAGCTAGGACTTCCTAGCTAGGATAAGTGGAATAAGCGCTTAATCAAGAATTCAAATCGATACTTAGTGCGCCATCTATCGATTAATAAGTATAACTGATTAAAAAGACACTTAATGACTTTGTTTTGTGTAAATGCTCTTTTTGAAATAACTTTATTTTAATTCTATTTGTCTATTTAAATTTTATAAAGTAATTAGTAAAGTATTCGATCTGTTGTCTGCCGCCACGCGCCACGCGGCGCGGCGGCGCGGCGGCGCGGCGACGCCGTCGCCTCTGCGGCGCCGACCGCCATGTATTAAACAAACAGGTGTTGTTATACAGTACATAATTATTATTATTAGTATATCCATACCTATGCCTTGTACTATTATTAATTCTGTGCCATGAGACATTGGTGACCTTAATGATGATGATGACGATGATGATGATGATGATGATTATGATGATGAATATGAATTGCATAGTAGCATATGCTTTCTGTTCTTAAAACAACGCCGAAACTCCCGAACGTATATCTATAAGGAGTCAGGAGTTCTCTCAGTATCTTCGAAACCATGGTATACTTTGACCCAATATTTGACTTTTTGGTAGCATATTCTTAGTACACTTCACATAAAACCAAAATCACCATATGTTTCCATATAAATTTCGAGGAGTTCCCTCGATTACTCATGGATCCCATCATCAGGTCACCACTTTTGTGAACATGGTACCAAATTGGAGTGAAACCTAATACAACAAAACAAAAATTTCGAAAATCGGTTCACAAACGGCGGAGTAATCGTTGAACATACAAAAATAAAAAAAAAAAAAAAATAAAAAATATCCACAGCCGAACATATAACCTCCTCGTTTTTTGGAAGTCGGTTAAAAATTAGGGAGTTATCGTCATTTTAATGCGACGCTATTTCCAGTCCTAGGCCGAAATCTGTCTGACAGTTACGCCCGAAGATGACATTTTAAATTTTGACGTATGAGGGGCTAAGCCAGTTGAATAAGCACTTAATCATTGAGATGTATGGAGTTGACATCGCAACGCAGTGCTTGGTCACATTCAAGATACGCTTTATAGCCGCAGTGCACTGAGTCGGCCGTAAGCTCTTCTGCGCACTTGACGTATGACAATTATAAAAAAACAAAATAAAAGTCACAAAAATGCCTTCGTGTGTCTTAGGATATTGTAAAAATAATTCCAAAAACACTTCCAAATGCGACGGCAATACATTTCATCGGTTAGTATTCTTATTTAATTATTTTCAATTAAAATACGAACATTCAATTACTAGGCGAAGACGCGCGCCATTTCGCATTGTCATAGAGTAGTAGATACAGAGGGGAATGTAGGCAGAAGACGACGATGAATGAAGTATTAACGTAGACGCTCAGACCAATAAAAAAAGATAGACAGAGCCATCCATGCTACGCGGTGAGGCAGGCAATAGGAAGCCGATACGGCCATAGGAAGCCGGCCGCCCGCCATTGCGGTTTCAACGAGTGACGGCGCGTGTCGTTTTCATCTGTGTCAAGAAATATCAAAATATGCCGTCCTGCATCGTTAAATGGTGCAAAAATAATTCTTGTGCTCAAAATAAACCTTGTGGGATTACGTTTCACAAGTAATTAGTTGAATATTTATGTATTACCACTGAAATAACGAATTTAATTTATTAGTTTTAAAAATTGTCTCGGGAGTCTTGGAACACAGAACCTCAATCAGTGCTGCATGCTGGTCGCAAGATATTTTTCCCCATAATAGGGGAAAAATATTATTACGTGCTGTATTATCCTGACAAATGTTTATTTTTAACCTAAAATTCGTTATTCATTTAAAATCTATTCATATAAATAAAATTGGAGTGTCTGTTTGTAGTATTGAAAGACTTTTTTACTATTTGCATATTAATCTGTATACGATACATACTGCATACACCAAACAACATTCTTTACAATTTTTGTCTGTATGTATGTATGTCTGTCTGTCTGTCTGTCTGTCTGTCTGTCTGTCTGTTCTTAGTTGAAACACATAATTTATTAGATATAGATATTTAAGTATTTACTTTTTTCAGCAATTACTAATGAATGATGATTAACAATCTAGTTTGATAGCAACTTTTTTAGTCATTACTTAGTAGTTTAATAAGACTGCAACAGGATGGGAGTTTGACAATCTGAAACCCTGAGTTGGCAACATTATTTTTTTGCACACAAGCGCACGCCCAGCGTATTCATGCTAGGCGTGACGCACACAATGATCGACAGCGACTTCACGCCATTATCTGTAAATACTCCGTCTTTCTTTTTTTATTGGTCTGAGCGTAGACGAGTTTGTATTTTGGTAATAATATAAATACTGTATTACGTATACATTATGTACATGCGTACATTATAATCTATACTAATCTATACTAATGTTATAAAGCGGAAGAGTTTGTTAGTTTGTTTGTTTGTTTGAACGCGCTAATCTCAGGAACTACTGGTCCGATTTGAAAAATTCTTTCAGTGTTAGATTGTCCATTTATCAAGGAAGGCTATAGGCTATATTTTATCACGCTAACGGCCGAATACTGGAACGTCACTCAAATGCATTAATCAGTTGAAGGGCATTTAAATGTAAGCGTTTCCCATATTTAAGTGATATACACAAACGCCACTCAGACAATTTCTTGTGGTACTCACGTAAGTAGCCCTGTGAGTAGCCGTCAAATATTTACATCATGGCAACATTTACAGTATTACATTTTACGCTAGATCTAACTTGATTGTACAAATAAAAAGTTCACTAAAAATCATTTAATTGCCGTTTACTATTAGTTTTCATTAAATATATTTAAATTAATTAAAGACATGACAATTTTTAACATTATTTTCTGATTAATTACAATAGAAAATCCGAAATCGACTTTAAAGTTTAAAACAATGCAACCATACGTAGAATGGAACGATCTTTTGAGTGACAACTGACAATTGACATGTTTGAAAACCGACCGATTGACATTATCAAAAAGAAGAAGAAGACCGACCGTAGTGATTATATTCTCTTTGTGGAAAACATTTTGATAATATTGTAATAAGGAGACAAAAAAGAAACATGGTTGTAATTATACTACCTCGGAAAAGGATATTATGCTAATAGTTTAAAAGTGAGTTACAAGTAACATTAATATCAATATAGGTACTATTTTCATGAAAATGTAGTTGTGTATTGTAAAACGTAAATGTATCGTTGTATTTTTTAAACGCATTGAGCATTTATTTCGACGGCGACTCGCGGTCGGCCTTTCATGGTCAGAAAGACTAGATAGCGACGATAAAGACATTATTTTAACATTATACACACACTTTTTACCGTAATTATAGATTTAAGAGACCTCTTGACCACTCTTAAACGCAAGTGACGCTTAAATCAGTTTGACAGATCATTTGACAGCTCAAAAAAGTTGAGTAACCATCGAGTATACGAATTTTTTTGCTAAGTGGTGCTCATGTGGAGCCTGAGTACAACTTATTTGGAGGTCCACTTAAAACTAACTGGAAGTTAAAATTTGCGTTGGAGAATACGAAATTTTCGTATAAGTTGTACTCAAAAAATTAAGCAGCATTTATATATTTGAGAGACGTTCCAGTATTCGGGCGTAAGAGTAGTTTGAGCGAAGAAATACAGGAAAATGTGGAAAAAACGGGAGGAAATTATTTGAAAGGGCTTATTTGAACGCGCTAATCTCAGGAACTACTGGTCCGATTTGAAAAATTATTTCAGTGTTAGATAGTCCATTTATCGAGGAAGGCTATAGGCTATATTTTATCACGCTAAGACTAATAGGAGCGAATAAATAGAGGAAAACGTGGCAAAAACGGGGGAAATTATTTGAAAGGGCTTATCTTACGAACTACTACAGCAATTTTTCTGTTATTTGGGTCAGATAGGAAGTAGAGTACGTGAAGAATCATAGACTATTTTTTGTGGACTAATTTGTCTGTGAAATATCTAATTTACGCGGAATAAAAATGAATCCATATACTTCCCTTGGTTACGACATCACGCGTAAACAGCTGGACCGATTTTGCTGAAATTTGGTATAGATATATTATGTACATAGAGTCTCGGAAAAGTACATAGGATACATTTTGTCGCGGAAAATGTGCGGTTACCGCACAATATACTTTTATGATTTGCGCGTAAACTATTCAATCGATTTTGATGAATTTTGGTATGGAAAATGGAGATACTTTGAGTCTCGGGAAGGACAAGGGATACATTTTGTCCCAAAAAATGTACGGTTCCCGCACAATAAACTTTTATGATTTTCGCCTAAGCTATTCAATCTATTTTGCTGAAATTTGTATTGAGATACTTTGAGTCCCGGGAAAGAAAAGTGGATATATTTAGTCGCAGAAAAATGTACGGTTCCCACAAAATGTAACTTTGTGATTTGCGCGTAAACTATTCAATCGATGTACGGGAACAACTATAAACTGAAGTTCACGCGGACGAAGTCGCGGGCAACAGCTATAGTTGTATTTATAAATATATAAGTAATTTGAATTTAGTAAGTATGTAGTGGACTTTGGATCCATACTTATTATAATATAATTATTATAAATGCGAAAATGTGTCTGTCTGTCTGTCTATCCCTCCGTCTGTCGGTTTGTCCGTCCATCTGTCTGTCTCTCTCTGTGTCTGTTACCTCTTCACGCCTAAGCCGCTGTAACGGCTTTGCAAAATTTTGGTATGTAATACTTTGGTTTTTTACATTTGGTATGTAATACTTTTGGTTGTTTGGCTGTTTGCATCTTCTATCAGTTGTATCACGGGGAGTGCTCTGAGGACCATCCCATCACCTTGATAAGTGGCGGTCTTCCACCGTGCATTTTTCGCGTAATTTTCTTCCGCGTACTGCAAAACTGTGGAACGAACTATCGCCAGAAGCATTTTAAAAAGAAGGCATATTCCCACGCATCTGCAGCTCTTGTGACGTTACGAGTGCACATGGGCGACGGTTGTTGCTTTCCATCAGGTGACCCGTTTGCCCCGTTATTATATATAAAAAAATCTAATTAACTTCTATGCCCTTGAGAAATCGTACTTGGTGTTGAATAGTGAAAAAGCCGTGCCTATATTTAGCGACTTCTTATAATATTATTATTTTGTTTATTTCCTCATGACTTAAAAGTTGGATTTCACTTAACTATTTTTAACTGAAATCCAATTCTTTAGTCATGCAGAAATAAACGAAACTTTGTTTGTATTCCCCTATCTTAGATGAGCCGCCATATAGATGGAGAATGACATTACATTCGTTTGTAGAATGACATTACATTCGTTTTCGAGTTATTCTCAAAAAGTTCTTTCATTTAATAACTAAATACTGAAATTATAGGACGGCATAGAAAATAACTATTCCGTTATCTTGGATGGTCGACCATTTTATATTTTATTTATAGTGATGTCACATACTGTATCGTGCATTGTCATTCAAACCAAACGTGTGTACAAAATTTCAGCTCAATCAGTTAAAATATTATACTTACTTCGAAATTGAGTTCAAAAATTCCACCCGAACTTACATAATAATGTAAATAACTAAATAATAATTTACAGAGCAAGTTAAATAAAAGCTTTTAATAATGTTTAGTAAAAATATTTGTTTTATTTTATCCACTTTCCAATAGAGTCTGCGTTCATTCGAGTGTAGGCACAAAACTTTGTCACTTCAGCGGTACTGATCTATAGCCATCACCGCCCCGCCTCTCACTCCGCTCATTCTTCAAGTGCGACATGTTTTTGTTGGCAATAGCAACTCCATACATCTCAATGCACTTAATACTTTACTTTTTCTCCAAAGTTGGTTAATCTACTGTGATCAATTAGGGAGATATTAATTTATTTAATAATTTTAGTTTTTCATTTTTAGTTTCGCGATTAGATCGAATTAGAAAAAGTTTTAAGCATGAAACGACGGTGAGGGTAATCCTTAAAAACATTTCTCCAAAGTGATTATATACGACAAAATCCACGAAAGGCTAGTTTTTTAAGGTTTTATTGTTTTCTCATACATTTTTTTAAAATATGAAACAAATACTAAAATACAACACTTTCCTCAAGTTTGCCATATGCGATTACTTTCCAGAAAATATGATTCCTTACCAGCAACACTATAAATTGATTCAATAATACAGGATGTTTTTTGGGATTTTTTCTTACATTCTACCCTCTTTAACTTTTTTCTCCCATGGTTTTGAAATTTTATGCCATACAATCAAATGTACAGCTTTTCAAGCCCTTTCGTTTGATATATGTCTGGATGTGCTGCAGCTTGGGTACAGGTTCCATACAAAAATGCCCCTTGTTCTTTGCGTATCAACCGGATAAATCAAACAAGAGACCTTTAGTGACAACCAAGGTACAAAATTCCGTGTTTTTATTAAAAAAAAAAAATTGAATTGGATATAACTTCTGACACAGAGGTTATTAGAGTGTGATTTTTAATAACATTGATAAAGGATGACTCACACTATCATTTCTTGCGTAAAACTTTTTCTAATTCCATCTAATCGCAAAATTAAAAATGAAAAATTAATATATATACTTGATTACAGTAGGTTAACCAAATTTGGAGAAAAAGTAAAGTATTAAGTGCTTATTCAACTGGTATAAACAAAATTAATGTTACTTGATTAGTTTTTTTTAAATTAATTTTTTATGCAAATTTATGACCCGGAAAGAACGCCAACTTTGACACTCTTTAAAAAAATAACTACAAAGAATATCGATCTCGGAGTTTTACTCTAATGTTTATATAGCTATCAACTATAGTATTTTGAAAGAAAAACGCGGTGAAACAAAATCGGGGTTTTTAGCACACTGTGCGTTTTTATCAGCCAGCTCTTGATTATGAATTTCGTGGTAATCAGACCCTAAGCCATATACAAAACAGGTCTATGTAAACCAGTTTTTTTTCATAAAAAACGAATTAGTTAGACTTACCCAGTCTCGCCTGTCATCAGCATGTATTTGTCCTGAGGTCCAACAAACGCCACTGCCCTCTTCTGCAGTATTCTATCAATAAACTGTATCACAGTCATGTCTCTGTAGAATACTTTCTCTATTGGTGATCCAAATTCTCTGAAAGAAAAGTTTATTATATATAATGCAGTTATAATAATACACACAAATAAATATAGTTTTACAAAAACTTTGTGCTATGTCCAAAGTCTAAGCACTATCCGACAAAATTTTATCAGTTTTTTATTTTAATTTTAACAAGCAAATTATTATTATTGCGTGAAAATGAATATTGTTTTCCACATTCCACATTTAAAATAATATAAGTAAAGATAAGGTATAGAGACAGACAGGATCAGAAACACTATAATAAGAGAAAAAACAAAAGTAATAGACATACTTACTTAAATAGACCAAAGAAAGTGGAGATGGGCTGGACACATGTTAAGAGACAAACAAAATAAATGGAGCACAGCCATCACTCACTGGTACCCGAGAGATGGTAAACGGAGTAGAGGTCGCCAACAAACCAGATGGGGAGATAATCTAGCATTAACAGCTGGACACCACTGGAGAAGAGTAGCACTAGACAGAACTGAGAGGAAAAGGCTGAAGGAGGCCTATGCCGAGAGGCACACTGACCTTCGAGACATCTTATAGCTTGAAGGCAGAATAAGAGGCTATCATCATCATCAAGTAAAGATAACATTTAACATACCTCTTGTATATAAGGAAGTGTGTTATGAGGAGCAACACTCTCTCATGTATGAGGGGGTAAGTGGACACTATGTTCCTCTTCAACCTATCCATTGGTCTACGGATCTTCAGCTGCTCTAATCTGGAAATTGACAGAATTTTTGGTACCATAATATTTAAATATTAGAATTTCAGAACTTTATAGTTGCCTAGTAAGAAGTATGCTTCTTTCTTAAGTCAATATTAACACATCAATCCCCAAGCAGCACCCAGCTGTTGCATAACAATTGAAAATCTACTGTGTCTGCGATTCCCACGATCGAGGTATTAATTAAATTTTACCACTTCCTGATATGTGCCGGACAGCTCCACTACTTAACTTGGCAGATAGAGTATAGAGAATCTGTCAAAGAAGTTGTGGATAGCCTGATTAGATTTATAGATCCGGCACTTTATCAGAAAGTAGTGAAAAAGGCCCTAAGGGCCTGTTTCACCACTTTCTGATAAAGTTTCGAATAGACTATTCACAGCTTTTTTGTCAGATTCTCCACTCTATCTATTAAGTTAAGTGGTGGATAGCCTATCCAACACCTTATTAGAAAGTGGTGAAACAGGCCCTAAGTATCCATTTTATTATTATATTGTTTGAGTAATGATAGGTAATGCTTGCTTCAAGTGGTTCACATTTTTATTGACTGTAATAAATGTACCTACCTGCTTTTTTTTTTTTGTTACCTGATAGTCTCAATAGGAAATGGTATTGGAAACTCTTTGCTTCGTCGGATAATTTCTTCAACATCATCACTCAGCTCAACAGTGGGCAGGTTAACACACTGTCTCAGAAGCTCATTGGTTTCCTTGCTCATGCTTGGGTAACACCAATCCGGCTTACACCTACCATATACATTATTTTGATGTTAATTGGGGGTCCAATGTAAATTAGAGGCCAATTTTAGGAAGTTTTAAATTGATAATAAACAGTATACAACACTTATTTTATAAAAATTAACATAATAATTACACTAATTGTATAAAAATTATGTTGTTAAAATATTTCTTACCAAGCAAGATTCTGAAACTGTCTCAAGATATCCATTTTCGAAGTGCTCTGAAATGAATAACTCACTATCACAACACAACATAATCAGTTTTATATACAGAGTTTATCACATTTGAAACTTTGTAATTGTACCTACCTAATTATTATTTATTGAATCATTGAAACCTAATGGGGTTTCAAAATTATACAGAAATAATTAAGTACCTATACTCTTTAACGTTTAAGACTAGAAAGTTGATGCGGTCACCCAACAATTAACAGTCCAAATTGTAGTTTTATGCAAGTGAAACAATATTATAATGATTATCTCCTACCGGTTAACTGTTTAATAACAATTAAGTGTTGAGTGTTCTAGTTTACTTACATTTTCCTGGGAGTTTGTGAGTGAATCAAAACTCAAAAGTAATGTTTAAAACATATTACCATATTTATATAGTCACTGAAACGTATTTGTTAATGCTGTAAAAAACTAATATTTCCCCTAGATTGATTCACGGGAGAATCTAATTACAAATTACAACACAAATTGAAAATAATCGCCCGAATTCCGAAGAGCCGATTGCCGAAAATTGAGTGAAATGTCAGTTGTCACTTGTCACTGTCAAAGATAATTTTTTTTGGTTTTTTAAACGGACACCGGGCGTCAATGAGTTACATACCATTGAGATACTATACTGCCGTGCAATCACTAAAGCGCAGTAAGGCGCATTTTTGTGATTTTCCGTTTTTGATATATTCTAAATCTACATTTTTTTCTTTTTATTTCTGGCTTACTCACATTATCCTACGTTAAATGGAAGTATTTTATTTTTAACCATAAGGTTTTTTGAAAATGCAGTAACTATCCCATTTAACCGCCAAAAAGACATTATTGCAATATAAATCGCAGTAAAATCCCTTGCTGCAAGGATTTTTTTGTGATTCCAGATTAAAACGCAGTAAATACAAATAAAATACTGTTTTTTAAATAGTTCCGTATACACGTTGTACGGTAGTACTTATTAGTTCCATGGTATACACACACAGTCACGTGAAAACCTAATTAAAACGCATTTTTTTTTCGAAAGGGTCTAAGCTACTGGTCTGGTTAAGACCATGGTAGTTTAATCGTGACTATAACTAGTCTGTTGCTAGTTGGTTTGGAGATAAACAATGAGGGGGCCTGGCCCCCTCCCCTAAAGTCACACGTGTGACATTCTAATCGGGCAATATTGGGGAGAGCTACGAAAATAAGCTATTTTCATCTGACGTGGGGACACGGATCCCCCCTGCTCTTAAGGGGTCCGACCCCTTACTCACTCTCTGACGAGTGAGGCTGCTCGCGCGCGGTAGCACAAACTAGCTGCGTACGAGTTATCGCGGTAGATGAGCTCAAGTTATTAATGTTATTGCATAAAAGAGGGCCATCCCTCTCCCTTTCCGAGTCCGGTTGGGGTGACATACGCGTGTATGTTCTAATGTCGAAGTAATTGGTAGAGCTCTCTACGACAATGTCGCGGTCGCGGTCATGATTTAGGTGTGTTCCTATGCTATCCGCATGCGAACTCGAACCCGGGATCGAGCTCGGCACCGGATTTCGGTCGGTCTGTCTGTTTGTCGTTCGGGTCGTGTTAAGTCCTCGGGGAAGGCGCCGGCGTCGTCCCCGGTGCAGTACTAACCACGCGGGTGAGTGTGATTTGTGTTTGCGTAACTGTACACAGTACGTTACGTATTCTGTGATGGGGTCTACAGGGTCGGCTAAGATATGCTTAGGCCGCCTGAAGGGGTATCGGAATGTCCGTGCGTCATGTTCGTAGTCCACAGCCTTACGAATGAGCGGATTGGGATGTACTTTTCCTTTCTCAAAGAATCTCTCCGAGAGTTCTTTGATATAGGCTTTGATAGTGATAAGCTCGCAGTCTCTATGCAAGTCGATGTTTCGCATGTAACGGGGGGCACCTGTTGCCATGCGCAAAAAACGGTTTTGAACTCGTTGCAATTGGTTCATCTGATTGTCACTTATGTGTGCGAAAGAGACGCACGCATAAGTGAGTATCGTTCTTATACATGTTTTGTATAAGGTGAGCTTATGTCTTAAGGACATTTTGCTACTCGCGTTGAGTAAAGGATATAATTTGTATAATACAAATTTCGCTTTACGTACGGTATTCGATATATGGTTCGTGAATGACATCGACTTGTTTAGTACTACTCCTAAGTATTTGACAGCCGTGACTTCGGGAATTAATTTTCCGTGCAGACTAATAGGTTGCATTTTCTTACGTTTTAGTCCGTTAAATAATATAGCGTGACTTTTGTCGGGGTTTAGTTCGATTCTCCATTTTGCGAACCATTTACCGAGTTCGGTAACTGCTTCTTGGAGTTTTTTGGACGCGAAAGCTATTTGGCGATGAGCAAAGAACAGGGCCGTGTCGTCTGCGAATAGCGCTTTTTGTACTCGAGGGTGGGTGGGCAAGTCAGACGTGTAGAGATTGTAGAGGGTCGGGGAGAGAACCGAGCCCTGCGGTACTCCAGCCTCTAGATCTCTAAGTGAAGACAGAATGCCTTCGACTCTAAAACGAAATTTACGGTTTTTGAGGTAGTTACTTATTATTATAACAAGACTATCGGGAATGCCGAGTTTAAAAAGTTTATAAATTAGCCCATTGTGCCAAATTTTGTCGAATGCTTTTGCGACATCAAAGAAAACAGCGCAAGTCGGTCTCCTATTGTTCTTTTGTTCTAATATGTACTCCGTTAGGCGATGTACCTGAGCGGGACAGCTGTGGAATTCGCGGAATGCGAATTGTTTGTCAGGTAAGAGTTTTTTATCAACTATGACGTCTTTTAGGCGTCTTAGTATAACTCTTTCGTAAATTTTACCGAGGCAACTAATTAAGCTAATTGGTCTGTAACTACTTGGTTCCGTCCGGAGTTTACCCGGTTTGTGGATACCTATTATTATAGCTACTTTCCATATATCTGGGAATGAACATCCTAGTAAAAGGGCGTTAAAGATGTTCACGAGCAATTCAATTATAGTGGCATTAGTAATTTAAGGGTTTTATTTGAGATACCGTCCAGGCCTGGGGCCTTTCTGGAATTCAAATCTTTAATAATATCTTTGATTTCCTCCGTATCCACCGGCCTGAGGGGCTCTGATGGTGGGGCCATGAGTCGGCTTTATACCTCGGTATTGACTAGATTATCATGATCAGGGTCGGTCGGGAGAGTACTAGGTCGGCACTGATTTTCTATGGTGTCGGCCAAGCATTCGGCTTTGTCGATATCCTCCAGTGCAGGAGGACGATTTGGTCTATTTAGTGGAGGCATGTCGCTCTCCGTATCTTTTTTGAGGGACTTCGCGAGCGGCCAGTAGGCCGTGTGAGACGGTTCGAGTTCGCTAAGAAGTCGATCCCACCTCTCGGCTTTGTGTTGTTTGATTTTATATTTAACTTCCCTCTCGTAGTGACGGAGGGCCCTCCTCCAGTCTTCCGATGGGTAGCGATCGTATGTGCGTTTAGCCGCGTTACGGAGTCTGATGGACTCTTTTATATCATCCGGGAGAGGCCAGCGATTCTCATGAATCGTTGGCATTTCCCTAGAAGATTTTTCGATGTTCTCTACCAGATGATCAGTCAAGTGGAGAGAGGCCTCAAGCGCCACTTTAGAGTTTTCGATGAAATCGGGAATGAGATCGAGGTGACTCGATTGAAGGATTTCTAGGTTATCTGCTAGTAATTTATAATCAATTATCTTTTTAGTACTAGCAGCGAGTTGGTTAGAATTGCCAAGCGCAATTTTAACTGGTCTGTGGTCCGAGTTAAGCTCGTGGATTGTTTCCAAAGAGATGTTGAGGTTAATGTTTTTAACTAACGCAATATCAATAACACTAGGGTTATGAATAAGGTTGTTACTACGGCTAGCAGTGTCGTAGCGAGTGGGGTCGTTAGGGGCTAAAATTAAAACGCAGTATATGTTAACTCCATACAAACAGTTTTTACTGCATTTAATCAGTACTAGTGAGTACTACTACTTGCAAGTTGCAGGCTATTGTAAATCGTATTTTGATATTCAATTATAATGATCGTTAATTAATATGGCGTCATTTTAACCCTTGTTGATATAGTGAAATCTAATATTGACCTCACCATGCAATAATAATCATTATTTGCATGGTAAGGTCAATATTAGATTTCACTATATCTACAATGGTTAAAATGACGCCATATTAATTGACGATAAGTGTAATCGCTTAATTTTGGCCGGTTTTAATTTTTATTAATGACAATTGATAACTTACAAAAATTATTTATTGCTTGACATGTTATAGAAAATATGTAGTTGTATTGAGCAGGAGTTCTTGGATAGATTTTAAAGTAAAAAGAGGCGCTTAGATATTATAGTATAAGCCCTGATAAGACTGATTAATTCATAAACGTCTTGTTGCTAATTAATATACCAGTTATTTCTCAGTTCCACCATTTTATAGATTTTCTTGTTCCTTTATGGACTGATTAATTGTATAATGTAAGTGCTTAGTATTCCTAATTCACTTAAAAATGGTATTTTTTTTAAATATAGTACTAGGTATTTACAGTTTTACGCATTATTTTAAAATAAGGATGTTAACGTACTCAGATAAGATACTATTTGTTGGTTTTTTTATGCAAAAATGCAGATTTTTAATACATTTTTAGCTTAGGAACAAAGTTCAAATGAAAAACGCATCCTATTTGATTATTTTTAATAATCAAATTGGATTCGTAAAATTTTTATAATTAAATTATTATGTTGTTTCATTTGTATGCACTACTGCTTTTATGTCCCAGAACACAAAACTAACTAAAGTGCAGTAATGCACCTTTTTTACTGCGTTTTAATATGTAATTCTCTTTTTTTTTCTGTGCGGTAAAGGGGCCTCAAAAATATTAATGCCTGTAAAAAATTATTCATGGGGTTTTCAGGGCATTCATTACGTCTTGGATTAAGTTTACGTTATCCCCTTTGAGATAAAGTCGACAAAGAACAAAACAAATACATTTTATTACATTTTTTTACATTTTTAAACTTTAAATGCGTTTTTCTCCGAACCATGATTTTGCACTAACTGCACTTTAGTGATTGCACGGCAGTATACACTAGGAGAGAGCCTTATCGGTTATATCATGGATGTACAAAAAAAGAACGGATGGAATTTCGCTAAGAAACAATTGAAGCACCATAATGGCGGCAGCTTATGTATGTGTGAGTGTGTAAAGGGTTGCAAGGTGAATGAAAATTCCCCATTTTTTTATTTCAAATTTCAATACGTCATTTTTACTAAATGAGAAGTGAAAAATAATAACACTGAAAATGTAACAAGCATTGATAGTAAGTTGATACTTATGTAAATTTCGAGTAGCGTTTGTTTGTCATCTTTGCTATTTATATAAAAGTGTACTTACCTAAATGGATGTCAATAAAATACATTATATAAAAAAAAAAAAAATTTATTAATTAATATCCGTGTCCAATAGCTTTTTGACCGACTTCCAAAAAGGAGGAGGTAATACGTTCGGCTGTATGTATTTTTTTATGTATGTTTAATGTTCAAAGATTACTCAGCCGTTTGTGGTGCGATTTTCAAAATTATTTTTTACAATCGGTTCAGTAGTTTCGTGAAAGCGAGACAGACAGATGGACAGACAGACAGAGATACTTTCGCATTTATAATATTAGTATAGATTTGGGAATAGGAATTGTAATTTTCATTGTATTTTTAAAATTTAATTATTTAATTGTAGCGATTTACTATTTACTATTACTTATCTCCCATATTTAAGGTCTTTTGCAAATTTAATTGCTGGCAACACTTGGTAGATTTCGTACTGTTAGATGAGATAAATAATTTGAAGTAAAAACGAGAACTGAGGTGAAAAAATAACGTGCTTACCTATGAAAAGTGACACCCTGTCGTATTTTAACATAACCACTGTGGTTTCGGCAGCTTTTCACCACACAAGAGGGCATAATTATTTTTAATTTAACAACAGCTCGCGAGCGCGTTTGGAAGCGTAATGGCGACCGGCCGACTTACTATGATGTGTATGTGTGCGTGCGGGCTTGTTTGTATTAGCGATCTGACTTACTATGGGTGCATCAGTTATTGCTTCAGTAGACTCCATCCGTTCTTTTTTTGTACATCCATGGGTTATATAAGCGTCAAAAGCGTGTAATGTTATGTCCTACTTACTAGGACATAACATAGGATTCGGTCTGCATATTTCATGTAATAAAAGCGTTAATAAAGGTTTTTAGTGAACATCTTAAGTTAGATATTGTTGAGTTTTGTGGTTCCGCAAAATAATAAACCTTAGGAATGGCCAAACAATGTCTCAAACACGTGGATTTAACATTAAATACGTAAGTTTTGAACAACGTTTTTTGGGCTTTTCAATCGGTATTTTTGTAAGCTAAAAAGATAATTTATAAGTTTAATAATCCCTCATTCGTGCTATATAAGGCACTAGCTGTTGCCCGCGACTTCGTCCGCGTGGACTTCAGTTTATAGCGCGCGGTGTCAATAAAATTGGTGTCAAATTTAAAGCTTTGAAAACCCTGGTACCAGTCGTACCCCTTAAATAAAAATACCCAAAACAGCTGTGCAGTGTGCACTTAATATTTCATTTTTTAAGATTAAACTTCATACCAAATGTTAAAGCTTATATTTTAGCACCCATTTCACAACTTTAGCATTACATTACCCATAAACTATATTTTATTATTGGTAGGTTTGAGGTTACGTCACTGCATAGATAAAGTACTGAGTAGTGAGTTATTTAATAACGTATATAACAATCGAATGAATCGAAAAACGCAACTAAACATGGTACCACCTCTTAAATAAAGACGCATGAGCAAGCGATAGCGAGATGTAGGCGACTCTTAGCTCCATCTGTTATGAATTTTTGGAACTAACTTAATTTGAACAAATTTACGCATAAACACCCCCTTACAACCCCCTTCTTTCAGTTAAAAAGTATCTGTGTACAAAATTTCATTACAATCGGTTCAGTAGTTTTGGCGTGAAAGCGAGACAGACAGACAGACAGACAGACAGAGATACTTTCGCATTTATAATATTAGTATAAATTCGTGCTAAAAATGTCACATTAATTAATAATCTAGCTACAAAAACTGCATAGCTTTTTACGTGTTTACGGATTCTCATTACTTGAACTATAGTTTATCGATATCATGAATTAAATGACTTTCTTTTTTGGAATAGATATTCAAGAAAATACACGCACACTATAGCCTAGCAAACGAATGATTCTGGTTGGAAATGTCGAAATCAGAAATTATGACTACGCTACTTTGTTTGGACTAGTTAGCAGATAAACATACTAAAAGTCCTGACCGCTCCGAGGTGCGCTGGAGGGGGGGGGGGGAGGGGGGGGGGGGGGGGGAAGAAGGACCCATTTTTTGGTTTTCAGACTAATTTACGAAAACGGTGCTTCGTACGAAATTCTATTGTACTACATAAGAAAAGCTAATAAAATTCTCTACAACTTTGTCCTTTAACACTTTGTATGATGTATCTATCTCCAATCGTTGCCTAGCTATGATCTTCTAAAATTGGTCGACTTTCAAATACACACATCAATACGACCTAAGGATATTTGTATTTTCTGAAATATCAGGAATTTTTTGAAGACAGTAAATAGATAAATAATAGCTTATTTTATGGTCTTTAATAGAACATAAAAAACTTTTCTGGATTTTTTGTCTTTATGAAAAATCATTGATTTTTCAATGGCCATAGAACTTTCGTATGTAACCAACAAATCATTACTTCGTTTTATAAGACTGAAAATTTCATTCTAATGAGAAAAAATCTTCAACATTTTTATTGCCAATGGTCAAGTTAATAATAATGAATCCTAATCTATGGTAAATGCAGACTATTTTTACCTAAAATACATTTTTTGAGTCTTTCTGCGGTAGAGGCTCAAAATTCTTTGTAATTGCAAGTAATCATTTTTCCTGCTATCTAAGTTACTAAAAAATCTTTTAAATGCCTGTTCTAGTCACAATAGACCGAATTTATGCCAGAACAGCCTGTAGACCAGTTCAAAACCAGAATAATGTGGTTAACTCAGCCAAAATTAAGCCGATGCGATTAGTAAAAAGGCTCCAGGAGAGCAACCATTCTCTAGAAACCGACCAAACCGTGCTGAAGGGTTCCCACTTAGACGGTCCATATGATATCAAAACATTTTGTTTTTCAGCATCCCGATCTGGAAAATGCGGAAGGTTGCTTTTTCATGAGTTTGGGAGATTGGCCATCCGGCGCACCTCGGAGGGGTCAGGACTTTTAGTATGTTTATCTCATAACTAGTCCAAACAAAGTGGCGTAGTCATAATTTCTGCTTTCGACTTTTCCAAGCACACCCCCATTTCGAGCATTCGTTTACTAGGCTACTACTTGTATGAAAAGTAGGAAAATAAGCACAAAATGGCCACGCGATGACGGGCTAAGATTACATCTATATTCTATACCCGCTTTCCCCAACCCGCGGCCCGCCGGGACTTTACTTGTGGCCCGCGTGATACCGGCAAAATAACGTAAAGTCTACGTTATATAATAACGTAAGTCCTTAAATTTTTTTCACTTTTAAATCGTTAGTTTTGAAGAATGTTATTTTTAACCCTTAAAAATTTTGGTTGCGGCCCGCGACACCAAGAACAAAACATGTTTGTGGCCCGCATGAAAAAAAGGTTGGGGACCACTGTTCTATACCATAATACTTTATCTATGGTACAACTATCCTCTGTGCCGGGCGTATTTGTCACAGATAAAAGCAATAAACGTGGGCCGACAGGATGCGGAAATTGCTGAACTTTAAAATAATGGCGCTGGGTGCGAGAGATTTTGGAAACGCATGCTACGACCAATGAAAATGCGTCATTAGACAATCTCGACTGCAGGGACTCCCCGTATGCGGTATACCGTATACCAGGGGTCACCAATTAGTTTTGCTCGGGGTCCATATTAAGAAATGAAATGACCTTCGCGGTCCGCACATTTAAAAAAACAAAGGTTAAAAAAGGTTTAAAAAATAACTACGGAATTTACAAAGGTAACCTTACATACCTATCCATGAAAAAAGTGACAATTATTTTCGTAGCTAATTCTCTGATGTTTGGAGTGAAATTGTATAAGCTATTGATATTAAATCCTGGAGATGTTCATCAGTAAGTCGAGACCGAAATTTATTTTTAAACGAAGTTCATCTTCGAAAATGCTTGGTCCGCACACAATGGGTCGGCGGACACCCACAAAATGCGGACCGCGGTCCGCCATTTGGTAACCCTTGCCGTATACCGTACGAGTTAACGACTAATGAAAATGCGCCATTAAGAACGTGGAGTACTAAGTCCGCGTGCTTCATGGATCATCAGTTTTGTTCGGCTATTTCCGTATGCATTCGGCCTGCTCTGCCCCCGGCCCCGGGGCAGTTCCAGATGCCGAAAACTCTATAAGAGTCTGCGATGGCAGGAGTTTCGTAAAGCTGAAAGTTTACCTATTTGTGGCCTTTACAGAGGTAAGACGACCACTCAGCAACTATGGAGTTTCGGTAGCGGTTACTTCAGGGTACAAATGTCCAGCACTGGAAGACGAGATTTCTCCACTTATCGCGAAGAATATAAGCTATGAATTTACTCTTTCTCGAAGGTCAGGTAGACCTTCAGAACTGGATACCTAAAAACTTCCAGCCTTAGATATCAAGGATATCAAGATTAAGGAAAAAACACTTTGACCTATAAAATAGTTATTTATTAAAATTATTCTAATTACATTTTAACTAATAAGTCATAGCTCATATCTACACAGCAACGTAGTAGGTAAGTAGGTAGTTAGGGAGTGCCTCCGCTGCCGGCGCGGCGCCGGCTCCCAAAAATGTCAGTAGGTATTTATCAGTAACGCGGCGGCGGTAGTATACTACCGACAGCCGAGATTTATTATTATTTTTAACAAAAAATTAAAACCGACTTCCGAGGTAAAAACAATAATAACATCCTTATAATATGAACTAAAAAGTATTAAATAATTTTTCCTATCTCATGGTGCCTTTTTCCGAATTCGGCTAAAACTCAACTATTTCTGTACTCAATCTTCATAATTTTGAAGTCGGTACCAGATATAGCTGAATCCAGATGCCAGAATATTTGAAACATTTGTAACTGGCACCGACTTCAAAATTATGAAGATTGAGTACAGAAATAGTTGAGTTTTAGCCGAATTCGGAAAAAGGCACCATGAGATAGGAAAAATTATTTAATACTTTTTAGTTCATATTATAAGGATGTTATTATTGTTTTTACCTCGGAAGTCGGTTTTAATTTTTTGTTAAAAATAATAATTTCACTCTTTTTAGTTACCTAGTAAAATCATCGCGTACTATACGTAGATTAGGACCGATTCACACCGAATGGCAGAGGCGAGGCGAGCAGTTTCAGTGTCATATGATTTTAAACTTTATCTTCATTATTGTAATACATAGTATCGCTTGAGAAATTGACGCCGCCGGCGGCCGCAAGAGTCCACGAGCATCCACGGGCGGCCGTAGATTTCTCAAGCGATACTATCTATTACAACAATGAAGATAAAGTTTAAAATCATATGACACTGAAACTGTTCGCCTCGCCTGCGCCATTCCGGTGTGAATCGGCCCTAATACACCTGTATACTATTCTACGTATCTTATTACAATTTGTTAACAGTCACACTTACAAAATATAATATCAGCTGCAGATAATTTTGAACAATACATTTAAAAAAATCGAAGTGGACACGTGCCAGGGCCGTGCCAAACCGGAATTTTAGCAGCGCGGCAGCGGCGAGGCTTTCATTGTCATATGATTTTAAACTTTATCTTTATTATTGTAATACATAGTATCGCTTGAGAAGTCTACGGCCGCCCGTGGCCGTGATTGGTAAGTGTGACAGCTGTGCACTCTAGCATGTTACTTGTATTATCGAAGCAACTTACTTCTCAGAAGTAATGTCAAATGTGTGCCTTACGCTCTGGAGATAAGGTTGAATATTTTGTTATGTTCAATTTTGGTGACATTGACCCTGACGTGAAAATGATGATGATGATGATGAATATAATTTGTATAGTAGCATATGCTTTCAGTTCTTAAAACAGCGCCTAAACCCCCAAACTTGTATCTAAAAGGAATCCGGAGTTCTCTTAGTATCATCGGAACCATAGTATACCTTGGTGCAGAATCTTGTGTTTTGGTAGCATATGCTTAGGATGCTTCTCATAAAATCAAAATCACCATATGTTTCCATATAAATTTCGAGGAGTTCCCTCGATTACTCATGGATCCCATCATCAGATCACCACTTTTGTGAACATGGTACCAAATTGGAGTGAAACCTAATACAACAAAACAAAAATTTCGAAAATCGGTTCACAAACGGCGGAGTAATCGTTGAACATACAAAAAAAAAAAAAATATCCACAGCCGAACATATAACCTCCTCGTTTTTTGGAAGTCGGTTAAAAACAACGGCTGCCGGCGCTGGCACTCAAAATGGGAACCGGTGATAATGCGTAAAACGCTAGGTTCGCGTGCCGATACACAAATTTAAAAGATAGCCTAGTAAACGAATGCCCAAAATGGGGATCTGCTTGGAAAAGTCGAAAGCAGAAATTTTAACTTTGGTACTTTGTTTAGAGTAGTTAGGAAGTTAGGAGATAAACATACTAAAAGTCCTGTCCCCTCCAAGGTGCGCCCGAGGGAGGGGGGGGGGGGGGGGGGGGGGCAAAGAAGGTCCCGTTTTTTGGTTTTTTGCTTACTCATCAAAAACGGTGTTTCGTACGAAATTCTCTTCTACTATATAATAAAAGCTAATTAAATTCTCTACAGCTTCGTCCACTACACTTTGTATCTATCTCCAATAATTGCCTCGCTACGAGCTTCTAAAATTGACCGATTTTCAAAAGTGTGTTTTTTAGGGTTTTGTACCCAAAGGGTAAAAACGGGACCCTGATACTGAGATTTTGATGTCGGTCCGTCTTCCTGACCGTCTGACTGTCCATCTGTCTGTTCGTCTGTGTGTCCGTCTGTCTGTCCGTTTGTCTGTCCTTGTGTATGTCCGTCTGTCTGTCTCCAGGCTGTAACTCAAGAACGATAATAGCTAGAGAGTTGAAATTTTCAGAGATTATGTATTTCTGTAGCCTCTATAACAATAATTACTAAAAACAAAACAAATTAAATATTTTAGGGGGGCTCTCATACAACAAACTTGATTTTTCTTTTACAAAAAAGAATAAAATGTTGAATAGCGAACCTTTGCCTGATTTTTTCGTTTAATATCACTTTGGAGAAATTGTTTATAATTAGCAAAACTAGCGCATGGTGCAATAATAAAGGGTGTTTTTTTTTTATTTTTTAGAAAAAATAAAACACCTGTATTATTGCACCATTCGCTAGTATTGCTTATTATAAACAAATTCTCCAAGGTAACGATGTACGGTTAAATCCAGGAAAGGTTAGATTTTTAAGGTTTTATTGTTTTCCCATACATTTCTTAAAAATATGAAACAAATACTAAAATACAACACTTTCCTCAAGTTTGCTATATGCGATTACTTTCCAGAAGTCATTCCTTGCCAGCAACACTATAAATTGATGCAATAATACAGGGTGTTTTTATGTGATTTTTTCTTACCTTCTACCCTCATTTACTTTTTTCTCCCATGGTTTAGAGATTTTTCGTCGTACAATAAAATGTTCAACTTTTCAAGCCCTTTCATTTGGCGTATGTCTCAAAGTGATACATTAGTTTGGACGATATGCCCCTCCTTTAAAAATTAATTATTTATTATTTATTTTATGTAAAATTTACTTTTAATTATTAAAGTATAAATATAACTAAGTATTATGTGAACATTTCAACCTACCTTATGCCATGATAGGTATCGAGCAAAAAATTGCAAAAAAATCAAGTTTGTTGTATGAGAGCCCCCCTAAAATATTTAATTTCTTTTGTTTTTAGTATTTATTGTTATAGCGGCAACAGAAATACATACCTAATCTCTGTAAATTTCAACTCTCCAGCTATTATCGTTCTTGAGTTATAGCCGGAGACAGACAGACGGACAGACAGAAGGACAGACAGAAGGACAAACAGATGGACAGACAGACGGTCAGGAAGACGGACAGACATTAAAGTCTCAGTATAGGGTCCCGTTTTTACCCTTTGGGTACGAAACCCTAAAAGACCCACTCGGCAAATTTTAGAAGCTCATAGCGAGGCAATTATTATGTAGTACAAGAGAATTTCGTACGAAGCACCGTTTTTGACGAGTAAGCAAAAAAACCAAAAAAACGGGACCTTCTTTCGGCGCGGCGCCGCCGGCAGCGGAAGCACTCCCAAGTATAGTCCGTCAAGAAAGTGAAGAAATTAAAAAGCGGCAACATCGTAGTATCATTCCTTTTTAAGGTTCCGTAGTCAACAAGGAACCCTTATAAGTTAAAGTTTCAGTCTGTCCGTCTGTCTGTCTGTCTGTCCACGGTTTTGGTCAGAGCAGAGACTATAGGACCTACAAAGCTGCAATTTGGCATGAATACACAATATATTAAGGGTCTGTATACGAAATTTGCCGATTTCGCTGATTTTACAGACAGTTAAAATACAGTATTTCTATAAGTTTTAATGCACAACATGCAAGATCATTTCAATTAATCTTTTTTAAGTATTTTTAAATAATCCAACTCAAACCCGCGACAGTTTTGTGATTTTTGCTGTAAAAAAAAAAGGTTTAGAATATCACCTGTTTATGGATTGTATTGACGTCTTAACGGTATGAAAAAAACACAATGTACTGTCGAGAAAGAAATGTTGGAATTACTTTTTACCACTTTAATATGAAATAGTTGAGTAAAAAAAATATGTAACTCAGCAAAGTTTTAGACAAAATGGGCAAGGAATTGCTGTTAATTTCGGCAACTTGGAGCTGTAATTCATAAAAAGAAAACGACAGAAATAATCTATAGATAAAATTCTATTTTTGACGTGGGAGAGCCATGCTTCGGCACGAATGGGCCGGCTCGACCGGAGAAATACCACGTCCTCACAGAAAACCGACGTGAAACAGCGCTTGCGCTGTGTTTCGCCGAGTGAGTGAGTTTACCGGAGGCCCAATCCCCTACCCTTTTCCCTTCCCTACCCTATCCATTTCCTTCCCTAACCTCCCCTATTACCCCTTAAATGGCCGGAAACGCACCTGCAGCTCTTCTGATGCTGCGAGTGTCCATGGGCGACGGAAGTTGCTTTCCATCAGGTGATCCGTTTGCTCGTTTGCCCCCTTATTGCATAAAAAAATCCAATTCGAGAAAAAAAAAAAAAAAAACAGTTGTCTGTAAAGTCGGTTTACTGACGATAGTTGAACGTGACAACGTATGACGTTGTCACGTTCAACTATCCTTAACCCCTTAACCCTCGCTTCCGAATCTCTACAAATAGAAACAAACTTTTTCGAGTGTAATGAGTAAAATAAACTATTCACAATACAAAACGCTACATACATTCGTGAAATCCAGTAAAATCTTCGAACAAAGCACAAGTCATACCTTGACACGTAGGAAATAGAGCACAATTTTGAATAACCGAAATAATACTAATAGCTCACAGATGTTTATTTATTTTTCATTCAGAGTGTGGTCAATGTATCAAAGGTCATAACTAACCAAACTTCTTCACACAAAAGTATTCTCTAAATCATCGAAATACGTAATATAATCGAAACAAAGAGCGCGGCCCAGGTGGGCCTTACGGTTGTTGAAAGACTTGAGAGTGTAAGGAACGCCTCAGAGCGAGGCAACGCCGCATGAACTGTCATGTTTTTCGTGCGCGCACCCCATATCGAATTATAAGACGTCATCACGTCAAAAAAAAAAACAATTTGTGCCAAAAAAACACGATTCAAAACAACCTAAATCTCACATTATGTTACTCGCCGCAAGTTCGAGTCGGCTTTCCGCGCTTTAATATACTTATTTTAAATCTATTATTTAATATATTATATATTTTTTAAGTCTAATAAGGGGGAAAAACCTGATAATATTTCTGTAGCGAACCTTTGCAATATCGGCAAAATCGGAAAAATTTCGTATACGGTGAAACCGACAAAATGGTACATAAAATCGTAAAAAAAATATTTTTTTTATGGTACCTCCCGTACACATCAAGCGGGGATGATTTTTTTTTCGCGCCCACCCTATAGTGTGGGGTGTCATTGGATAGTTTTTTTTAAATATTATAAGTATTCATAGATCATTTTCCGATTTAGGGATCCATTTGTGAAATATTAAATTCTAAAGTCGAAAAAGTCCAGTGTACAAATACAATCAATTGTTTGCGAAGGTATGAAATTGAGACACTTCACTTTTCATACAACTAGATTCACTTTTCAACAAATAGATGAATTTATTTAACTTACTACGTATACAATTTAATAGAAATGGGTAATGGTCTATGTTATTTATAGAAAAACATATTTTAAAATGTGGGACAAAGATTTAGATAGAAAGTACATTTTTTTGAGAAATGCTCTTCTGGAAATGTGAAAAAATTCACGGGAGTAGGAAATATGCTGAATTTAAAAGGAAAACTATCACGGCTCAGAAGACTTCATAAGTTATTGAGTAATAGTCGATCAACTAAAAAAAATGTATTCGGCGAAGTATAAAGGAACTTTTCGTTCAAATTCCTTTGGAAGTAACTGAGGTGATGTTGTTAGTGGTGTAAAACACGTTATAAATGTACCTACATTCATTTACCATACAAACATTTTCAAAAACTAGCGGTACTACGGTACCCTATATAGCGCGTGGCCCGACACGCACTTGGCCGGTTTTCTTAAATTGATTTGAAAGGGATGACACTGCGATGTTGCCACTTTTTAATTTCTTCACTTTGTTGGCAAACTATAGTTACGTTGACAGGTCACAGCCCACAGGACACACAGGGTTTATTAATTATTAAACTAAAGTGATAAAATATTATATCAAATAAATTATTATTTACACTAGATATAAATCTTGCTGTTAGACCTCCAAAATAAATATTTTATTAAGATATAAGTAAGTGTAGCAATATTGTCTCCACCCGCAGGAAATAATTTTAATTGAGCCCCTATTTAATCTCTCTAGAGCAGGGGTTCCCAATCTTTTTCAGCTGGCGGCGCAGTTACAAGTCAACATTTTGTCACGGCGCGGCGCCCTACTTTACCTAGGTATTACAAAAATATACATAAATAAACACATTTAATGATTATAGGTAGGCTAAGCAAGTAAATAATAATAATTTTATTTTTTTATGGAGTTATGGATAGTGATGGAGGATCGACTCACGGCGGCGGCGCCCCTCTTGCCTTTACGCGGCGCACAGTTTGGGAGCCCCTGCTCTAGGGGAAGAATTTAAATTTAGATAGATAATTTAGAAAATCAATTAAATATAGAAAGGATTATAAATGTACATAAAAAAAATTGCGAACTTTTTATTCTTGATCTAAATTCCTGTCTTACTGTTAAGGACAGACTACCGGCTTAAAAATATGAAGAAGAATTATATAAAACATAAGAAACGTAACATTGTGAATTATTATTTACGCATATATTTTTTTCTTTTTTGTCCGATATCTTCTTATCAATCTTATAATGCTGGCAAGGCAGATGCAGTTCTTGTGAAATTATTGTTACGAGTGTCCATGGGCGACGCGACGGCAATTGCTTTCCATCAGATGACCCGTTTGCGCGTTTGCCCCCTTATTTTATAAAAAAATCTGAGAAAATATTTAAGGAAATATTTCATAGCCATAAAATCTGTAATAATCTCTTATTTCTATCTAATCTGTAATATTATCATAGATTTGCTGTAAATATGTATGGCTTGACTTCCTGTTCAAATACTATGATTGTAGCCGTATCTACAGTTTTGCAGGATACGTGAGGCTAGTATTTCTAGACTCTCTAAACATACTAATCATAAATTAAGGAGTTTTTAGTGGGTAGTCCACTTTTACTTTATTTTCTTTATTTTAAGGATGTATATAAGGTCAAATTCCGTAGTACATCCAATTAAATTATGAAAGTACTAAATATGTAAAAAATTGGACACCCAGACACTTATTATTAATTATAATGATTATTTATAATAGATTCCTTTGGAATTATTCGATATTTAATTATTATTGAAAAAAATTGAGATGTAATTTGACCACCGCTAATAAATTACAAACACAATGGTCGTCATGGCAATGTTCGTTTCGCATGCGCAAAGTTAAAAACCAGACGCGCATTGATAATGAAAGAAATATGTCTAATCTAACAGCTGTATCGCCATTACTTTTCGAAGAAAAGTTTTTATCAATTTCAATTTGAAATATTTAACCAGAATTACCGGTGAACCCACTTTTTGTGGGCTTAAAAAATCGCAAATCGTACAAAGTAACTGATAGCAATTTTTCAGGCATTTCTCTTTGTTACAAAGTTCCCAATTCTGACGAATTCTCAAAAATTGTACCACTTCCGGCACGTTTACGTATGATACATGGAAATTTTAAAATGAATTATTTCACATAACTTGTCGGTAAGGTATTGATTTTTTTATATCAATCAATGCAGGATGTTTTATTCTACTACATATTTCGAATTTAGGTCAAAATATTTGAATTTATAAATGTTTATACATCCTTAAGGCTCGTGTCGAAAGTCGAAACCAAAGAGGTCGAGATTCGAGACCGACAATGCCAGCCTACTTTTACCTAAGTACTTATTAATTTTCATCTTCCTCACAACCTTGTCCTAATGGACAAGTAATTTTCGTAATAATTGAAGATTTTAGCGCTGATGTTAAATAAATGAATTGTTATAATTGGTGGTAATTTGTCTAATTGGCCAATAACATTTGATCGAGTTTGATTTTTCTGTATCCGAAGTATGGAGTGTAGATGGAGGAGAACTATCTTATATGGGAGATATTTGAAAAAGTGTCCAGCTGTACGCAGTAAATAAGTTGAAAAATCCTTCAAGAGTGGCGCTAGCTGCAGCAAAGGGTATGGAATGAATGTAGCCGTTGGTGACAAAATATAAATTGAAGTATATTTAGTATTAAGATAAAATATAAGAAGAATTACTGGGTTAATAGCAACATATTTTGAAAAATATAACCTAAAATAGCTGAAATAAAAGTTGCTAAATGATTTAAAATTTACCATGTTGCTACTGTAACGCCACTCTAATTTAACGCATTTCAGCGGACACTTCTTACATACAGAGATAGTTCTCCTCCATCTACACTCCATAATCCGAAGGATGGAGAATGGAGAAGAGTGAGAACAGTTCAACAGCATATTCACCCTCATTGTTATCCCATATTTTAAATTGGAGTTTGTTTTTTTTTTAATTTTTGAGGGCTGTGCATTTATCATACATAATATTATTTATTAAACATCTATAAAAGTACCCATTTAGCTAACCATACTATTTTCCTTACCAATTAAAACTATTTCACCTATGTCATGATTTTTTTTTGAGATTTGAAAAAATGCCGGACTTTGATGTTTGCAGCTACAGGGTGCAATTAAACCTTCCTGCCAAATTTTGATATATTGATCCTTGTGAAAAATAAAAATACACGTATTTTTTCTTTTATAGTCACTCAGTACTAAATGTTGAGAAATAGCTTCCGCAAGTTATCCTAAAAAACACTACAATTAATGGACACGATGCGCCGGACGCGCGTGACGTGCCCCCGCGCGCGTGGAGATCCCGCGTCACCCCCGATCATTCTGCAACGATTTTAAATGGGATAAAATATGTCATTGAAAAAAAAAAATAACACCCAATTTTTTTTTGGTTAAATGGACTCTCCTAATGATACCTAAGCCCTGGAAAAAATTTGGCAGGAAGGTTTAATTGAACCCTGTATAATGTTATAGCTATTGCAATCTACGAGCGCGCGTAGCCTTTATTAACGTGATAACGTCTTATAATTCGATATGGGGTGCGCGCCCGAAAAACATGACAGTTCATGCGGCGTTGCCTCGCTGACAGCTCTGAGGCGTTCCATTTACACTTTCAAGTCTTTCAACAACCGTAAGGCCCACCTGGGCCGCGCTCTTTGTTTCGATTATATGTGACGTTATCTGGGAAAAGGGTCCCTACCTTATGGAGGGAAAGGTCCCTACCTTATGGAGGGTTTTAGTTTCCGAGATAATCGCATTTAAAGTAAAGTGTCGAAAAAAATCATTTTTTCTTTTTTTGCTCCATGTTAATAAACAGACTCTAAATTTTGATATGACAAAGACACAGGTTTTAAAAACGATTTTTTATAGGTTAAAATTGAACTTAAAGTTTAGTGAAAAAGGGCACGGCATTTCTTTCGGCACGGTATCTACTGTTATACTACTAGTAATTTTCACCAAGCTGAAAATCGGTAACATTGATTAGAATATCTGGGGGCACGGCAGTGCCCCCGCCAAGTAGAGCGCGAAGCAAACACTGCAGTACCATCATTTACAGGAACCATTTCACCGCATTTTAGGCCCCTATTTGAGAACCTCTAGAGGTCATTAAGTTCCGAATTTAAGCTAAAGCAAAGTTTCTCATTTATGACACTCACTCACTCACTCAAGATCATCAAAATAGAACTAGTACTTCCACAGAAATAAGAAGTACTTCCCATAGACTCAGAGAGCTGAAATTTAGCACAGTTTAGGGTTTAATGGCCATATATAGGGAAAACCATAAAAATTAGCCACGTGCGAGTCGGACTCGAAATTAGGTTTTTTGTATGGGAGCCCCCTTAAATTTTAATTTCAAATTAATCCTGATCAAAGGTGATCAACCTGCATTGTCCTAACCAAACTTGGAAATAATACGTTTCCAACTCGGGAATCGAACTCACGACCTCAGAGTCAAGAGCCACGCACTAAACCACTAGACCACGGAGGCGTATGTAACACGTGTGATGCTGATGGTGACGTTTACACGAGCGCGCATCCTACACGAGTGATATGATGAAACCCACTACTTACGGCTCAGATTAAAAAATCAATATGTTTCTAAAAAAAAGAAGTGAAATCCCACTAAAAACATTCTGTAAAAAAACTAGCCAAGTCTTGAATCTCGATGGAGCTGATTGTTTATCTCTAATAAGGGTTCCTTGTTGACTACAGAACCCTATTAAAAAGTAATGAAATCTAGACAAAGTCGTACCAAGTCTGAGGTTCCTTTATTTTTATAAAGAAATCTCAGAAATATAATTAAATAATGAAAAATATAATTAAATAAATATTTAAATAAAATAAAAAATAAAATAAAAATAAAAAATAATGTTACAACTACGAAATTAATAGTATTTTTGTATCTTCTTTTAACTTTATTACTAGAAATGTAACGACCGACATAAGGTCTCTTTTAATATTTATGAATACTTCTATGGTAACTATGAGAAATTACATGTTTTTGGTACACGTCTTGTTACTAAAGAATAATTTAAGTTATTTAAAAAATAAGAACTTCAATGTTAATAAAAATGTACATTTATTTTTATGATATTACTAAACTTTTAATCACCGACAATAAGACCCTTTTGAAAAGTGTTAAGTGTTTGTAAAAAGTAAAAAGCTGTTTTACTAAACTTTACCTTGAATTTTAGGACAGAAAAAAGTTACTTTTTAAATAGAAGTTTATATATTTGATCTCATTTAACTATGTTTAACTGTAGTAAATATATATTTTTGTTGATTTTGACTGATTAATAAGATTAATAGAAGCACAATGTTAATTTGTTCAATTTTTTTTTATACAATAAACAATGTTGTTTAATATCGAAGACGTCTCTATTTAGTAAAAACTGATTCGTTTTATATTATTCTTTTATAAAAGCCAATAGAAAACATAGTATAAGTGAAATATTTAGTAAAAACCATCTTGGGCATTTTCATTACATCACGCAATTTGGCGTGGTAAATAACAGGAATAGGGTTATAAAATTATATAATTGAAGTTAAAATCTAAAAGATCATATAATGTACTTCTCAAAAAACATAATATCTATGTAACTTCCCACAATAACATACTTTTTTTGGGTTTCGAAGTTTGAATGCGATTTTCTCAATATCACCTTTTACGACTTTCGAGTTTCAACATTTTTTTAAAAAATATTTGCCAGGCTTACATGCATGTTATTTACATGGTTCGATAGCTTATTAAATGTAGATAATGGGGATGCTAATAACTCAATACCGACAATAAGGTCCCTTCACGCTGATAACGTCACATATTACGTATTTCGATGATTTAGAGAATACTTTTGTGTGAAGAAGTTTGGTTAGTTATGACCTTTGATACATTGACCACACTCTGAATGAAAAATAAATAAACAATCTGTGAGCTATTAGTATTATTTCGGCTATTTAAAATTGTGCTCCATTTCCTACGTGTCAAGGTATGACTTGTGCTTTGTTCGAAGATTTTACTGGATTTCACGAATGTATGTAGCGTTTTGTATTGCGAATAGTTTATTTTACTCATTATAAATATTTTTAGACAATCATTTGAAAGATATACATCGAAATAACTTTAGGTGACAGTCGAAAAAGTTTGTTTCTGTTTATAGAGATTCGGAAGCGAGGGTTAAGGGGTTAAGAACTATCCTTAACGTCATACGTTGTCACGTTCAACTATTGCCAGTAGGTAAACCGACTTTACAGAAAACCGATATTTTTTTTTAGTTGTAATTGACCCTATTTATGCAAAATGAGTCCAATCCACACCATTGCCAAAATTGAGTTAATAATGCAGAAGTATTCCAAAATGGCCCTTTTATCGACCCTATGAAGATCGTACTAATCTAACAATTTTTTCAGAACAAAACATTTTTACAACAAAGTTACCAACTAACAAATTAATGAGTATTGTTTTTTTATATAGATCCAAACTACATATTGGTCTCTCGTTTTTTTTTTTTAAATTAGGCAAGTAGAATCATGCGACTTGTTTGCATATTAAAAAAGGCTTAGTTCTTAATATTTTACAAAGACTCACGGGTCATTGTGACACAGGCCCGACACAAAATAGACATATCCCATTTTTTGATAGGGTAAAACGACTAGTGATTAGATAGTACCTGTTATTGGACAAAACACAAAAACGCAATATTATTTATAAAGTTTGCTTTAAAAACTGCATTTTTAAAGTAATAAAACGCCTGATTTTAAAGATAAACAGGTAGATATTAAAGCAACCTTAATAAATATAAGTTTTTGTGCTGTGTCCAATGACTAGTACTGACTACTGTCCAATCACTAGTCATGTTCACCCTATGTAATATTTATATTCAAAATCAGTGGCTAAGACGTTATTTTATTGCTTTCTTTTTTTCTCTTTAGGCCCAGTAAGAAAAGTGCTAATACGAAGAATAAGAATCGTTATTTGCATGTTTTTGCAATTATATTCAATATCAGTGGCTAACACTTAGAAATTATTATTTTCATACCGTGCCTAAAGAAAAACACAAAACCAAAAAAAAATATTTTGCTTACTTAGGTACATTTCAAAAGAAATCGGTCAAGTGTGAATTGAACTCGCGCACGAAGGGTTCCTTACCATTATAGAGCAAAATTAATAAGTAGTAAAAAGTTTTATAGTGCCCAAGTGTGTGCCCGTGTAAAAAGTCGGTCGTGCACCTGATCTCTCACCAGTCATGTCGGTCTTCCGCTTCGTTGGGTTACGAGAGTAAAGAATAGTGCTCTTGTGTATTGCGCACACACTTGGGCACTATAAAACTACTCCTGCTTAACTGGCCTGGTTTTATTGACGACCTCTGTGGCTCAATGGGTAGAGTGTGTGGCAGCTCAAGCCGGGGGTCGCGGGTTCGAATCCCGCCGATGGAACAAAAAGTTTTTCAATGTTCCTGGGTCATGGGTGTGTATTAAATATGTGTATGATATAATAAAAATCTTAAGTATATGTATAGTATAAAAGTATTAAATATATTTCCGTTGTCTGGTACCCGTAACACAAGCCCTTCAGGTACTTAGCACGGGGCCAGATTGACGTGGTGTGAAGCGTACATACATATTATTATTATTATTATATTATTGAAACCAAAGTGCTCTTGTGTATTGCGCACACACTTGGGCACTATAAAATTACTCCTGCGTAACTGGCCTGGTTTCATTGAAACCAGAATGGTCGTGTGTATTGCGCACACACGACCGTTACGACACGATCGTATAGAGGGGAAAAATCCAGGAAGAACAAGCCGAAGAACCCCATATCGAGGACAAACAGTTGTCGAGTTATAAGCACTCAAAGTTTGACATTGACAGCTCGGCAACTGTCAAACGTCGAACAAAAGCGGCCATAACTCCGCTCCCAATAGGCCTGGAGGAACGGGGTTTCTTCTAACATCAAAGGCAACATCTCGGCTACCCCCTCCCTGAATTTGAACTAAATCGGAGACATCAAATTTTGTATCAATTCTGAGGCCAGGATCGAATAGAGGAGAAAAATCCAGGAAGAACAAGCCGAAGAACCCCATATCCAGGACAAATAGTTGCCGAGTTACAAGCATTCAAACTTTGACATTGACAGCTCGGCAACTGTCAAATGTCTTACAAAAGTAGCCATAACTCCGCTCCCAATAGGCCTAGAGGAACGGGGTTTCTTCCAACCTCAAAGGCAATACCTCGGCTACCCCCTCCCCGAATCTGGACTAAATCGGAGACATCAAAACTTCAAGGACGATTCCTCTACTATATACTTACAATACTTTTAAATGAGTAATGTAAAATTTGTCCATTACAGTAATGTAATGGACAAATTTTACATTACACATTCTTTGCATTTAATGGACAATAAAGGTCCGATAATAGCTCATTATTTTGTAAAATGGCAATGTAAGATACTCCATTACTATTATTTTTTGTATTATTATTATTATTTTTTACATTAAGATTTTTGCAACGTTGCTTGAAACCATCACTACTAATGCGAAAGTGTGTATGTCTGTCTGTCTGTCTGTCCGTCTGTCTGTCTATCTGTCTGTCTGTTTGATATCTCTTCACGCCCAAACCACTGAACCGATTTTGCTGAAATTTGGTATGCAGATACTTTGAGTACCGGGAAAGGACAATTCATCCCGGAAACATGTACGGTTCCCGCACGATAAACGAGTTTTGGCGAAACGGAGTTGCAGGCATCATCTAGTTTTAAAGATCCTTGTAAAAACCAGAAGAAAGTAGGAGCCCCACATTATATCAATTCAATTCAATTCATTTATTTATTTTTTTATCTATTTATTTTTATTTCATTTTTTTATCAGGTAGGTACTTACTGCCGAAGCATACAACAAGATATATTTAGGATATGCTCACCTAGATACAAAAAAATATTAAGTTTTAAATCTAAATTATATATTTTTTTCATTTCAATCTTTTTTTTGGGAATATAAGCAACAATATAAACTAAAAAATAATGAATATATATTTAATTCTATTACTACATAACCGAAAGAAAAAAATGTCGGTTTTCTTCAAAATTTGAAAGTTTATGAGGCCTCAGTTTATTTAAAAGCAAATTTTATAAGTTAAAATCGTTGTTTCTATTACTAATTAGATGTTAGACATCCAAATCGGGTGCACAGATCTCATGCACGAAAATCCTGTTGACTTGTGTAATAAATCTAAAAAGATGGTTCGCTTTGGATTATATTATGTATCCCACACTAATATAGTTTTCCTAAAAGGAACCCTCCTTTTTTTGTTTAATTTTTGTTGGAAATAGTAGTAATTTTTAACATATTTATGTTTGTACGCATAGAATAAATGACCAAATATACTATTGTAAATTAACTTTACTTAAAATAACAATCAGTTTTAAAGAATACACAATTTTAATAAAAACGGCTTTTTTTCAGAACTGTCATCGTGTGAGAGGGAATATGCATAAAAAATAAAATGGCCTGATTCTTTCTTTTCCTGAGCATTTAAGGTCCTAGTATTACACTCAATTCGTTATTTTCTAATTTAATATGTATTTAATTATTTAAAACATAAATCAAAAAGTGAAAAATTTACGCGCGAAATTGAAATTTGCAAAATGGTCGAAATAAAACGTGACGTCATAGGGCATGTCCTGCCACTGTCAGCAATATACCTATTAACTGTGCTTGTCATCTGTCAAGTCACCTGTCTACAATATATACTAGTAATCTGTGGTCACGTCGTCACCTGTGATTTATTTTCATACGATTTTGATACATTCAGGTTGTGTTGGCTATTCTAGCTTAGTTTTTTTATATTTTAATCTCCAGAAATACTAAGCGTCATCAACAGCAATGACGGACAACGGTTTTGTGAAAGCACAGTCGGATAATCTTCCAAAAATAGATGCATTCATGATGAGAACATATTTTGCGTCAAACCCGGATTTTACATCTGCTGATCATCTTACATCATCATCTCACTGCTGCTGCGAAGTAGTGATTATATTCTCTTTGGCGCGAAGTGGAACGCGGGTAACTGACAGGACGTGCCCTATGACGTCACGCCTCAAGCGCGCGAGAAATAATAGCGTTTGAACTTGTCAAATTAAACCAATATTTTTAAGATTTTATAAAAAAATAATTACTACTCTTACAGCTATGTTTATTTTTTTTTCTATATCAAAATGAAGTGAATATTGAATGAAAATAATAAAAAAATTGTCTGCATATTCCCTATTGTAAATAGACATTTGCGTTGTGTGTGCGTACCTGACGGAGCAGTATATGTAGTCACTGGTCACAACTAAGGGCGCCGCGCCGCGCGCTCGTAGATTGCAAGATCTGTATAAACTATTTTATTTACCGCTCTTTGAAATATGCATTTGAAACCTCACCTGATTGAAAGCAACTACCGTCGCCCATGGACACTCGAATCAGAAGAGTTGATGGTGCGTTGGGGCCTCTTAACATGGAATACTCTTCTTGGAGGTTTGCATGTCGTAATAATCCAGAAATACTAATGGCAGTTAATCAGAGTTATAATTATTCTGACAATATAGATAATTTTTATTTAAGAAACCCCATAGGTTACATACTTTTAGTCGGACGATAGTTTGACCAAATTAGGATTATTTTAATTATTATCGGCCGATACAAATATTTTATTGTACGCCCCTTTATACGTCTTTATTCTTCATACGGTAAAGGCTCAACTATAGTATCGGCCGATGGAAATACTAAAGTATCGGCCGACGGAAATACTAAAGTATTGGCCGCCTGAAAGTCTTCAGTCTGCGTCTCCAACTGTTCAAGTGCATTCACGGGGGCGCCTTGTTGGAATTCTTGAAAAACTTTTTGTAAGGTTCTTTTGGTCGGTAGCGGCAACAACTTTGCTAAGTAAGTATACGCCTGTGGCGCTCTTTTGTAAAGAGCTAAGGCCACGCATTTGCTAAACGTGGACCATCGTTTACCGTGCGTATTTTTCTTATTGTTGGAGATTTCCGATTCGATGAGGGATTTCATTAGAGGCGATTCGATGCTTTCTATGGCCCTTAATTTCTTTTGGATTTCTCTTAATTTTTTTTTCATTTCTTTTAATTTTAGTGCAGTTTTCTTACGGTAGTGATTGGCGAGAGCGGCTTTTAGCATTTTGATTTCCTCCTTGTCTTGTTTTGTGACTGTAACAAAAAAAAATGTCTTATACTTACTAAAAACTTGACATGTAAGTATATATTTTTGTTGTATGAAATAACTTACGTACCTAATATAGGTCGTTTTAGGTTGCCCAATAAAGCTGAATTATGAAATTAATATACCTAGCGGAATAGAGAAACAAAAGGCTGAGCAAGCGAGATGTCACTGTCAGTAACACTGCGTGGTAAAAAGAGACGTGTGATACATGACAGCAGAACCAATTTTTTTCATCTGTTTGACGTCCAGTCGGCACTTATCGGCACGTTCTAAGTAACAATGCTGCAACGTTTTAAGTTACAGCATTCAGCATTGTAAATTTTATTTTAAAAGATTAACTTTTTATCACTTTTTTGGTAAAAAGTGGGCCCCGTGCGAGTTTCTTACGCCGGTTCTTCTCGCCGGGTTAGTTCCCGAACCGGTGGTAGGCACAAGTAATATCAACATTCTGAAAGTATATTTTTTAATCTACTCAGAAATCAAATAATTTTTATTCTACTTTTATTTATGTTCCAATTTAAGCTCATAGATGTTTGTAAATACATTACTAACAAGCACACGATAACATATTAATTGTACACACAAATGAAGATCCATTTCGGTTTCGTTTGACAGCTCGGGATTGTTTCTCTCATGGACTTGTAATATATACTGTCGTATAGACCACCTGACAACCCGAAAATGCGTGACGATTTTTGATCTGTCAAGTGTGCGTGTGCTAGTGATGTACGAGTATATTTTACTTTCGATAGTATTGTCCGTTCGAGTTATTTTACCTGCGTTTCTATGAAAAATAAATAATATGCAACTTTGACAGATTTTGTAATTCAAATATTTTATTTGGCAGAAAAAAGGTGACGATTGAAAAGTAGATACACATTTTCGTTTGGGGTGATTTTTCAATCGTCGGATATGTTGTAACATGAGGTTCTTATAAGGGTAAAATATAATATACACATTTTAAAGTTACTTATTTATTATTCAGGTAAAAGTTATCTGACAAATCAACCCTCACATTATGGGTCTAAACACTCTAGGCTGAATTACGCCGGCATAATTCAGCCTAGTGTGTCTAGACACTAATAGAAATGCAAATATAAAGTTGAAAGTAAACGACAAACATACTATATTATTTATTCTTAAATTAAATACATATCATAATACCCCCATTTCATTTTTAGATTAGTTTTATGTTCTTGTTAAATACCGATAGGCATATCGATAAATTTGATTCAAGCCCTAGCGTATATGTAAACAATTTTGATGAAAAAATTTTCTTCAAAAATGGTGTAATTTAAGAACAAAAGTACCTTTAGTTATGCAAAATATGAAAGTAAAGGGGAGGATTAACAATATTTTATTTGAAATAGAGAACTAAAGACAAAATATAGCGAAAATAAACACATCATAGCAATTAGTACATGAAGATTAATTACCTGTGAAATGTATATTTTTCAGGATTACTCCCATAAACTTATAATATACTGTCGTATAGACCACCTGACAACCCGAAAATGCGTGACCATTTTTGATCTGTCAATGTGTGCGTGTGCTAGTGATGTATATTTTACTATCGATATAGCCTAGCAAACGAATGATTCTGGTTGGAAATGTCGAAAGCAGAAATTATGATTACGCCACTTTGTTTGGACTAGTTAGGAGATAAACATACTAAAGTCCTGACCCCTCCGAGGTGCGCCGGAGGGGAGGGGGGGAAAAGAAGGACCCATTTTTTGGTTTTTAGACTAATTTACGAAAACGGTGCTTCGTACGAAATTTTATTGTACTACATAAGAAAAGCCAATAAAATTCTCTACAACTTTGTCCTTTACACTTTGTATCTATCTCCAATCGTTGCCTTGCTATGAGCTTCTAAAATTGGTCGATTTTCAAATACACACATCAATACGACCTAAGGATATTTGCATTTTCTGAAATATCAGGAATTTTTGAAGACAGTAAATAGATAAATAATAGCTTATTTTATGGTCTTTAATAAAACAAAAAACTTTTTTGGATTTTTTGTCTTTATGAACAATCATTGATTTTTCAATGGCCATAGAACTTTCGTATGTAACCAACAAATCATTACTTCGTTTTATAAAACTGAAAATTTCATTCTAATGAGAAAAAATCTTCAACGTTTTTATTGCCAATGGTCAAGTTAATAATAATGAATCCTAATCTATGGTTAGTGCAGACTATTTATACCTAAAAATACATTTTTTGAGTCTTTTTGCGGTATGAGGCTCAAAATTCTTTGTAATTGCAAGTAATCATTTTTCCTGCTATCTTAGTTACTAAAAAATCTTTTAAATGCCTGTTCTAGTCACAATAGACCGAATTTATGCCAGAACAGCCTGTAGACCAGTTCAAGACCAGAATAATGTGGTTAAATCAGGCAAAAATTAAGCCGATGCGATCAGTAAAAAGGCTCCAGGAGAGCAACCATTCTCTAGAAACCGACCAAACCGTGCTGAAGGGTTCCCACTTAGACGGTCCATATGAAATCAAAACATTTTGTTTATCAGCATCCCGATCTGGAAAATGCGGAAGGTTGCTTTTTCATGAGTTAGGGAGATTGGCCATGGTAACACCTTATGACACGAATTATGACTCTCTAGACCCGGCTGACGATAGAAGCACACCACAGAATTATTTGAACATGTGATTGTAGTAAATCCAGATGAAATTCAAGCCAGTATTTCTACCAGCACCAGCATCAGAGACAATTTCTTGTGATGACCATGACCATGGTGGTCAATCTCCCAAACTCATGAAATATAAAATGATCTCATATAGCAATTTTAAGTAATTCATTCGATAGTCAATATTTGTGAAGAAGAATTATATAATATATACATTTTACTTTAAAAGCGCCATCTGTTGTTATATACTAAAACTAAAATAACACTTACCGAACCTTAACGTGTATAATCTAGATATGAACCTTTATTGAGTGCGAATTGGGATCTTTTTAATGTCAATTCAATACGATTCCCAACAACAACTTTGAGATGCTCTCAATTTTTATTCCACCCATTATGAAGTGGCTGACGATCAAAGCTGTTATGTATTAGTGGAATACTATTATTGTAACGATTTTCGCTCGGTATGAAATGACTATAAACTGAGCGCGACCTCCCCTACTAATAGATTTATTGGCTTATAACTTTTCTTTAGCCATAGAAAAACGGGAGCCCTAGAGCAATTTTTTTTGTGATTACTAACAATCTAATTTTTTGTGAGTAGCTACATTTTGATAGGACGACATTTTTATTTTCGAAAATCACCAATCTCGAAAGTGGTAGTATTTCATACTTTGACTTGATAGTCCTAAAATATGGATTTTTTTATTTGTAGGACAAGGTTACTCTTAAATTATATAACTATTAACCTACCAATATACAAAAAATCAGCTGGTTAAGTTTCCGTTTTAGGGTTCTGTAATCAAAAAAACTTGGTTGACTATAATTACTGTACCCTAAAACGGAACCCTTACCAGCTGATTTTTTGTATATTGGTAGGTTAATAGTTAGTAACGCAGTGACAGTGTATTACACTGCCACTCAGTTTAATGCATGGTGCACACGGCAATATAGGAAAAAAATCGTCAAAGTTAGATGCATCTTTGTAATTTTTTTCTATCGAGTTTTTTTTTTTATTATTTATTTTTGCTCAGATCGAATTTTTGGAAATATAATGTAGTATCTATGTTTAGAAAATTAAACGACTGGGGGCTTATTATCAAGTACAAAAATAATTTATAGAATCGTAAATTTTGGGTTAGTCGCCTTCTTAATCGCCATTCAATGTCTCTGAGTGTGACAGCTTGTTATTAAATAAATAATAAAAATCCTCACCTGGCTGCTTCTTCTTAATATTTGAACTATGGTTAGCTGCAGTTGACTGAACGCTTGAAGCTGTGGGACCTGAAATGAAACGAAAAAATATATATAGGTATGTTACGCTCAAAGACCGAAAACGCTCAGTGAGCCAAAAAATGGCTCACAACGCGTTGTGGTCATAGTGAAACGGCCACGACGCGTTCCGGTAATCGAGAAAAAAATAAAAATTAAGAAAAACTATCAAAATTCACTACTGTATAGTAACTGTTCTGTATGGGGTTGGGCTTTGGCTAATAAATATATCCTACCAAAAACATAGAATATGTAAAAATGGAAAGCCAAGTTCCATACAAACATTATTCTTGTCTATGGACTTCGCCATAAAAAGGATGGAGATCTAAATGAGTGCCAAGTTCCATGGAAAATCGAAATATGTATGTATAGGAACCAAATAACGTTACGAACAAATAATAGATTATATTTCTTTGCTTTATTGAATATCTATAACAATTAGTGTTATTTCAATAATTTGAGGTCTTAAACTAGATTAGAGCTAACTTGGCCAGTTTTCATTACATCAGTCATTTCATAAAGTTATTGAACATTTTCATTCTGATCATCATATTTCGATTTTCCATGGAACTTGGCACTCATTTAGATCTCCATCCTTTTTACGGCGAAGTCCATAGACAAGAATAATGTTTGTATGGAACTTGGCTTTCCATTTTTACATATTTTATGTTTTTGGTGGGATATCATTACTTTTTTAAAGAAAACTTTCCGAGCAAGGGTAGACAGTGGACATCTTAATCTTCCCAGTTCAAACATACATAATATTCTATATAATATGTATATGTTTGTATATACTATATTCAATCGCAACCTTAAGGTGTTGTTTCACCACTTCCCGAAGAGTATCGGATATGCTATCCGCAACTTATCTGGCAGATACTTCATCTATCAGATAAATTGTGGATAGCCTATCTGAAACTTAACTGACAGATCCTTCATCTGTCAGATAAGTTGTGGATAGCCTATCTGAAACTAATCAGGAAGTGGGAAAATAGCCCCTAAGGCTTGTTGAGTATCAGACGAATAAAACAAAGAAAATTCAAGCGAATGGAAAAAGCAGCTACCATCAGGAGGCATTGGAATAATACGGTATAACACAATTAGTGTATTTCCAACCATTCATACTAATATTATTAATGCGAAATTATTATAGCTGTCTAACAAACAGACAGACAGACGGACGGACAGACAGAAGGACAGAAGGACGGACGGACAGACGGACAGACGTATTAAAATAATTCTATGTCTATTCCCGGGACTCAAACTATATCTGCATACCAAATTTAAGAACAATCGGTACAAGCAAATTGGGCGTGAAGAGACAGACAGACATACTTCATAAAGTCGCCTTCTATTAATTTCCCAAAGTTTTTTCAATAATAATATCTATGGACGCTTCACACGTCAGTCCGGCCCCGTGGTAAGTACCTGAAGGACTTGTGTTACAGGACTTACAGGTACCAGACAACGGAAATATATTTAATACTTTTATACTATACTAGCTGTCCCGGCAAATGTTGTTTTGCCCGTATTATTTATATATATTTTATTGAAGTGACTAAAATATAAGTATGGCGCCATGGTCGTCCGACCTGACTTTTTTTTGCATTTTCAAATACTAGATGTTCCGCGCGGCTTCGCCTGCGTATTTTAGGAATTTCACGGAAAGCGTACATTTTTTCCGCAAAAAATAGTCTATGTACCTTCACGTGGTCTATTATTCATGTATGCCAAAAAACATAAAAATGCTCCAGTAGTTCTTGAGGTATCAAGCAATTTCATATAATTTTCCCCGATTTTTACACATTTTACGCCATTCCTTCACTCCTATTAGTCTTAGCGTGATAAAATATAGCCTATAGCCTTTCTCGATAAATTGGCTATCTAACACTGAAATAATTTTTCAAATCGGACCAGTAGTAGTTCCTGAGATTAGCGCGTTCAAACAAACAAACTCTTCCGCTTTATAATATTAGTATAGATTTGAGAAAATGTTAGTAGCGGGTAATATTCTAGCTCTGAAAAGAACTGTTGTTTATCTAACCCTGAAAAGAACTGTTGGTTAGCCCTGAGAAAAACTCTCGCACGCGCACCCCTGCGGCCCTGATGACGCTCACTTCACAACGGGCCGTGCAGTTGAAATCGTAATATTTTAATTTCGTCATAACTTCAAAACCAAACGTTCAATTTTAGTCATTCAAAGACCAAATATTATCTACATAAACTGTACTTAGTGATGAAATAATTTATTTTGATAAGGATTAATAGCATGAGTAGATTAATAACATGAGTAGTAAAATAAACGCGTTTAAATGTAGTCCAACAAAATCAAGATTTTTTAAATAAAAAAATGGTCGTTGTGCCTCATTCGACATAGATAGGTATAGTGTGTCGCAGACTTTTTTTAAGATATATTTTATAAGATCTACAATTAATTGGAACATTATATGGCTCTATCTATACTTATATTATAAAGCGGAAGAGTTTGTTAGTTAGTTTGTTTGTTTGTTTGTTTGAACTCGCTAATCTCAGGAACTACTGGTCCGATTTGAAAAATTCTTTCAGTGTTAGATAGTCCATTTATCGAGGAAGGCTATAGGCTATATTTTATCACGCTAAGACTAATAGGAGCCAAGAAATAGAGGAAAATGTGGAAAAAACTGGGGCAAATTATATGAAAGGGCTTATTTAAACGCGCTAATCTCAGGAACTACTGATCTGATTTGAAAAATTCTATCAGAATTAGATAGCCCATTTATCAAGAAAGGCTTACAGGCTTCATTTTATCACGCAAAGACTAATAAAAACGAAGAAATAGAGGAAAATAGGGAAAAAACGGGGGAAGTTATTTAAAAGGCTTATTTGGACGCGCTAACCTCAGGAACTACTGGTCCGATTTGAAAAATTCTTTTAATCTTAGATAGGCCATTTATTGTGAAAGGCTATATTTTATCTCGCTAAGACTAACAGGAGCGAAGAAATAGAGGAAATGTGGAAAAAACAGGGGAAATTATTTTAAGGGCTTATTTGAACGCACTAATCTCAGGAACTACTGGTCCGATTTGAAAAATTATTTCAGTGTTAGGCCATTTATTGAGAAAGGCTATATGCTATATTTTATCATGCTAAGACTAATAGGAGCGAAGAAATAGAGGAAAATGTGGAAAAAACGGGGGAAATTATTTGAAATGGCTTATCTTACAACGGAAAAATGTACGGTTCCCGCGCGATAAACGAATTTTAGCGCAACGAAGTTGCGGGCGTCATCTAGTAAAACAATAAATTTCTAAATATTTTGTACCACAGACGTGCTAAATTTAAATTTAGAGGGAGAAGCAGTTCTTTCTAATACGATTAATAATGTGTGCAAAAGAGTTAGAACTATAAAGACGCCAAAATATGCTCAAAACTAAACAAGGTGATCGCAGCTGTGGCGAGTCCTGTAATTGAACGCTCCACAGATTCAGCGAAGTTACTAAAGTCCTGTAATTGGACGCTCCACACACGAGAGGTTAAACATCAACGAAATAAGGGTAATATTGCCGTATACTATTGAAATGTATTTAACATTGTGACGTCACACTCAATAATGGCGCGTTTATAAGTCACGTGACTTTATTTAAATTTCATGAATTTTTAATTGTTTATAATTAATTGAAAAAACATATTTTTAAAGTTCTTGCATTAAATATCAATATTATTAGTAATAAGGTTATAAAATACATTTAAAAAATGAATAATATTTTTTTAAATACCTAATTAGCCTTATAATATACAAATACAAATCTTTATTCTCATAAATCAATTTACAATGTTTTAAAAAGTGGCGGCCCCCAATCTAGGCGCAGCCTGTGTATATGGGGGAATTCTTACCGAATTACAATAAAAACTAAAAAGAGTGCGGCTGACAATAAAAAACAAACGAAATTAACAAAAATATTCTGAGAATTAGCAGTGGCGAGGGGTGAATATTTTGAGAAGGGAAGCCGGAGTAAAAAATCTACTTACCAATTTTGGTAATTTATAATTGAATGACATGCTTTTAATTTTCAAAACTAAGTTTGGAAAACAAAGTTTCCTTCGACAGCAAAATATAATCTGTCAGACAGCAGTCTTTCTGAATTAATGCCATATTTTCCGAACTACACGATTACGTCGTATGACTCACAATTATTCACAAGTCACAATATAAATTAATTTAATTCACGACACTCTTCTAAGTTCTAACGCTAAAACAAAATTTAAATTCGACAAAACAAAACAAACGACATGTTGTTTACAAACACACTATCCGCCATATTAATATGTCAATCTAAAAACCAGCAAAATAAAAATGTATTACGCGCCTGTCATTTTTAGTACCGCTAAAGGCATTCTTAATAAAGTCGTATTACAAAAAATCCTACCAAAATAAAATGTATTACGCGCCAGCAAAAGTATAATGTCGCTACATTCATTCTTAAATTCGAATCATAACAATTTTACTTCATGACTCATCTATCTCGCTTGCACTTGTGCGTTGCTAATTAACCTTTCTCCGTAATAACCCGTCGGGCATCGAGTTATTTCCAAGTATATATCGCGCGTGCTAGAACGAGACAGAACATGACGACCAGTTCACAGGAATGAAAAGGACAGATGCTTACTATGAACTGTCGTTGTATGGAGAAATAAGCCGCTAATCCTGCGGCTTATTTGATTCTCTGCGCCCGCACATTGCATTGCCTTTTAAAATTTGTAGGCGATAGTTATTAATTCAAACTATGTATTTCAAGTGAGAGAAAAATTTATTGCATATAACATTGTGAATTCAAAGTTTTTTAAGTAGGTATGTAAAATATTTATTAGATAAATATGTCGTTGGCCCATATATTCGATTTTTCTAAGCCCTAAGGGAAGCCGATGGGAATCGGGTTATATGGACGCTTCGCCACTGAGAATTAGTAAAAATAACACTTAATTAAATTAAAATCTTAATACAAAAACAAAAATTTAAATTCTTAGGTTAAATTATTATTAATAAGTAATAACAATAATGAAGTGTGCAGTAGGTGTGTATGAAAGTGCGTGTGTAATTTGTGTGTGTGTGTGTGTGCGTGTATGTGTGTGTGTGTGTATGTGTATGTGTGTGAGAGAGACATACTCTACAGTCTAAACACAGAGTAGAGTATGTCTTATGAATTATATCCTCGCTAAAACGCGAGAACGTCTGAACCAACTTCGCTAATTGTAGTTATGAAATGTTCCTGGAAATCTACTCACAGGAAATTGATACGAAGTCATCGATTTCCTTAATATTCTATACACACGGAGTAACTGAATAAATAAAAAAAAAATCGTTACCTGGATTCGTTATGGTAACATTAGAACTATGGTTAGCCACGCCCACATCTGGTTGAACGCTTGAGGGTGTGGGATCTGAAATAAAACGCAAATTCTTATTTATCAGAAATATTCTAGGCATATATTGATTGGTCTATTGCTAGACATAAATAATAATACATACCAGCAGTCTTACCCCCGAAACTAATAAGATTTTAATTTACGAGTCTGATTAGTTCCCAAATTGAGACGCAGCACGGTCGTGCGCTAGTATAGCTGTGAGGAGTAGGAAAGTCGTTGAAATCGAATTAGTACCGAATTGAGCCGCAGCACGGTCGTGCGCAAGTATAGCTGTGAGTAGGAAAGTCGTTGAAATCGAATTAGTACCGAATTGAGCTGCAGCACGGTCGTGCGTAAGTATAGCTGTGAGTAGGAAAGTCGTTGAAATCGAATTAGTACCAAATTGAGCCGCAGCACGGTCGTGGGCTAGTATAAATGTGAGGAGTAGGAAAGTCGTTGAAATCGAATTAGTACCGAATTGAGCCGCAGCACGGTCGTGCGCAAGTATAGCTGTGAGTAGGAAAGTCGTTGAAATCGAATTTGTACCGAATTGAGCCGCAGCACGGTCGTGCGCTAGTATAGCTGTGAGGAGTAGGAAAGTCGTTGAAATCGAATTAGTACCGAATTGAGCCGCAGCACGGTCGTGCGCTAGTATAGCTGTGAGGAGTAGGAAAGTCGTTGAAATCGAATTAGTACCGAATTGAGCCGCAGCACGGTCGTGCGCTAGTATAGCTGTGAGGAGTAGGAAAGTCGTTGAAATCGAATTAGTACCGAATTGAGCCGCAGCACGGTCGTGCGCTAGTATAGCTGTGAGGAGTAGAAAGTTGTTGAAATCGAATTAGTATCGAATTGAACCGCAGCACGGTCGTGCGCTAATATAGCTGTGAGTAGGAAAGTCGTTGAAATCGAATTAGTACCGAATTGAGCCGCAGCACGGTCGTGCGCTAGTATAGCTGTCAGGAGTGGGAATAGTCGTTGAAATCGAATTAGTTCTAAATTGAGCCGCAGTACGATCGTGCGCTAGTATAGATGTGAGGAGTGGGTAAGTCGTTAAAATTGAATTATGTAGTTCTAAAGTGAGCCGCAGCACGATCGTGCGCTAGTAGTTATACTACATATTATGTCGGAATTAGCAAAAGCTTTGAGATCGAGCTGGATAAGGATCGATATTGATAGATATAGCGATTTCGACTCGGAAGCTGATTCGATTCTTATATGTCGGGAGTAAGAAAGCTGTACATTTATAATATTGTTCACGAACACGACATTTGGGAACTAGCTAGAGCTTGAGAGTTAAGGTAGGGATCAATCTCAATCCAAAACGATAACCTTGCACACAACCAAAGACCAAGCGTATACGCATCGCAATAAGATTCATTTTAGCTTAGCATAAAACTGTAGTTACTAGGGGCGGATCTTCTCTATTTTTCATGTTTTTTTTAAATATCTTTGGAAATAAATATTAAGAAACAAAATTGTTCGGTTAAAGATATTTTAATATAGATTTACTAACAATTTATTCAAATAAAATGTATAATTATCCTAGTTAATACTTGTATTTCGATGAATTAGATTTTTTTCGGAGGTGAGTTTGTAAATTAATTACAGCCAAAGTATTACGTTTTATAAAAAAGTTTATGGTTTAAAGTCTTTTAAATATTGTGCTTTATATCTCATATTTTTTTACATTTCGTTATTATATTGGAACTAGGTAAACTGGGAGTCACGGAATAACAAATTGGGGTTTATGCCCGACTTAAGGCTGTTGTAACCATAGAAATAAATCAATAAATCTTGATTTATTTCTATGGTTGTAACAGTAAGCGACTTGGAATGATTATAAAGTGTGTATGTGTATATTATATAAAATATTATGTAGTAATAAAATATACTATAATCGTAACTTACCTGGACTATGCCAGGTTAGGACTACTCCATTAATTTCCATTGTCTTGCGATTCTGGTCTTCAGACATGCCAACGGATGATGAAGAAATAGGTGCGCTATAATCTTCTGTATCATTTATGTCTGCATCTAATTAAATGAAATAATTATTAGTACTATATTTTATACTTCTATATTTAATTTTTAATAGAACCATTCATTTTTTCACATCTGCATCCAAACAGTCTGCCGGTTTCAACGTAAATTATGAAGTTAATATTATGTGGCATGGGGACCATACAATTTCCGAGATTAAAACTAACCCTTGTTCTTTCCGGATGGATTGTTGACAGTCGGACGAATGTGACATTCACAAACTATATGGCATCCATTATACGGTAGGTTTTGCTGTCAGTTTTACCACAGTCATGACAGTGGCTAATGGGTAACCTACCGTGTAAGAGCGTGACTGATGGTGATTGACGAAAATCTGGATACATTACCTTAGGCATCCATTACACGGTAGGTTCCTCGTCAGTCAATTCCATCAATCATGAATTATGTTTGACTGGTGGTGACTGATGGACTGACGAATGTATCCAGATTTTCGTCAATCACACGGTAGGTTACCCATCAGTCACAGTCATGACTGATAAAACTGACAGCAAAACCTACCATCTAATGGATGCCTTACACGGGCATGCAAGCGTCGTCAATTCCGTCAGTCATGAATTATGTTTGATTGATGGTGACTGATGGATTGACGAATAGTATTAGATGGTCACTCAACTCTCTTCAGTTTTATGTTATAATTCGTGATTGATGGTTGCATGAAGCAAAAATCAAAATATCCAGATTTTCGTCAATCATCTTCATGCAACCGTCAGTCACGCTCTTACGCGGTAGGTTATCCATGAGTCAGAGTCATGACTGTGGTAAAACTGACAGCATAAACTACCGACTAATGGATGCCTAAAGGTGAAATCACACTATTGCATGACATGACACTTCATAATATGTCTCTGCTCTGCAATTGCGTCTTACCTTTATAGCATGATTAGCAATAACTAAAAAAACAGGTAAGGTACACAATCATTGTTACTTACTCGATGTTTCCATTTTAATTTCCTCACAATCCTCATTTTTGTTAGCACTATCACTAGTTTTATCCTCTTGAACTGTATCAATCTGCTCGCTTGTGTCACCTAAAATAATTAACTGTACTGTTTATGTCTTATATCATTGAGACGATCACACATATATCAGCACGTACACGCCGAACGTGCCGCATTTTAGAAGTCGTTGTACGATATTGTGACACCTCACATCTTTCTCCGCTACGTGCGCTCCGCTATTCATGTACTATGTGTATGGTGCTGACAAATGTGCGATCTGATTTAAGGAGTGAGTTTGGTTATACTTTGAGAGCCCTGTTTATCAAATTTGATTAGTTTTTTGTTTCTGACATTTATGAGTTTGCTCTTTTCTCAATAACAATAATGACAACAGCTAACAGGTGGGAACTCAAAATATGTATTATAGAAAAACTCCTTTTTATGTGGATAAAGTATAGACTTGTAATTCAAATAATAAAACTCTAATACATTAAAGATTATGAATATTTAAATATTTGTAAATTAGTTCTTTGGAAGCTACAACCTTGGTAACCTAAAACATTATTATATTACTAAGGCAGTTGTGGCCAAAATAATTCATAAAGAACTAGAAAGGGAAAACTTACAAACCTGCAAAGGTTTTACAAAGCATTTGAATTACATAATATACTATAATTAATTAATATTAAATACAAAGTCTTCAAACTTACATTTTAATGGATCAATTTTTTGAAAATAATTATGTTCATCCATTAAATTAAGTGTGGTGGTTGCAGTGGTGACTCCATCTTCAACTGTAAAATCAGAAAAATATAATATTGATACCCATAATATAACAGGTTGCTTAGTGTATATGGATATCAAGATAAATAAATAAACATGTACTTCTATTAATTAAGGAACCCTAATGTATCAAATCAGCTGATTTCGCGCTCCTGCAACTCTCCCATCAACGGTGGCCAGCAAGTTCTCCGAATCTCTTGGAGCGCTTACAAACGAACGGCACGTGTCGGCGGCACGCGTCGGCGGCAGTCGACGGCAGACGACGGCACGTGTCGGCGGCAATTGAAGGCTGACGACGGCACGTGTCGGCGGCAGCCGTCGACAGTTTATCACGCTTGCAGTTGTGACGTAACGCGTAAAGGTAAGCGTCCACAGGTCGGTATCGTACGCAACGAACGTTTTGCATCAAACTAATATTTTTTTACAGTAGATCCACTGTATAGGCAGCGTAAGGATTACCGACTAGCCAGTATGTTTATCTTCAAATTAGTCCAAACAATGTTCCTAATCGAAAATTTCTGCTTTCAACTTTTCCATCCACACCCCCCTTTTGAGCATTCATTTACTTGGCTAGTCGGTAATCCGTACACTGCCAATTCAGCGGACGTACTGTGAAAAAAATGTCCGTTTGATGCGTGACGTCCGGTGCGTACGATACCGACCTGTGGACGCTTACCTTGTGGGGGTATGTCACAACTGGGGGCCTACCACCAACTCTCCTACCAATGATAAATAGTTTATGAGTAAAACTAAAGTTGTGTAATGGGGGGCTAAATAAGCTTTAAATTTGGTATACTTAAATAAAGTTTAATTTAAAAAATGAAATATTTTGTGCGCACTGCATCGCCCATCAAAATGTATGGAATTGACATAAGACGAGTCGAACGTCAACGTCATATTAACGATCGCTTATGTCAATTTCATACATTTCCACCGGCGATTCTATAACGAAGCAAAAACGAAAACATTTTGGCACACCCCCCTGGTGTATTTATCATCATTTTATACCTGTACATGATGAAGATGAAGACTACTAGAAAAGCAGAGAAGCCGCATAAAGAAGATGAAATAGAAGACAAGAATACGGAAAGCCCTGAAGGCACAAGCATCCCAGCAACATTTTCGCTCAAAATTCTCAAATAGCTGCCTCTCTAGGGGTGGAGGAATTAAGGAACCCTAATGTATCAAACCAGCTGACTTCGTGCTCCTGCATCTTTCCCATCAACGGTGGCCAGCAAGTTCTCTGAATCCCTTACAATAGGCTATTCTTTTAGGTCCCCATTATTTTAATCCCAGAAGCATACTTTCCATTTATAATATAGTCACTTCATAATCTAACATTGATTAGGACAGTCACTTTTAGAATAATTAATTTTAAAATTGTAATTTTTAATTTTTAATTTTAATTAAATACTAGCTGTCCCGGCAAACGTTGCTTTGCCATAATATATTTGCCATACTCAGACCAATAAAAAAGATAGACAGAGCCATCCATGCTACGCGGTGAGGCAGGCAATAGGAAGCCGATACGGCCATAGGAAGCCGGCCATAGGAAGCCCGCCATTCCGGTTTCAACGAGTGACGGCGCATGTCGTTTTCATCTGTGTCAAGAAATATCAAAATATGCCGTCCTGCATCGTTAAATGGTGCAAAAACAATTCTTGTGCTCAAAAGAAACCTTGTGGGATTACGTTTCACAAGTAATTAGTTGAATATTTATGTATTACCACCGAAATAACGAATTTAATTTATTAGTTTTAAAAATTGTCTCGGGAGTCTCGGAACACAGAACCTCAACCAGTGCTGCATGCTGGTCGCAAGATATTTTTCCCCATAATAGGGGAAAAATATTATTACGTGCTGCATTATCCTGACAAATGTTTATTTTTAACCTAAAATTCGTTATTCATTTAAAATCTATTAATATAAATAAAATTGGAGTGTCTGTTTGTAGTATTGAAAGATTTTTTACTCTTTGCATATTAATCCTTCAGGCCCCGCGCGAGCACCGGTGATCGCGACAACAATAGAATACAATAGCAATTCCTGGAAATTCCGACTGAAGTATTAATCTGTATATGATACATACTGCATACACCAAACAACATTCTTTACAATTTTTGTCTGTATGTATGTATGTATGTCTGTCTGTCTGTCTGTTCTTAGTTGAAACACATAATTTATTAGATATAGATATTTAAATATTTACTTTTTTCAGCAATTACTAATGAATGATGATTAACAATCTAGTTTGATAGCAACTTTTGTAGTCATTACTTAGTAGTTTAATAAGACTGCAACAGGATGTGAGTTTGACAATCTGAAACCCTGAGTTGGCAACATTATTTTTTTGCACACAAGAGCACGCCTAGCGTATTTATGCTAGGCGTGATGTACATATTGATCGACAGCGACTTCACGCCATTATCTGTAAATACTCCGTCTTTCTTTTTTTATTGGTCTGAGTTGCCAAATTATTTTATTGAAGCGATTAAATAAGTATGTCACCATGGCAACGTCGATCGCTATCCCGTCGCACAAACAATGTTCGCTGTCAGTCTCAGGTTGTAATAATTTACTATTATTTATTAAACAAATGCACTTATCAATATATAAAGTACTGAGTAGCCGATTCTCAGACCTACATACAGTATATGCATATAAAATTTGGTAAAAATCAGTAAAGCCGTTTCGGAGGAGTTCGTGGACTAACATTGTGACACGAGAATTTTATATATAAGAAGAAGTACTTAAATATATTTTTTTTAAGTCCTCAGATTGTCGCAAACGTAATTTATTCAATAATACACATAAATTATTAGTGGTAAATGACACAGGTTTTACACAGTGAAAGTCCACAACAGATGTGATGAACGATTATCTACTTTTGTACAAATATTTTGAGGCATTGTAAATGCAAAGGTATATAATTGTGTATAGCCAGTCATTTTGTTAGTAGGTACTGTAAGAGATATTTAAAAAAAAAAACAGACTTACCGTGAAGTGTTACAGTCTTACGTATAATTATTGCATTCTCAGGTAATTTCATAAGCTTCTCGCCTGGAAAGTTTTCTAAAAATGTATCACTCAGGGGTGGGTTTATGAGATACAGTGTAGGTATGGCAGTTATTTTTAGCCTAGTTTTTTTTGCACGGAAGTTATTATCAGAAAAATGTTTGCCGCATAGATAGTGGGAATAATGTAATTGAGCTATAGTTAACCTAGCCAATTCTGGAATCCCAACAGCTTTGACCCATTTCTTACAACTGAAATAATAAGTAAAATTAAAGTTGCAGATTTTGTATTATTAAAGTTGCAGGTTGCAAGAGGTTAATAATTACTACTATTAAAATTTATAATAATAAAATTAAAGTTGAAGATTTTATATTATTAAAGTTGCAGGTTGCAAGAGGTTAATAATTAATTAATTACTACTATTAAAATTTATAATAATAAATGCTAGAATTTTACTTACCGTTCTTTGTCGGCGGGAAATCTTGCTAATATGTGTTTTTCTTTAACATTAGTATTCATCCTGCAGATTTCACACTTTACCGATCTATGCTTTACCGAGTATTTTTTTTCCATTTCGTAACAATTGTCGAGTTTGTTTTCAATCTTTACTTTGTAATTTGCATTTTCTTTCTTTTTCTTCTTTTTTTGGCAACTTGACACAGAGTTATGCGCACAGACTACTAAGGGACAGTGTTGCCAACTTTATTTTTACCAACCCACCAAATGCGGCAGCGTAAACCACCAGAAACCACTAAAACCTAAATGGCCCCTCAAACCACCAGAATTCCACTAAATAGACCTAATTCAAAATATAATTATTTATTACCAGCAAGCGCAAAAGCTGATAAATGTCGCTAGTACAACCAGTCACTTGGACAAACAAAACCGTTGATATTTTGACCAACTTCATCTTTTTACTTACTTGTGTGTTACCTTACTGAACATATTTTTATAGTCTAAACCACGGAATATATAACACTAAAGAAAAGGGCAAAGCAAATAAGTTTCATAGAAACTAGTGTCGCTAAACTCACACAGTAACATTTTACGCATACAAAAAAATAACCAATCACAAAAAGATTTCTTTTTTAAATACAATGTCGTAAAATCAACCGTAACCCTTTTAAATAAGGAAGAATTTAAATTTAGCAATACCGGATCTGACTACCGAGTTAGGTTATTCAACGCTAGATGGCGCTTAACAGCTAAATACGATAAGACTTGAAGTTGTACGCAATTTTACACCTTACGTCAACTAATATAAAGTTTAAATTCGTACTCGCGCACTTTCTTTTGCGTGCGAGTTATGTCCAGCTAGACATAACTATGGCACGCGGGCCAGTCCCACATGCCCTTTCCTCTAGTGTTATATATTCCGTGGTCTAAAGTCTAATAGTTCTCTATTCTAAATTATATTTGTTATTATTTTTAGATAACGGGTTTGACAGACAAATAAAAATCAAGACGCTATAGAGAAAAACTTAAAGGAGACCCGAAAAATTTTGCTGGGCTATAGAGGAAATAATCGGCCAAGTGCGAGTTGGACTCGCGCACGAAGGGTTCCGTACGGTATAGAACGAAAGTTGGAAAAAATGTGTTTTTTTGTAAATTATGTATTTTTGTAAATTGTGTATTTTTTGTAAATTGTGTATTTTATTACCCGACTACGGCAAAGCAAAAGGAGGGTTATGATTTTGACATGCTATGTATGTATGTATGTATGTTTATCGGTTCCCTCGTAACTTCTAAACTACTTATCAGAATTCGACAAATGACATATCACTAGAAGCGTCTTAATTGTCCGCTGGTTGTAGGCTATATGGTGTTTCACAAAATCTAATGTGGCGCCCTCTAGCGGACAAAACATACAAAGTAAAAAAATAGAGTTAAGATAAATATGCCGTGTTTGGTATCATTTGAAAGCGCTTTACTTGTACATTTTGAATATATAATTGTTAGCCCCAAAATAATTGAAATAAAAGTAAACTAAAACCCGACTACTAAAACGCGCTCTAAAAAGTACGAAACAAGAAAACAGTTTATAGGGATATGGAAATGTTTAAAGGATAGCCGTGGTCGTATGCCACCTACTATTATGGCAAAACAGATTGATTATAGATATAATAAATGGGCATACCACGGCTATCCTTTAAACATTTCCATATCCCTATAAACTGTTTTCTTGTTTCGTACTTTTTAGAGCGCGTTTTATTTAAATAAACGTTCTGGTCTATGTGAATTCTTAAAATATATTTAATTATCTATAGAAAATATGTTAAATTATAAAAAAATCAGATAAAAATTACATAATAAAATTTGTCATTGATGTACACTTAAAAGTTGTTCGACCCTAATAATAATTATGATGTCGTGCCTCAAGTTTCTTACTCTAGTGTCTAACTCAAAACCTTATTTTATTTAAATTAAAATCTAAGGCGTCGACCCCACTGCATGCGATTTAGCAGTCAGCGTTACAAGTTCCCTTTACACACCATAGGTCGCAACTCGCAGACCGTCTGCTTTTGTGTGTAATTGTAGGGTTATGCAGAACTCGGAACTCAGACCGCTAGTCTAGACTGCATGCAGTGGGGCCGACGCCGAAGCAAGCAACTACAATACCCGGCAATAAATATTGCACATCGACCTTTGGAAAGAGCCATTCGGCTAATTTCGGTTTCATAGAGCGTTATCTTTGTAGCACACACCTATTTGACATTATGTCAGTCGTTGTTCAAATTCAATAGAGTGCAGTCGCGTCCAGTTCAAAATATATATCTAGAGTTGTTAACACCCCTAAATTTGCTACAGCTGTAATTTTCCAAAAGAATTTTAAATACGTAAACATAATTTGAACACCCTTTTTTATTTTATTTTACCCGAACCTAAAGCCATAACTTATAGAAAATTTGGTGTATTTTATACAAAGAATAATAATATTGTCAAAAAGAAGCAAACCATAATTGTTTTAGCAGCTCCTAATATATACCGGACTTTTTATATTTCGTGCGTAAGAGATAACGCTCTACAAAACCGAAATTAGCCGACTGTCATTTTCCAAAGGTCGATGTGCAATATTTGTTGCCGGGTACTGTAGTTTCCTTATAAATTATTGCCATACGTTCAAATTTTGCGGGTTAGTGAGTTTGTGGGGGCGAGCCGATAGATGGCGTTAGTAAATTCCGGGATTTTTTAAAGTATAAAGTTAAAGTTCTTCTCTTTACTAGAATTAAGTAACTTATTAACATCAAACCAATGTACTATTTTTGAGAGAGTACTGTTTACCTCGTCGTAGTTCGACTGTTGTCGCTTCACTTTAAAAATAAGTGAAGTGTCATCAGCAAAAAGCACTATTGACTATATCATTATTATTATCCTTTACTAGAATAAGGTAAGTCATTTAGATATAGATGAGAAAAAGAAATGGACCTAATATAGATCCCTGCGGGACACCTAATTCTATTTTGGTTCCTTTGGACCTTTTACTATTTACTCAACCCTTTTAGTCTTATTTTTAAGGTAAGAAGTCAAAAGGCCAGAGTCATTTATGCCATAGTGGCGCAGTTTCCTGATCAATGTAGCATGCTCAACACAATCGAAGGCTTTGGAGAGATCGCAAAACACACCTAAGGCATCCTGCGATTCCTACCAAGCTTCAAAAATGATGATATGATGTGAATAATTCGGCACCGCTAAGGGCGCATTTTCATTAGTCGTTAACTCGTGCGGTATGTAACAGCATGCAGCTATGAAAACTAATGGCGCATTTTGATTGGTCGTGGCATGCATTTTAGAAATCTCTCGCATGCGGGCCCTATCGACCAGTGAAAATGCGCCATAAGCTCCGCTCCGCTTCAATGGAAACGCAGCCTTAATTATATGCATTCTTACAATGTAAACTAGATAATCTATAGAATACCTAGGTATTATAAAATTTTAACTAAAATGTTACTCCACCGATAACTATTAATTATTATCGGAGGCGGTAACAGAGGGGCGCAGGCAGGAGCGCGAAAAAGCAAAACAAAAGTGTTTCGTCTCTGTCTGCCACAATTTAACGATGTTGTGTGACTACTACTACTGTTTTTCTGCGTGGTGGTGCTCAGGTTGTAGGACATAATAGGGCTCGCTTCGCTCGCGCTGACAAAAAACCCAAAAAGGCTTTTTATTATTAAACTAGCGACCCGCCCCGGCGTCGCACGGGTATAAAATATATAGCCACTGAATAAATGATTAAAATCGACAGCCTATGATCCTTCACGTGGTGACCTACTTCTTATATTCTGTGCCAAATAACATAAAAATTGTTCCAGTAGTTAACGAGATAAGCCCTTTCAAATAATTTCCCCCGTTTTTTCCACATTCTCCTATTAGTCTTAGCGTGATAAAATATAGCCTATAGTCTTCCTCAATAAATGGGCTATCTAACACTGAAAGAATCATCAAAATCCGTTGCGTAGTTTTAAAGATTAAAGGGAACAAAGGGACATAAGGGAAAAAAAGCGACTTTGTTTTATAATATGTATAGAGAGAAGATGTATATTATAGATGTACAAAAATTTTACCTCTACAATTTTATTTTAATATGTAATATGTATAGATATAGATAGATAATATATACACTACTTAAAACAAATAATAACTAAAAAAACGGTAAAGGTTCGGAAACCTACCCCAAAATTGATGGGAAGCAGGGGTAAGGGGGGAGGGGAGAGGAGGGGAAACACCCCCCCTACCAAATCCACACTGAGAAACCCCCCAGTATTGGAGCTAGTCACCTTTGAAATTTTCGGGATTCTGAGGCTACATCATATTTTATTCTCGGCAATTTGCATAGCGTGTTTTGTGACGGTCGCCGGCTGCTGCCGCAGCACAGTCACAGTTCTAACCCAACCAACTTTTGGACTTTCTGAATTGTGTTTGTTTTTGTTTTGGCAGGGGGCTGCGCCCCCCGAGCCTTTCTTTTATAGCGGTCGCTGGCTGCTGCCGTAGCACACTCGCTGCGCTGTTGTGGTCTAAGTTCTAACCTAACCTAACCTACTATTGGAATTTCTTGATTGTGTTCGTTTTGTTTTAGCGGGAGGCTGCGCCCCCCGAGCCCCCCTTTCTTAGGTAGGCCTTTCTAAGTAGGACTTCTGTTAAGTCTTTTCATTATTAATGAAATGAAATAAAAATGATGCGCTTGATACGGCGCCGGCAGTTATTTCGGCAACTTGCTGGGGAAGGTTTGTGAACCTTAGCCAAAAAAACAACTTTCTTACCTTATAATATTATACACGTTTAATACTCCGTTAACCTACAAAACTAAAAATCTATATCAGAACCAGATAAGTACTTAACTACACACTACACAGTTTAACTAAATATACCTAATAATTACACAAAAAATATATTTTTTAAATTGATAAAGGAATTTAAATAATATCTACACTCAGAATAATTAAATAACACAAACTAAAATATGAAAGTTATCGCAAATCACAAAAATAAAATATGAAGATTTCAAAATGAGTTTGACTGTGCATAAAATTTTAATTTGGAATTTAGAATGCTACTTACTTTTTTTTCAGCTAGTCAGGTCAGTCAAGAGTCAAGACATAATTTACTCATAAAATAATAATCTTACATAGGGTGTAACAAAACTAAGTGATAATACTTTAGGATGTGTACGTGTTCCTCGTAGACTGTAGACTGTAGAGAGTTCACTGTGAAAGTAGCAGCGCTGAAAGACCAATTTTTTTTTCACTTATGTATGAGGAAACTGGTGACGATCGGGCCCTTGCCCATACAAAAGTAAAAAAAATACGTCTTTCAGCGCTGCTACTTTTACAGTGAACTGTCTACAAGGAACACATACACACCCTAAAGTATTATCACTTAGTTTTGTCACACACTGTATGTTAGTTATAAACCGTACTCCTCCGAAACGGCTTCACTGATTTTTATATTATAGGTATTATGCATATTCAGTAAGTCTGTGAATCGGCTACTGCATAGACTAAGAAAATAGTATGTCTGGTCTCTGGGCTACTGGCTACTTTTTATATTGATGAGTGCATTTGTTGAATAAATAATAGTAAATTACTACAACTCGAAAGTATCGACGACCATTGTGCGACGGGCTAGCGAACGTTGCCATGGTGCCATACTTATTAATAACCTCACTAAAATACTTTATATAGCAAAAGGACGTTTGCCGGGACAGCAAGTATTATTATAGAACTTAATAACATTTTTTCTAAACATGAACATCCCTTCTTACATCGCACCGCGCACGTCTGCATCATATGGAGAACACTTCCGGCTTCCCCAAAATTTTCAGTCTCTACGATCAGTGGTTTAGGTTTTATCGTAATTCCATTTTCATATCTAATAATTGCTTTAAGTAATCCTAGATTTCGCCTAAAACACAGGGTAAACTAATTCTGGCAACACTGTAAACTAATACCTCATTATCAATTATTAATACTTACTGAAAATTATTAAGTAAGTAAGTATTATGATTATTATATCATTCAAGACAAAGCCTGTTATTGATAATATGATAATATGTATATATTATTATAAATTAAATAGATTAGTAAAAGTGTAACTTCATTTCTTATAAAAAAATATTTTTAAAATTTTGGCACTTTACACAATCTTTTGTGCGTAAAATAAAATCTCAATGAAAAAAAACACCAATTCGTAGAGGAATAATTAATTTTGAATTTCGAACGCCAATATTTTTTTAACACTAATATTATGATGACAAAACATAATGTAAAGCCCTCCATTCAAGACAATCTTTCTAAATTCTACAAAAGTATAAGAAAACAATAATATCATAATAACAATAAATTGTTACAAATATATAGTTATTATTTAGATTTAACAACTAATTGTTACGATAATATAATAGGTTTCATAAGTTGCAATTTCGATTGTAAATCTAGATAATTTACAAATAGAATGAGATCGCTTTATCGTGAATGGTGGCTTTATTTCATAAGCAAAAGAGTTTTTACTCAAATGAGCTCTAATGGCTGGTTTACACGTATTAAGTGGATAAGTAGTTAACTAAATTTTTACTTAATTTTAAGTTATCAATTGCAAGTAAACACAAATTTTGTAGTAATTTAGTAATTTAGTAGCAAGTAGCATGTTCAAATTTAGTGAAGTACTTATAAAGTCATAAGTTAAAATTTAGTTGACTACTTATCTACTTAATACGTGTAAACCAGCCATAACTTGCATGGCAAAAATAGAGTACACAGATAATGCTTATTGTGCCAAAAAGCAGTGATTGGCGTCTCTAACTCCCTGCGTCGCTGCAAGCCGCTGCTAAACGCTGTAAAGCACTGTAAACTGTTCATGCTTTTTAACGACTTTTAAGGATACATTTCAACAAACTATGAATTACATCTTCCATAAAATACATTCCAATAATAACGATACGAATTTTCAAGCAGATTGGACTAAGGATTCGAGTTGTCCCATACTAACTTCATCCCCCCTTTTCACACCCTTAGGAGAGGAATTTCTAAAAATCCCTTCTTATCGCACGCCTACGTTATACGAAGAACACTCCCTCCAAATTTCAAGTATTTACAATCACTGGTTTAGGCCGTGGCGTGATTCCATTTTCATGTCATTCAGGACAAAGCGTTTTATATAATGATATATATATATATATATATATATATATATATAGATTACCCGCCACGACAAGACCTATATCCATAATCTAGACGCCATAATAATCACATAATTGTTTAGACTTAGAGTGTGATAAGGTTGAGGACGTCCAGCATATACTGATGGAATGTGTCCGGAACGAAGTAGCCAGACAAGATATATTTTATAACTTAGATATAAATGTTTGTGATGTAAGTGTATTCTTTCGATTTCTGTCTGCTCCTTTATCTAAGGAAGCAATTATTGATTTGTATAAATTATTTTTGTTTGGTTTAAAATTAAGAGATAAAAATTAATTATGTGTAGTATTTAAGAATGGCTCTCGTCGAGAGTGACATGGTCTAATTGTACCTGACTCTATAAAAAATAAATGTTTAAAAAAAAAGATACCATAATATTTTTATATTGTTGTATTAATATTTATTATTAAAACTTCAAATAGCCAATTTCACCGGTCAGTTTTAAGACCAATTAAAAAAAATCGGTTCACAAGCAGCGAAGATCTTCCGTTGCGTAGTCATAAACATTTAAAAAGTATATTCGAATTAAGTACACCCTCAAATATTTACTATATTAAAATTATACTTTAAGAAACGATTACGTTACGTAGCATTTTAAAATATTACCCAAAATATATATGGTAAATAAGTTCTTATTTTAAGAACCCCCTAGATTTTAGATTTATGTGGTCAATAGTTTGACCTAATTGGGGTTTTAGTGAGTTATCATACATAATACAAATATAAATATATCATACAAATCTTTTATTGCGCACCCCTTTATACGTCTTTATTCTTCAAACGGTAAAGGCTCGACTATAGTATCGGATAACTGAAAAACTATAGTATCGGCCGACGGTAATACTGAAGTATCGGCCGCCTGTAAGTCTTCAGTCTGCGGCTCCAACTGTTCAAGTGCATTCACGGCGGCGCCTTGTTGGAATTCTCGAAAAACGTTTTGTAAGGTTCTTATGGTCGGTAGCGGCAACAACTTTTCTAAGTAAGTATACGCCTGCGGTGATCTTTTGTAAAGAGCCAAGGCCAAACATTTGGTAAATGTGGACCATCGTTTACCGTGGGCTTTTTTCTTACGGTTATTGATTTCCGATTCGATAAGGGCTTTCAGTAGAGGCGATTTGATGTTTTCTATGGCCCATAATCTCTTTTGGGCTTCTCTTAACTTTGTCCTTGTTGCTTTTAATTTTTGTGCTGCTTTCTTACGGTATTGTTTGACCAGGTCTGCTCTTAGCTTCTTGATTTCCTCATTGTCTACCTTTGTGACTGTAACAAAAAAAAGTCCTGCATTAAAATCTTGAGATGTATGATGCTTGATGCTGGTAAGAAATAATTTCTGGAAAGTAATCGTTTTTCAAATCAGACCAGTAGGTCCTGAGATTAGCGCATTCAAATAAGCCCTTTCATATATTTTCCCCCGTTGTTTCCACATTTTCCTCTATTTCTTTGTTGCTATTATTCTTAGCGTGATAAAATATAGCTTATAGCCATCCTCGATAAATGGGCTATCTAACACTGAAAGAATTTTTCAAATCGGGCCAGTAGTTCCTGCGATTAGCGCGTTCAAGTTAGTCCTTTCAAATAATTTTCCCCGTTTTTTCCTCATTTTCCTCTATTTCTTCGCTCCTATTAGTCTTAGCGTGATAAAATATAGCCTATAACCTTCCTCGATAAATGGGCTATCTAACACTGAAATAATCATCAAAACCCGTTGCGAAGTTTTAAAGATTAATGGGAACAAAGGGACATGAGGAAAAAAAAGCGACTTTGTTTTATAATATGTATCGATATACTAAATAAAATACAACACTTTCCTTAAGTTTGCCATATATAATTACTTTCTATAACTATAATTTCTACCGGCAAGGCGGCAACACTATCTATACTAATATTATAATTCTGCAGAGTTTGTTTGTTTGTTTGAACGCGCTAATCTCAGGAACTACTAGTCCGATTTGAAAAATTCTTTTACTGTTAGATAGTCAATTTATCGAGTAAGGCTATAGGCTATATTTTATCACGCTAAGACTAATAGGAGCGAAGAAATAGAGAAAAAGTGGAAAAAACGGGGGGAAATTATTTGAAAGGGCTTATTTGAACGCACTAATCTCAGGAACTACTGGCCCAATTTGAAAAATTCTTTCAGTGTTAGATAGCCCATTTATCGAGGATGGCTATAAGCTATATTTTATCACGCTAAGACTAATAGCAACAAAGAAATAGAGGAAAATGTGGAAACAACGGGGGAAAATATATGAAAGGGCTTATTTGAATGCGCTAATCTCAGGACCTACTGGTCCGATTCGAAGAATTCTTTCAGTGTTAGATAGCCCATTTATCGAGAAAGGCTATATTTTTATCACGCTAAGACTAATAAGAGCTGAGAAATAGAGGAAAATGCGGAAAAAACGGGCGAAATTATATGAAATTGCTTATTATCTTAAGAACTACTGGAGCAATTTTTATGTTATTTGGCAAACATGAAGAATAGACCGTGTGAAGGGACATAGGCTTTTTTTTGGCTGAAAAATGTACTATTCCTAAGTTACGAAAGCGAAGCCGCGCGGAACATCTTTAAATAATAAAATCGTAGGAAAGTCAATCCTGTACCTATATTTAATATTTTTGTACAATAAATAATACTTGGGATGTGATCTACTATGCTAACGCGGACGAAGTTGCGGGCAACAGCTAGTAAAATATAAATTTATGCAATAATACAGCGTGTTTTTTTTGGATTTTTTCTTACCTTCTACCCTCGTTAATTTTTTTGTCCCATGATTTCGAAATTTTATGTCAGACAATAAAATGTACAGTTTTTCAAGTTCTTTATTGATTACGAGCATAAAAGGCCAAAAAAATCACGTTTGTTATATGGGAGCCCCCCTCAAATATTTATTTTATTTTTAGTATTTGTGGTTATAGCGGCATGAGACATACATAATCTGTGAAAATTTTAGAAGTCTAGCTATAGTGGTGCTTCAGATACAGCCTGGAGAGTGGAGACACACAGACGGACGGGCGGACAGACAGACGGGACAGACAACGAAGTCTTAGTAATAGGGTCCCGTTTTTACCCTTTGGGTACGGAACCCTAAAAAGATAATCAGTCCATCACTTTGTGGGTAAGTATCGCGGCACATCTGCAGATCATTCGGCGCCGAACTTCATCAAGTTCTCTATGACACATCAGCGTAAATTACGCCGCGTTCAGTTAGCGCGTAACCTTTCGTCAGCGAAAATTTCGGCGCCGTACGATCGGTAGACGTGTCCTTATGCTTAGGCAGCCATTACACAGTTAATCCAGATCGCGATCCGATCAAGGTCACGGATCGCAGCAGATTGATGGATCTTGGAGCGACTGAGCGACAACAGATGTTCAATTAAGATCACATCAGTCCACTGTTCGCTACCGTACGATGAACACGCGTTTACTGGTATAAAATGGCTTCCGATAAGAAAAAAGCTTGTGTACCAATCATTATTGCTACTGCTGTGAAGAAATGCGTTAATAGAAAAAGTTGGGTTGGGTTGGTTTACCATGGTTACTAAAAAGGAACATTTACACTCATGAACTTGTTAGTTGAAATTCATAGTACTGAGGAAGAGGAGGATTTTGCAAACTACTACCTACAGGATGAAAAAAGCATAATTCACTTCTATAACTTGACCGCAGACATGGGCGTGCATACTATGAAGGCATAAAAGCAGTACTTACCTTATGATAAATACTTGCTACACACATATTTTAATTTAACTTTCGTACGTTTTAGATGACTTTAATTATTATTAATCCTTCAGGCCCCGCGCGAGCACCGGTGATCGCGACAACAATAGAATACAATAGCAATTCCTGGAAATTCCGACTGAAGTATTAATAATAAAAATATGAATACACATTAACGCCTACATTTATAAAATAGCACCAATTGATTTGCAAAACTACTTAAACATAAGTCGGTAAGTGGTAACTAGGCGCGCCGCGCGAAGGTACGCACCAATATTATATTACATATCTGTGGTTACAGGCATTCGATGTCACGCAGACCCCGCCTATATGTGTGAGTTAAGATTTTCGTATTCGTACACTGTTCGCAAGCGTGTGTGCGTGTGCGATTTACTATGCCAGGTCCTGCGGCATGAGTTCCGAGCCGGCATAATGGCGCGTTCGGAAGTAATCGGATATGTTCGTTGCCTATAATCCGAGTAAAAATAATAGACAGAAATCTAATTAATCACATATGCACATAGTGCATTTTTGTTTAGTACGGTTTATATTTGTTTACATTACAGAAGTGTTTTGTATTTTGGGAGGCCATTTTTTCATGTGATGAGTACTGTAACATATTATTTTTGTTTGCGCCAGTATATTTATAGTTTCCTTAGAAGATTTTTATTATTTTAACATTTAAAAGTTTGTACATTTAACAGTTTATTAGATATTAGTTATTACTAAGTTTCTAATTTCTATATTAAGATTTAAGTGCGTTTTTTGATTTCTTAAAAATGTTATTTGACTGTGAGGTTTGTGTTGTGTGAAAATGTGTGTTTATTAAAAATTAAAAATAACAAGTTTTCACAATTGTCATTCAGTGAAAAGATTCTAATTGTGATTTGTGTCGAAAGGTAGGTACGTGTACCTGAGTTACAACAATTAAACCAGCAACAAAAATGAAATGTAAGTAACTCGAAAGTTTAATGTTATTCATATTCATGTACTAATTTATTTTATCATTTTATAATATTACTACGACCCGCCCCGGCGTCGCACGGGTATAAAATATACAGCCACTGAAAAAAATATTAAAATCGATAGCCTATCACTATCCTTCATGTGGTCTAATTCTTATATCAGCCAAATAACATAAAAATTGCTCCAGTAGTTCGCGAGATTTTCAAATTATTTCCCCCGTTTTTCCACATTCTCCTATTAGTCTTAGCGTGATAATTGATAAAATAAAGCCTAAAGCCTTCCTCAATAAATGGGCTATCTAACACTGAAATAATTTTTCAAATCGGACCTGAGATTAGCGCGTTCAAGTTAGCCCTTTCAAATAATTTTCCCCGTTTTTTCCACATTTTCCTCTATTTCTTCACTTCTATTAATCTTAGCGTGATAAAATATAGCCTATAACCTTCCTCGATAAATGGGCTATCTAACACTGAAAGAATCATCAAAATCCGTTGCGTAGTTTTAAAGATTAAAGGGAACAAAGGGACATGAGGGAAAAAAACGACTTTGTTTTATAATAAGTATAGATATACTTTATATTAAATGCGAAAGTATCTCTGTCTGTCTGTCTCGCTTTCACGCCAAAACTAATGAACCGATTGTAATAAAATTTTGTACACAGTTAGTCTAGAGCCTGAGAAATGACATAGGCTACATTTTTATAAGACAAAAATATGTATCTAATTTCTATGGAAATATCGATGAAAATGAATTCACATTGCATTTATAATATATAACAATAGATGGCGTTTTATTTATTTTAGCTTAGCACACATATGCACGCAAATGAACTTTCATTGTAGTTCCAACACGTAACAACAGATGGCGTTTTTTTTGTTTCTTCATAACAGAACGTACTCGTAATATATTATAATAGTTTAGAAAATATAGTTTTTAATTTATATCCACACTAATATTGCAATTTATGCGAAAATATCTCTTTTTGTCCGTTTGTCTGTCTGTTTTGCTTTCACGCCAAAACTACTAAACCGATACCGCTGCTTACCCCATGTCAAAAACCTGTGCACGCCTCTGACCGCAGACTATTAAAGTTGTTGCAGGGCAGTTGATATAATAATTGAAAATGATATTTTAAAATACCGCAAGGCTTATTATTTAAAAAAAGTTAGGTATCTTTGTATCGGTGCTTATTGTGATAACTGATAAGGAATTGTGATTTTATTACTTAAAATTAGAAGTTGGAATTATTATGTTTCATAGATAGAAATATTGTGAAGTTTAAGTTTTTTTTGTTATATGTTATGTTTTTTATGTCTTACTTTCTTAAGTTTTTTATGTTGTGTTTTTTTAATGTTTATAGAATTTGTAATTTGTCGCCAACAAACTGCTGCGCAGTTTGGCAAATTTTAATGTTTATTGTGAAATGCTAATTTATTCTGAATAAATAATTAAAAAAATATATTTCTTTACGTCGTTGATAGTGGCACGTGGTTTAATTTTCACCAACATTTTAGGAGCTTCTCATATCCAGTTCTTTGTTTGTACTTATTCGTGTAATCAATAATCAATGCACTTCTTATCCCATAACTCTAGCATAGTTCCCAGAGATAAGATAAACTCTTCTTCTGGAGAATTACCCAGCGTCTTAGACGTGGATGATTGCGGCTGCGCCGACGGCGGAGGCGCCATGTCATCGCTGTTGTCATCCGACTCCATTGTGGTGCGAACGCTGACTGATGTAAACTGACGTAATTTCGCATTAGACGCTAAATCTGGATCGCGATCTTATGGACTTCAAAAAATCTAGATATTTGGGATCGCGTTCCTGATTGTTGTGTACCGACACAGTCAATCAGGATCGCGATCTGGATTGAAGATATAATGGCTGCCTTAGACGTTCAGTTTCTCGTCAATCCTTACCAGATTGATGGATAAGATTGATTGATCTTCCGACAACGACAGCTTGTTATTGAATAAATAACAAAAATCCTTACCTGGTAGCTTTCTCATAGACTTTGAAGTACGTTTAGCCATAGTTGACAGAATGCTTGAAGTAGTGGGATCTGAAATGATAAGAAAAAAATGAGCGCGGATAAAATAAATTAAATATTTCAACCCCTTTCTTGAGATTTGTTGACTCATTTAAACAAAAAAGTGCATATTATTCCGATTAACTAAAACCTTTGACAAAATCCTACAATTTACGACAATTACAGCTGGTATGAATTTTGAAAATAATTACAAAATTCATAATTATCCCTATATTGAGTCATCTACATCAAAACAAATTAATTTAGATTTTATATTCCTGAAAATTTACTAACGGTATACTAGGAGGTAATTGACTCTCGGAAGTCGTGTAGTTTTTAATTATTCTATACTAAGTTACTGAATAAATAACAAAAATCCATTACCTGGTTCCGCTAAGTAATAATAATATTTTAAACTAGGGTTAGCCACCGCTGATTGAACGCTTGAGGGTGTGGGACCTGAAATGAAAAACAAATCCTTACTAATATTATAAATGCGAAAGTATCTCTGTCTGTCTGTCTGTCTCCCATTCACGCCAAAATTTGCAATGAAATTTTGCTCACAGATATTCTAGAGCCTGAAAAAGGACATAGGCTACATTTTGATGAGGAAAAATATCTTATTTCCATGAAAACATCGATGAAAATGAATTCGCATTGTAGTTCTTATAATTGACAGCAGATGTCATTTTTTTTGCCGATGGCTCAGTTGGGCGCGTGGTCAGTGCTCATCCCGGGGGTCCTGGGTTCGTCCCGCCGACGGAACAAAAAGTTTTCAATGTTCCTGGGTCTTGGATGAGTATTAAATATTATATTATGTATCATAATAATATTTCAAAAATGTTAAATATATTTTATGTATAATATTATAAAAGTATTTAAATGTATCTATATTTCCGTTGTCTGGCAACTGTAAGCTGTTGTAATTCTGTCCTGTAGGCACTTAGCACGGAGCCAGACTGACGTGGTTATTATTATTATTTATTATTCATTCGTAAATCATAATATTAACATTGTTTAATAAACATGCCTATATCTATCCGTATTAAACGTATGAGAATTTTTATGCAATGAAAATATCGATGAAAATAAATTCGCATTGTAGTTTTGTTGTCGCATTGGCAGCAGATGTCGTTTTTATTGCCGATGGCTCCGTAGCCACAAAATACATATTAGTTTAACAACAGAAATCTCACTCCCGAAACCCGTTTAAAGAAATAACGATGCAAGCTACGATACTATAAAGTTGAAATTCCGGCGCCCAATATAATTTTCTTACGAAATCAAAGTTTTCACCTTTTAGAAAACAAAATATATTTTTTAAATTACTATTGGTACGAATAGCAAACCTTTTTATAGTAATATCCAATTTCAGCAACCCAACCTATATTTTATAGTAGTTTTACATTCGATTATAATAGTGCAGGAAACTTTTACAATTTAAACATAGTAACTTGAGTTTATTTCTGTGTAGTTTGTGTGTTTCTTTATATGAAATTGGTTTATTTGCTAGGTTTGTATAGTTTTATCTACTTTTTGTATTTATGTACCTTATTCAAATATAATAGAGATAGGTACATAATATTTCATTGGCCTTTTTAGGGTTCCGTACCCAAAGGGTAAAAACGGGACCCTATTACTAAGACTTCGTTGTCTGTCCGTCTGTCTGTCTGTCTGTCTGTCCGTTTGTCTCCAGGCTGTAACTCAATAACGGTAATAGCTAGAGAGTTGTAATTTTCAGAGATTATGTATATCTGTTGCCGCTATAACAACAAATACTAAAAACAGAAGAAAATTATAATTTAAGGGGGGCTCCCATACAAGAAACGTGATTTTTTGGCTTTTTTTGCTCTATATCAATAATGATAACAGCCGATAGGTACTTGATTTTTTCTTTAATAATATTAAAATAAAATAAAAAATTAAGGGCGGCTCCCATACAAAAAACACAATTTTTGGCCTGATTTTGCTCTATAATGGTACGGCCTTCGCGCGCGAGTCCGACTCGCACTTGGCCGATTATTTAATTGTTCATTTGTATAAGATTTATACCGATTTTGTCACAGCAGTTAAATCAGTATCATATTGTATTAAATTCCTCTATGATCAGTATACAGTAGCTATACGCGACGAAAAATCTTGCGCGTGCATCACCGCTCTTGTGGTACTTACAGTTCAATGCCTATATACGCGCGAGTGGGACAGGCCTGTCATAGCTCAGTTGGTTAAGCGCGTGGTCAGTGCTCATCCCGGGGGTCCTAGGTTCGAGTCCCAAACAAAAAGTTTTCAAAGTTCCTGGGTCTTGGATGTGTATTAAATATTATTTATGTATCATAATATTGACGATCTCCGTGGCGCAGTGGTGAGCGCGGAACAAAAAGTTTATAAAAAGTTCCTGGGTCATGGATTTGTATTAAATATGTGTATCATATTATAATAAAAATCTTAAATATATGTATAGTATCAAAATATTAAATATATTTCCGTTGTCTGGTACCTGTAACACAAGTCCTTCAGGTACTTAGCACGGGGCCAGACTGACGTTGTGTGAAGCGTCCATAGATATTATTATATTATTATAATAATATTTCAATAATCTTAAATATATTTTATGTATATTTATTAAACAATGTTAATATTACGAATGAATAATATTAATAATAATATTTATGGACAATTCACACCACGTCAGTCTGGCTCCGTGCTAAGTGCCTACAGGACAGTTTCAACAGCTTACAGTTACCAGACAACGGAAATATAGGTACATTTTAATACTTTTATCCTTACTATCTATACTAATATTATAAATGCGAAAGTATCTCTGTCTGTCTGTCTGTCTCGCTTTCACGCCAAAACTACTGAACCGATTATAATAAAATTGTCGCCGCCGAGCCGCAGCACTATCATGCGCTAGTATAAGTATCAGGAGCAGGAAATGTCTTTGAAATCGAATTAGTTCTAAATTGAGCCTCAGTACGATCATGATAAGTCATCTACATAAAAAGTAAAAATAAATGAATTTTAAATTTCGGTAGTCTCACTAAAACGCGAGAACGGTGGAATTTTCCTGGAAATCTTCTCAAGGTATAATAGGAAGAAATTAATACGATATCATCGAGTTTTTTAATCTATACTAATATTATAAATGCGAAAGTATCTCTGTCTGTCTGTCTGTCTCGCTTTCACGCCAAAACTACTGAACCGATTGTAATTAAATTTTGTATAAGTACAGATAGTCTAAAGCCTGAGAAAGGACATAGGCTACTTTTTTACTGGAAAAGGTTGTAACTGTTTATGCGTAAATTTGTTTAAATTAGGTTATTTCCAAAAATTCATAACAGATGGCGCCAAGAGTCGCCTACATCGCGCTAGCGCTTACTCATACGTCTTTCTATAAGAGGTGGTACCATGTTGATAAATGTTTACACGTTATACACGTTGATAAATAACTCACTACTCAGTACTTTAATAGTTTATGGGTAAAGCTAAAGTTGTGTAATCGGGGGCTAAATAAGCTTTAAAATTTGGTATAAAGTTCAATTAAAAAAAAGGAATATTATGTACACACTGCACAGCTGTTTTTGGGTATTTTGATTTAAGGGATACCAGGGTTTAAAAAAGCTTTAAACACCAATTTTCCTGACACTGAAGTCCACGCGGACGAAGTCGCGGGCAACAGCTAGTATTATATATGTATTAAGTTACTGAATAAATAAAAAAAATCATTAATTACCTTGATTCGCTATGTTAACATTAGAACTATGGTTAGCCACAGCTGATTGAACGCTTGAGGGTGTGGGATCTGAAATGAAAATAAAATATATTCTATGCATTATGATTGGTCTGTTGCTGCATTGTTCTTAAAATACAAAGATACATAGATAATAATACTTCATGTGTCCAATACACCCTCAAGCAGCTATCTCCAACCCGCAGCCCGCGGGCTGCGTGCGGACTGTCGGGACTTTATCTGTGGCCCGCGTAGTGTTAAACCATTTTGAAATTCACGCCCACCGGCTAAATAATGTAAAGCCATCGTGAAAGTCGTGATATTTTTTCAAATTTTAAAATAGTTCATTATGATTAACGTTATTTTGACCGTAAATTTTGTTGCGGCGACACTAAGATCAAAACATGTTTGTGGCCCGTATAAAAATAAAGTTGGGTGCCACTGCCCTAAAATATTATCACTTTGTATTATTTTCAACCAGCCTTACCCCCGAAACCGATACGATTTTGATTCACGCGACTGATTAGTTCCAAATTGAGCCGCAGCACGGTCGTGCGCTAGTATAGCTGTGAGGAGTGGGAATAGTCGTTGAAATTGTATTAGTTCTAAATTAAAGCCGCAGTTCGGTCGTGCACTAGTATAAAATAAAAAAAAAAAAAAAAAAAAATATTACTTATAACTGTCAGGAGTGGAAAAAGTAATTGAAATCGAATTAGTTCTAAATTGAGCAGCAGCATTATCGTGCGCTAGTATAGCTGCGAGAAGTGGAAATAGTCGTTGAAATCGTATTAGTTCCAAACTAAGCCACAGTACGATCATGCACTAGTATAGCTGTCAGGAGTGGAAAAAGTCTTTGAAATCGAATTAGTTCCAAATTGAGCAGCAGCACGGTCACTACATATATTCTTTAATCCTTCAGGCCCCGCGCGAGCACCGGTGATCGCGACAACAATAGAATACAATAGCAATTCCTGGAAATTCCGACTGAAGTATTAAGTCATCTTAATAAAAACAAATGAATTTTAAACGGTTATCTGCAAGTTATCGGTAGTCTCGCTAAAAGGCGAAAACGGCTGAACCAACTTGGACAATTTTAGTTATGAAATGTTCCTGAAAATCCACTGACGGAATAATAGGAGGAAATTGATATGGAGTCATAGAGTTTTTAAATATTCTATACTAAGTTACTGAATAAATAACAAAAATGGCTTACCTGGATTCGTTATGGTAACATTAGAACTATGGTGTGTGTGATGTGATGAGATATGGCTAACATCTGATTGAACGTTTGAGGGTGTTGGATCTGAAATAAAACGCAAATTACAATTACCAGGAATATTCTAGGCATATATTGATTGGTCTATTGCTGGCATGGCATTACCACATTGATCTTAAAAATACAATGAGACGGATAATAATACTTCATGTGTTTAACACACCCTACAGTATAATTACTTTATTGAACCTGTACCTCTTTAAACATCTATATGTATTGTTGACAGTCAGACAAACACGACATTTGGGAACCAGCCAGAGCTTAAAAGTTAAGAATGTTGTGACTGTAAGCGACTTGGAATAAGTATTAATGTATATATGTGTATATAATATGTAGTAATAAAATATATTATAATAGTAACTTACCTGGACTATGCCTGGTTAGGACTGCTTCATTAATTTCCATTTCATTGCGATTCTGGTCTTCAGATACACCAACGGGTGATAAAGAAATAGGCGTACTATAATCTTCTGCATCATCTATGTCTTCATGAGACTCTGCGATTGTTGCACCTAAAATAATTCATAGTACTAATTACACCTATGTTTTAAACTTTAAGGGAACCATACATTTTTTCACACCTGCGATGACACAGTGCCCGTGTGGCCGGCTATGCGTCAAACGGCAGCGCTGCGTCGACGCAATGCGCCGTGTGGACTGGTTTTTATAGCTTGAAAGTTAGAGCGCTTAAAGACGAACGGCACGTGTCGGCGGCACGAGTCGGCGGCAGTCGACGGCAGACGACGGCACGTGTCGGCGGCAGATGGCGGCACGTGTCGACGGCAATCGGCGGCAGTTGACGGCAGCCGTCGACAGTTTATCACGCTTGCAGTTGTGACGTAACGCGTAAAGGTAAGCGTCCACAGGTCTGTATCGTACGCAACGGACGTTTTGCCTCAAACGGATATTTTTTGAACAGTAGATCCACTGTATCGGCAGCGTACGGATTACCGACTAGCCAGTATGTTTATCTTTAAATTAGTCCAAACAATGTTACTAATCGAAAATTTTTGCTTTCGACTTTTTCATCCACAACCCCCTTTTAAGCATTCATTTACTAGGCTAGTCGGTAATCCGTACACTGCCAATTCATTGGACGTACTGTGAAAAAAATGTCCGTTTGATGCGTGACGTCCGTTGCGTACGATACCGACCTGTGGACGCTTACCTTACGGGGGTACGTCACAACTGGGGGCCTCCCATCAACTCTCCTAAGCGACACCATTTGACAGATAAACATTTATTACTTTTACGTCAAACTAGCGGTCTTAAAAAGTTGATATTTCACAACGGATTTAACATTGTTTTGCATTTTTTACTGTTTTTTAGTAAAATTATATTTAAAAAGTGAGTACGGTAATGTTATTGTAATCTTACAACAAAGTGTTCTGGAAACATGATAGTTTTAGGAAAGGTCGTGGTAGGCCCCCTGCAAGCGTCATAAACTGTCAACGGCTGCCGCCGACTGCCGCCGACACGTGCTGCCGACTACCGTCGACTGCCACCGACTGCCGTCGACACGTGCCGTTCGTCTGTAAGAAGCTTTAGACTGTTATGCCCATAAATTATTAGCAATAATCTCATAGTTTGTAGGAGGTCTCTAAAACTGGTCCGCTTGTAAAAATTTTAAGACTGATATAAAGCTGGGGTGTTCCTAAATCCTGTGTGACATTTTATTATTTTACATACATGCAAAATATTCAAACTAATTATTATTATTCGGTAACGTGGTCTCTGTTTCTATGTGCCTCTTGGCAAAGGCCTCCAGCAACAGCTTCCACTCACTTCTCTGACATGCCACTCTTGTCCACATTTTGCCAGCCATTTGTACTATTTCATCTTCCCATATTTTTAGAGGTCTGCCCTTTTTTCTTTTAGCCCCTCTGGGCTACCAAGATGTTATTATTTTTGTCCATTTGTCTGGCCCTCTCAAAACATGTCCAGCCCATATACATACATAAATAATAGTAATAAAACAGGGACAGTGCACATAGTTACTTTACCTGGATTTTCCTTTTCCATTTCCATTTCCTTGCGAGTTTCGTTTTCAGACATAACCACAGCTGATGAACAAATATGAGTGCTGTGACTTATTTTATCCTCTGCAACTGAATCAGTCCGTGCGATTGTGTCACCTAAAATAATTAACACTACTTTTTATTCTTAGATCTTTGAGGTAATCGCATAATATTTATCAGCACGTACGCGTCAAACGCTCCGTATTTTAGAATTTGTTGTATGACTGTATTTTGTCTGCACTGTGGGCGCCGCATTTCATGTATGATGCAGTGCGTACGGTGCGTATGGTGGTGATAAAATTAAATAAGTGCAATCTGTTTTAAGAAGTAAATTTGGTTTTACTAGTTAAAATTTTATTATTTGGATAATTTTCCAAGTTGGTACTTAATGACTAATGTCATACTATTATGACTAAACTACTCAATAAAAGCAGCATTATACTTTATTAGTGTGAATTTGTTTGAAAATAAATTTTTTTGAAGCTACTAACTTGGTAATCTTAAACATATTATAAGTAATATATAAGGCCAAATAAGTGAAAAATTTTGGAGCTATGTAGGAAGGGAAATACAGTTAACTAGTCATCACAGTATTATTGCCAACCTGCAAAGGTCTTACAAAGCATTTGAATCACATACTATACCATTAATTGATTACAAATAAAGTCTTACATTTTGATGGATCAATTCGTTGAAAATAATTATGTTCAGCCATAAAATTGTAGGTGGTGATTGCAGTGGTGACTCCATTTTCAACTATAAAATCAGAAAAATATAATATTGATGCCCATATAACAACCTGTTAACTTAGTGTAGCTGTAGGTATAACAAGTTAAATAATGTACAGTAGGGCCTCATTAATCCGGAGAGGCAAAAACACGACCCTTTGCGGATTATTGAGGCGTCCGGATTATAGTATGCAATATTTAATGTTAATAAATAAAACACATGACTAACCTTACTTTCTTTAATCAATTTTTTAATATCAATGTCGAATATTTACATGGCGGCACCATGATCTTAGCAAACACACTAAATTGACACAATCCTACAAATTATATAAAAGTTGATAAGCAAAAGATTGATGGCGCATTGGCTTATGACAGCCCGCACCTACACTCGCCGCCTGCTGGCATCCCCCGCGAGTCCCATTGGCCGGCTGGATTACAGCGATCACCGAACAAGCGGAAGTCCGGATTACAGAGGCCCTACTGTATAATACAAACATGTACTTCTATTCAATAATATTATTCACAGTGAAAATAAATCAACCTCATTTTAAATAGTTGCCCACAACAGATGTGATAATCTACTTTTGTTCAAATATTTTCAGGCATTGTAAAATATGTAAATGCATTACTTTTGAAAATGTTGTTTCTGTTGAAACAAAATATATGTATACAGACTTACCGTGACGTGTTATATTTCTGGTATTTGGTAAATGCTTCTTGCTTGGAAAATTTTCTAAAAGTGTATCGCTCAGGGGTGGGTTTAGGAGATACAGGGTAGGTATGGCAGTAACTTTTAGTCGTGAATTTTTGGAACGGAATTGATTATCAGAAAAATGTTTGCCACATACAAAGTGGGAATAATGTAATTGAGCGACAGTTAATTTAGCCAATTCTGGAATTCCAATGGCTTTGACCCATTTCTTACAACTAAAATAATAAGCAAACATGGTACATAAGTAACTACTTTTGCAATGAATAATTATTATTGTAGAATTAATTATTGTAATTATTCTTGGTTTTCTTTTCATAATCTCAAGGGTAAGATAAAAATAAACAAACACTAATAAATACACATTATAAATTATTAGTACTAGAATTTTACTTACCGTTCTTTGTCGGCGGGAAATCTTGCTAATAGGTATTTTTCTTTAACATTAGTATTCTTCCTACAGATTTCGCACTTTTTGTAATTTTTTTCCATTTCGTAACAATTTTTGAGTTTGTTCCATTAAAAATAATTTGCAAGGATTTTTCGACTTCTGACTTTTTCTTCTTTATTCTATTTTGGAAACTTGACGTTGTGCCACAGACAAGGTAAAAAGGTAACAGCTTAACAAGGTAAAAATTTTTAAGCGCTTATTCCACTTATCCTAGCTAGGTTCCTAGGTAGGATCCTAACTAGGATCCTAGCTTTCTAAATGTTATTCCACTTGACTAAATCGGAAACGATTTATGATCCTAGCTAGGATCCTAGCTGACTTACTCTTTATTGACTGACAAAAATTTGTCCCCTTGTTTCAGAAGCCTAGTAAACCAAAAATTAGGCTGATTCATTTTGGAAGTCCTGCAGCTGCAGCAGCCTGCGTACTTGCAAGGGAGGCGGTATGTCGGCGCCATCTATGCGTTCGCCTGCGCAACTACAGGCTGCAAACTCCACGACTGCAGCGCCAGCGGAGCCACGGCACAACACCGACGCGACACCGCATCGTGAACATCTCCGGAACTTCACGGCACCGTCCCCGCACCCCTCTCACAACCGAAATTAATTTCAATATATGCCAATTCATCGCCTGGACCAGTCGTTTTCATTTCCCCTCCAAATAAGACTAATTTTGCAAGTCATCAATCATCACCATCAAACTGGTCTTCGAGCCGCATTCCCAACCAAGGAAGCAGCGATTGGAGAAGAATATACGCAAGAAAACGACAAGAAAAAGCTACATTCGCAACAAAAAAGTAAGATTTGGTACAGGTCTGGCTTCCATCGTTCCAAATCCCATCTCCTCAAACATTTATTAATACCGTGCTATTTTTTATAGATACACGACCGCTGCAAGCAGTGCAGAAGCAGTGCAGTTTAACCGTGAGTACCCTTGTTTTTTATAGAAATTCAAAATGGTAGGTGATGGAGTAGTTCAGGGTGAATCTAGCATGATTAAAAGCCCCCGAGTACCGAAAAACACATACTTAATAAGGAAAATGGGTGCTTTAAAGGCTAGGCTTACAAATTTCGAAAAATTTGTTACTTAATTTGAAAATTTGTCGTTAAAATTTCAACAAAAGTGTGAAATTAAGTTACGGTCTTAACTAATATGTTTAATGATTTTGAGGTTTTGCAAACTCAAATCGAGGAATTAAGTACCGATCAGGATGAAAATAAGCAATTTCTAGAGAGGGAATCTTTTGAGGACCAATATTGCCGCGTGTTAGCATTCGCACATAGCTTAACACAAGATGGCGACGGTTTGAAAACGTACAAACAAAGCAATTTTAACAATTTTTCTTCCGTGAAATTACCCGATATTAAGCTACCGTCCTTTGATGGCGCGTACGATCAATGGTTAAAATTTAAAATCTCGTACGTTACCATGATCCACTCTCGCACAGATTTAGATCCAGTTCACAAGTTCCATTATTTAAAGTCATCCCTTTCGGGCATTGCATTGCAGGTAATAGGAGCCTTAGAATTTACCGCCGAAAATTATACCCATGCGTGGGAATTATTAGATACTCGATTTAATAATACTCGTTTACTGATACATAACCACGTGAAGGCGTTATTTGCTATTCAATCTATACAAAAAGAGTCTGCATCGCAATTGAGAAAATTAATAGATAGTATCTCTAGGAACTTAAGAGCGTTAAAGTCTTTAGGTGAACCAACGGAGTCATGGGATACGTTAGTAATTCATCTAGTGGTTTCAAAACTAGACCCCTCCACGGAACGCGAATGGGAGGAACACAAAGGTTCTTCTAGATTTAATTCACAAAACAATACAACTGTGATTAAATTAGATAATTTTTTGTCACTTTTAAAAGATCGCGCAGATGTATTAGAAATGATAAAGGCTAGCGGTAGTAAATACCCAGCTGAAACGAAATTTAATTCATACAACACTAATAAAAAGCCTACTAGCTCTCAACAAATTCGTAGTTTTACCAGTACGCATTTAAATAATAATTTTCAGCACACGAAACAAAAGCGATCGTGCCCGATGTGTAACGACACTCATCCCATATATTCTTGTTCGAAATTTCTTAATATTTTACAAGTTAACGATAGAATAGAATTCGTTAATTCAAAAAAGTTATGCCGCAACTGTTTACGAAGCGGTCATTCAATATCCGCATGTACATTTGGCCCGTGTAGGCAGTGTTACAATAAACATAATACTTTGCTTCATAATAGCAATTATAATTCGCAACTCGACACTGAAGTAGGTACTTTATCTTCGTCGTCGCATGTGTCGAGCTTAGCGCCGCCGCCGCAGTTCGAGGCAAGCTGCGCGGGCGCAATCGTGGGAGTCAAGACTCAGTCCACCGCGTTATACGCAACTAATTTAAAACATAATCGTGAAAACATTCGTGATTATAATTCGCAATCTTTAATTTTACTATCAATTGCACTAGTAGACGTTATAGACACCGATAATAAGTGTCACCAAGCGCGCATATCATTAGACAGCGGTAGTCAACATTGTCTTGTAACCAAGGCATTTACAGATAAAAGAAACGCACAATTAATACAGTCCTCTGTTCAAATCGTGGGAGTAGGTCATTCTATCACACAAATCACGCATAAGTGTGATATTAATATACGTTCAAAAACGAGTAATTTTCATACGCGCATAAAATGCTTAGTTCTACCGTATAATATAACTACTAATATGCCTTCATGTCCCATCGACTATCATAATTTAAATATTCCAAGTAAATTAAAACTCGCAGATCCTAAATTCTTTGGGCCGTCACAAATAGATATGTTGATTGGTGTAGACAAGTTTTGGGAATTTTATTCAGAAGGTGTATTGAGACTCCCCACAGATTACATAACACAAAATTAGGTTGGGTAGTTTCTGGGCCTGTCTACAATACATTTAATACGCGCTACAACGAGCAATACAATTGCAACTTAATAAATAATTTAGACGCACAATTAATTAATAACCAAATGACCAAATCATTTATTAAAAAACTATTCCGTTATTTCCATAGAACTATAAAAAAGCTATCCTTTTTGTAAAAAAAATCATGAAAAAAATACATATCATTGTCATTGAAAATTACGAGATATTCGAATTGGAAGTGTATTTTTATGGTGATATTCAAGATTTTGTTACAGAATTACCATGCCATTTTTTAATATTATGTTCGGTTACTTTTTTATTTTGTTTCTTTTGAGTCTACGCTAATTTTGGTGTAAGAGAATTCCACATAATTTCCTTCATACTGGAAGCTTCAAAATCAGTCTTTTCGAACTGGCCGGGCCTTAAAAGATATTTTGTTTCCAACACTTCATTTTACGCACAGTAGATAACACGTTTTTAATTTTCACTTTCCATGAAAATTGACGTTTATTTTACCTTCCAGGGGGGGGCACGGGGGCGATCGTGCACGGTGCACCAAATCTCACTCATATTTAAAATGTAATAAGCGATCTCTGTGAAAATACAAAGAAAAAAATACACCTTAAAAGCGTGATTACGTTTAGAAAATTTTCCCGCCTGTCATGACTTTCTTGACGGACTATAACGTTATCAAAGAACATAATATATTTACCGTTATAAATCCTATATAACGTTATAATATTTACCGTTATTAAATAAATTTATAACGTTATTTCTAGTATCAGTTAAATTTTCATAACGTTATCTATGCCCTTGAAGCAATAACGTTATGAAAAAATAACGTTATTTGAAGCCCTGCCAGCATGCCACTTTATCTCAATAGTTTTTTGTCCTTTCTCTATTTTAAAAAATGGACTGATGACATTTGAGTTTTGACAGTTGACAGCCGAACAGCCAAGATTGCCAAGAATAGCGCGAAGAAGTTTTGTGCAGTGTTGTCACATTAATTACCAACTTCATGGTAGATCTACCTATTTCACCTCCCTTCTACCAACTTCGGTATCAAATCTACCTATTTTTCAACATATCATTGTTCACGTACAATTTACAAATAATAAACGTTAGAGGCTACTCGGATAGCATTTTGGTACATTGAGTCGTCTTGGTACAACACTTCTTTCAGCAATTAACATTTAAAAAAAACGGACTGCTACTACACGAGCTGCAGTATCTAGGCGTAGCATGATCACCATAGAAACGGTTTCTTTCTACGGAAGAATCGACATACTGACAGATTTTATCGACAAAATGGCAGATTTTCATTGTCTAACTGTCACTTTGTCCTGTCTAACTGTCACTTTGTCTATTCTTCCGTAGAAAGAAACCGTTTCTATGGTGACCATGCTATGCCTGCAGCTGTTCTGAGCCGTTCACTCACTTTTGAAACGCAGATTAGTCTGTGAACGGTCCGAAACGTTACAAGAGTGGTACTTAACAAAAAATTTAAAAGACTAATCCTGAGCTCGAAGTCTTTTGGAAACATGTTGCAACAATAAAAAAAGAAGACCAGTCCCCAATGTTTCCCCTGCTTTGTGAGACAAGTACTTGCACTTCCACATAGCAGTGCAAATGTTGAGAGACTGTTTTCCTCTGTCAACAATTTAAAGGCATGTCAGAAAAACTGAATCAGCAGTCAGCACTGACACATTGGTGATTGGAAGGTTTGCTTCATACGAACAAAAGAACGAAGAGCCGAGTGCTGAACATTTAAATTCTATACTAATATTATAAAGCGGAAGAGTTTGTTATAGTTTGTTTGTTCGTTTGTTTGTTAGAACGCGCTAATCTCAAGAATTACTGGTCCGAATTGAAAAAATCTTTCAGTGTTAGACAGCCCTGCATTTATCGAGGAATGCTATAGGCTATATTTTATCACGCTAAGACTAATAGGAGCGAAGAAGTAGAGGAAAATATGGAAAAAACGGAAGAAATTATTTAAAATTGCTTATTATCTTAAGAAACTACTGGAGCAATTCTTATGTTATTTGGCACACATGAAGAATAGACCACCGACCACGTGAAAGGACATAGGTTTCTTTTTTTGCGAAAAAATGTACGGTTTCCGTGACATTCCTAAATTACGCGGGCGAAGCCGCGAGGAACATCTAGTTAGTCAATAAAAATAATATGTATAAACACCTCAATAAACACTATCAATAAAACTCTCTGTATGGATAAACTAGCATTTTTTATTCTAAAAAATTTGCTCAAATAACGTTATTTTTTCATAACGTTACTGCTTCAAGGGCATAGATAACGTTATGAAAATTTACCCGATATCATAAATAACGTTAAAAATTGATATTAATAACGGTTAATGTTATAACGTTATATAGGATTTATAACGGTAAATATATGTTCTTCGATAACGTTATAGTCCGTCAAGAAAGTCATGACAGGCGGGAAAATTTTCTAAACGTAATCACGCATAAAAGGTGTATTCTTTCTTTGTATTTTCACACAAATCTCACAAAAAAGTGAGCGCGAGTGAGATTTAGTACACCGTGCACGATCGCATACCTGATACCAGAAAATAACGTTATATTTACCGTTATTATTATAACGATATTTGTTCGTTTATACATAACGAAAAAATATCGTTATAATAATAACGGTAAATATAACGTTATTTTACTAAATATCGTTAAAAAAATAACGTTATCTGGCTACCATTATGAAAATAACGGTACGTAACGATATTTTTTCTGTTATTCGATAATGTTATGAAGCCCTGCTCCTGATATGAGGGTGGTAGATCTACCAACTTTTGGTTCTAACATCTACCTAATTCTACCAATTTTTGGCATGACGTCTACTGATTTTCAAAAATTCGGTGTGGCAACTTTTTTTGTGTAAAATACCTATTTACTTTCTTTTCTTTTCTTGCTGAGGCGACCTTATGAAATTTAAAAGATTTTAATTAAATTACAATTTTAAAATAATAAGTGAAAATATATACCTACATTACAGTGATTTCGTAGTGTATATAACATAATGGCTGAATTGCAACAAGTGAGGTCTGAAGTGAATAGTGCATTTAAATTAGGTGGCTTTACGATACGACGAGATGCAAGCACCTTTGTAGCTGAACAGCTTTTGGATATGAACTATCAGGAACGCAAAAGAATGATCGATAAACTCATATCACATCTACTTCATCAGTGTCTGTCACAACCTGTTTTGGAAAAGCAGCATTTGGAGGTGGCTTACAGGGAATGCTCATCACTAGGACTTGAAGAATCTGAAACAGTTCTCAATGTTATTGACGCTTTTAGTATCCCAAAAATTCATTACGACAACGAGAGAAAAAAATTCGTAAAAGACGCCAATTTTGTGAAGAACCTATTTCCGGAACCTAAGTGGAAAGCTCAACTTTTTATCGACAGATACAATATTATTTGGCAAAGGACCATACGAAATAAATTGTTTGCAACAGAAACATTGCCAACAACAACAGACGAAAAAAGCTTTTCGCTGAGAAAAATTGAGGTGCTTCTAAGCAACTCAAGTCGTGTAGATGATGTGATTGTGTTAGGGTTCCTTACACAGCTAACTGAGGGCAAGTTCTACTTAGAAGATCCCACTGGAAGTGTTGTGCTGGACATGACACAAACTCGGTATCATTCTGGATTGTTCACAGAGAGCAGTTTTGTATTAGCTGAAGGCTTCTATGAAGACAAAGTTTTACATGTTATGGGCTTGGTTCTGCCACCATCTGAGGTACGATTGATGTCTTCCCCATACTTTGGAAACATCAACACTTTTGGAGGAAAGTCGAGGACTTTGTTGAAAAATTCACAGAACTTGCTCAAATTGGAACAAGACAATGAGGATGGGATAATAGTATTTCTTTCTGATGTTTGGTTTGACAATCTAAAAGTTATATCAAAGTTGAAAACACTATTTTCAGGATTCAATGAGTTTCCTCCTATAGCTATTGTTTTCTTGGGGGAATTTTTATCCTGTCCCTATGGATATGAACATAGCGTTCAACTCAAGGCGGCATTAATAAACTTGGGAGATATGATATACCCTTTCACTAAACTAAGGGAGTCCTGTAAATTTATTTTTGTACCGGGCTTAGGAGATCCAGCTGCACCGAATATTCTTCCGAGACCTCCCATACCTAGCATTGTTACCAAAGATATCAGCAACAAATTGGGAGATACTGTTATCTTCACTTCCAATCCCTGTCGCATTCAATACTGTACACAGGAGATTGTGGTACTAAGACAGGATTTGGTTACAAAGATGTGTAGAAATTCAATACATTTTCCGGAAACTGGTGATATACCTGATCATATTACAAAGACATTGTTAAGTCAATGTACATTATCACCATTGTCTTTGGGGGTTCAGCCAATTTTCTGGAAACATGCCGATGCCTTGAGTTTATATCCTATTCCAGATTTGGTTGTGATAGGTGATCAGTTCCAACCATACACAAGAAGTTACCAGAATTGTCAAGTTATTAATCCTGGATCCTTCCCACATACAGAATTTTCTTTTAAAGTGTACATTCCATCATCTAGGACCGTGGAAGACTCAGAAATACCAAATGACGATAGCTAATATTTAATTTTAGTACATAATATTATAATGAACAATCAATAAAGAAATGTTATATTGTATTTAAAACCGTTTTTCTTTAAGTTACATTTTGGTCTAAAAATGTTATATATAAGAACTTATTGTAATTATTCAGCTAAGTTGAAAGAAACAAAACAAAAAAATTGGAAATAAGATTTTATTGACATTACTGTTTAAAATTTAAATAATATTTACAGAACTCATTAAAATTAACATTAAACTTAATCTATTTAGTAATATTATCTTATTGTTAACTGTGTATATAAATATTTGTACAGGGTGATGTCAGGGTAAAAAAGTCAATAATATTTTAAATTGTGCAGCACCTTGTTGCCTGGACGGAATTAAGTAGAAACTATTTTATTTTTATAGCCTCTTAACTAAAACTTACATTTTATAGGTCATATTATAGGCTAACAAAATTTTTAAGGTTATTCTTTTCTAAGATACTTTTCAAAATAGGAGCATATTTATTGGCTACAAGCACTATAAAACTTCTGTTTGTTGATGTTATTTAATAGAAAATTATTGAAAAATAAAATAAAGATTTTAGATAAGAAGATAGGTTAGGACCTAATTTAACCAAAAGATAGGTAGGTACTTATGTTACAAAATTCTTGGTGGATTTAATACTACATCCTCTTAAAGACATATTCTTCTATTCTTCAACATAGTACTAGGATCCCATGAGCGAGTTGTAGGTGACTCCGATCGGTGCTAGAGCTACTAAGCACACTAGCGCCGCCGCGAACAGCACTATTATTGGCGCGTATACTCCCAGTAGGTGTTTTCGGAACTTGGAGAACTGCAAAAGAAACCCAGATTAAGTATTGAAACCGTGAAAATATAGTTTAGTAAATGTCGCCCACAAACTGCGTTAGGCGACTTGTAACGCCAGCGACGGCCAGACTTCCGTTATTTTATAAAAGCAGAAAGTTTTCCTGTATATATAATATGCCACCTATATAGGTAACAACGACCAGAAACTGTGCAGTTTCGGTCGGGGTAAATGGTAATTTTACAAGGTCTACTTTAACCTAAAGGCCGTATGCTTGGCAAACAATGGCAAACAGCAAACACCTACTGGATGGGTGTATTTGTATGTGTTTGCCTGTTCCTGTTTGTGTTCGCCATTGTTCGGGGTCGGTGTCGCTTTTTTCTTTACAAATCAAAGGCTGTTTGGCAATCGATTCGCGGTGTTTCCATACACTTGGTAAACATTCATGATTCAGCGTTGCGCGCTGTTTGGTGTTTGTGACATACACCAAGCAAGGACGCGTCATGGGGCATAACATAAATTAGTTTTCTGTGAAACGTGTCCCGCCCGTGAAGTCGGGGTGTATCAATATAAAGTCTTCTGTCTCGTTACACGGCTTGGACTCTAGTTAACAGTGGCGGCCTTACCCGTTGCGAGGTCAGAAGCCAGAAGGTCTTTGCGAGGCTCTTTGCCTTACGAAAAAATACCTTGCGAAGCCCCTGCAAGAGCGAGCGAAGATTGCCCTGTTCGCCACTACCTAGCTGCTGTAGTATTTAAGCTTACCGGCGCATCAGCCCCGTGCTCCGGTCTGGGCGACACGGCGGACCGCGGCAGCATGTCCTTTAACGGGAACGCGTCCACGCGCGCGCCCGCCACGCGACCTTCCGATACGCAACCCGCTAGCTGCAAACAAAACGTACTTTACTCCTCCTTTTGGACCATATCCATATTATAATACTAATATTATAAATGCGAAAGTGTGTCTGTCTGTCTGTTACCTCTTTACGCCCAAACCGCTGAACCGATTTTGAGTGCCGGGATAGGACATATGATTGGTAGATACTTTTTATCCCGGAAAAAAAAAATTACGGTACCCGTGTGATAAACGAATTTTGGCGCAACTGGGTTGCGTCATTTATATTTTATATGTGGTTATATTAAGTATAAGAGCCTGTCCACACGGCACGTTGCGTCGACGCAGCGCTGCCGTTTGACGCATAGCCGGCCACATGGGCGCTGCGTCATCGCAGCGTTATTACGAGCAAAGAGGATGTAAACTGTATACTACGTAACACGAGGCAGTCTTGACGTAAACATCCCATCCCGCTTCGTCTCGGGGGCTGCTGACCGTCATGTGTGCGTTGCGACGTCCCAGCGCGCCGTGTGAACACCTTATTTACTTATTTGTATGTAAAACAACAACGGCAGCGCTGCGTCGCGTCGACGCAACGCGCCGTGTGGACAAGCTATAACTTACGGAGAGTATGAGATGCAGTATGACGTGGAAGGCGACGAAGGCGGCCAGCAGGAAGACCGTCCAGGCCGGCAGCTCCGCCTTCTGCAGGTACACCGCCAGGAATATCGTCGCGACTGAAATTAATAATTTGTTATGAGATTGTTAACGGTGACGTACTAGGTAGGTACATATTAATCTTATATAATTGGAATCTCGGAATCGGCTTCAACGATTTTCATGAAATTTAGTATATAAGGGGTTTCGGGGGCGATAAATCGATCTAGCTAGGAATCATTTTTAGAAAAATATGTCATTTTATTCGTGTTTTATCGAATACCGAGCAAAGCTCGGACAAATAGCTAGTAAATAATAAAATACGACCGTGAGTATATTACTGATGCTCTTATGGCAGCTCTTTATTTATGTGTAAGCAGTATAGATAGGCCATAGGCAGCGTCCTATGGCGTCCTATAATGGGGGGGCGGTATAGCGTCCTAGGATGGCGGCAGAGTTCGTACATAGGGGCGGCAAATTTAAAGTGGCCTATACTCATGATAAAAAGAATTACTTATATAGTTTGAAAAACTAAAAAACATGCTCTTAGCATGCACTAAAAATTAAGACACGCAGACACGCCGCCGCGAGATGTAAATTTAAAAGAACTTGTTTTTATGAGTTCCTTAATTATTATAAGTACTCTTAAATATATTATAATATTGTAGCTCATGCTTACTAAGTTAACTGCATTTGCTAATTTCCTCATCCATATTAAAAGTATCTGTCTCATAGATGATATATTTTTTTTAAACGGGCAAAAGGCCCACCACACATTCCCACCACTGCAACTCCTGTGTCGCCAGGATCAACAGTGGAAACCAACCACGAAAACCCTTTGATATGATCTTAGGGATGCCCGAGGGACAAGCTAAATCTGTCTTGGGACCCGCAACAAATAAATAAATAATAAATAAATAAATTTTTATTTCAAACCCACAACAGGTCATATTTTTAAATTACAAATAAAATTAACTATTACTTAACAAATTAAATTTAGAATAATTTAGACATTTTACATTACAAATAAAATTATTTATTACTAATCATTAAATTAAATTTAGAATTATTAATTAGTATCAAAAGTAGACCTTGAGCATACGAACCACCGCCCAACGACTCACATGCGCAAGGAGTGACCTTCCGCATATGAATCATCGAACAATGATTCACATACTCAAAGTCAAACCTGTTTGCTATCACTTTTAGAATGGTGTTGTCGCTGCCCCTCACCCTTTACGCAACGAAATTAATCAGAAGAAATGTAGGAGGAGTAGGAGATATCCAATTTCCCTCCCCAAGCAAAGCGGGAGACACCCAAATTGTAAAGACATTGATGTCCGAACAAAAGGGAAAGCACCACGGGAAAAAAATTAAGTTATACTTAATACAATATGCCTACTTCATAAAAAAATGTCATTTATTTATAATGGCAAACTTGTGTTCGATTGTTTCCAATAGTATTTATGACAAAAACGTTTGAAAGCACGGAAATTCTTTGCGCTGCCTACGAGGTCATCGTAATATACGACTCCAGAGACACATTGGAGGCTGTTTATTAGATCGGTTCTTTCCTCATGCCAGAGACCACACTCCCAGAGTAGGTATGTAGGTAGGTATGATGAGCAGTTTGTTCTTGCGGGCTGTCTTCGGTCGAGCACTCGCAAAGAGGAGATGGAACTAACTTGAAACCATGAAGTTTAGCTTTAAAATTGCCGTGACCAGTTAGGAATTGTGCGACGCAATGATCTATTTCTATCCAATGCATGGCGAGTCGTTTACGAACCGAAGGAAAGAAATTGTGCAGGTGACGACCTTTGATCGAGTTATCCCACCGATCCTGCCACTCGGATATAAGATTTTGTAGTGTAATGTCTAGTGGTTCAAATAATCTATTCACTTTATTTCTGTCTCTCATACTTAAGAAATCTGGGGTCGTAATTTTTTTATTATTGTAATATAAAGCAGCTCGGCGCTGTATTTCTAAGTCTACAGGCAAAACACCCGACAGGACAGGAAGTGCTTCAGTACTGACGGTTCTATATGCCTTACATAGGAATATAAATGCGAGACGTTGGCTTTGTAAAAGTTTACGCCGGGCTGCGCCAATCGTAGCCCTATCTGCCCAGACCGGTGAGCCATAGCATATTCTGCCTAAGTACGTGGCTGTATATATAGTTTTTAACGTTTTGAATGAGAGACCCCATGTAGATGTCGATATTTTAGTGAAACTATAGAAATTTATTTTTGCTTTCTCACCCGTTTATATGATATGTTCTAAGAATGTGAATTTATTTTCCAAAATCAGTCCAAGATAACATAGTGACTGTTTACGTTTGACACTTGTTTCGTTAAGTTTAATGCGAGGAGTTGATATAAGAGAGCCTTTTAAAAGAATTTGATAGGTTTTGTGTGCCGCAAATTCCAAACGATTTCTGTGACCCCAACTTGCAATTACGCTTATGCACTTGTTAGCTTTGTTCTCTATTTCAGTTCGCGTATTTCCTTCAACAAGGAGGAACCCGTCGTCAGCATAGCCTACCAGATAACAGAGATGCGGTAAAGGAATATACAGCAAAACGTCAAAACTTAAATTCCAAAGATATGATGATAGCACCGACCCCTGTGGGCAGATGCGAGTTAGATCTTTGATATAGATGTAGTGACCGAGTCGTAGTTTAATTACGCCGTAACGGAAATACGATTGTAGTAAATAATAAATATTGCGGTAGCATCCTCTGTTCCGTAGCTTTAGTAGTAGCATCGGCCACCAGGTATTATCAAAAGCCCCTGTAATATCCAAAGATATACCTACCACGTATTTACATTCAGATGAGTTCACTATTTTTCTGACTTCGATTGCCGCATCGATTGTCGATTTTCCGGCGGTAAATCCAAATTGCTGTTTGTTAAACTTCAACCCGCCTGGTAAAAGGCGGGGCACAACCAGCCGTTCTAATAATTTACCTAAACATGGTAAAAGTGTTATAGGTCGGTAAGATTTCGGGTCGTCAGTTGGCTTATCACCGGCTTTTGGAATTAATTTAATTGTGCCGATTCGCCAAATTTTTGGGAACGTGCCTTCTGCGATACATTTATTGAAAACTTCTAAAATCGCTGGTCCAGCCGTTAGACAAGCCTGCTTAATCATAATGTTAGAAATTTTATCCTCGCCGGCGGACTTTTTTGTAGGTAATAAATTTACGGCTTTAATAAACTCATCGAGATGGCTGATATGCTATTCGTTTTTCTTGATTTGTTCTTGATTGAGTAATCATCCATAGGTATGGAAGATTATATTTGAATTACCACGCGTACCACAAAATATTTTTTCTTTTACTAAATCACCGCATAACGTGTTTATCATTATTATTTATAAAATATCCATAGTTTTATACTACCCGTACTAATAATTATTATTAATATCTGTCTCTCTGTCTCATTGGCGCAACGTAGTAGCGGACATCAACTAGTAGTATTATATTTAAATTGTATTAATTAAATAGGCTACTTGACATATATTTAATTTCATTGAAAAAATGCATATTTCTAGTAGAACTTGGCCTAGGAAACTGTATTTCACCCTTATCGTGAAATAAAAGCTTATGATTGATAAATAAAGTCGATTTGAAAATATGATTTTATGAAAATAGGAATTGTACTGACGAAAACGCTTTTGCGGTACTTCCGATCTGGATGTGACGTCATCCCATTTGTAATTTAATATCTTTTATTTATCGCGCTCGTTATTTGTAAGTTTATTTGTACATAAATAATATGAATAAGCCTAAAAAGATTTATAAAATATATTTTCTTGAATAATTCAAATAAAACATCAGTTTTATATATTATCTCCATTTATTGTAGTTAGGAAATGAAATGGCCAAAACTTTTCTACAAAAGTGTTCAACATTACAAATGATTTCTAAATTCTTTTTTAATTTTTTAAGCACTGTTAGACTCGTACGTTTAGCACATAAAACTTTTTTTAATAAAGAAAGTATAAAATACAAAAAAATGACGTCACACTATGGCGGCACAATGGCGGACAGTGTTTTCGGCGCCATATATAGGGCATATTTTTCAATCAACATTTTTATGGATTTCTACTGTTTAAAATATTAAAATATTAGTTTTTTGAGTGAAAATGAATGATTAAGAAGCGATTAGAATGAAGAAAAAAAATAGGTCAAGTAGCCTATTAAAACTATGTTTTTATTATTTATTAAGATCAGATTACTTTACTTATACATATAATAATAAAAAAACAACAAGACGTTGCGCCAGACACACAGATAATATTAGCCCGGATAGTATGGAACTATGGATATTTTATAAATAATAATATAATGACATATATAATATAACTAGCTGTTGCCCGCGACATCGTCCGCGTGGTCTTCAGTTTATAGCGCGCGGTGTCAACAAAATTGGTGTCAAATTTAAACCCTGGTACCCCTTAAATCAAAATACCTACCCAAAAACAGCTGTGCAGTGTGCACATAATATTTCATTTTTAATTTAAACTTTATTTATACCAAATTTAAAGCTTATTTTAGCCCCCCATTACACAACTTTAGCTTTACCCATAAACTATATTTTATCATTGGTAGGTTTAAGCTTACGTACTGCATAGATAAAGTACCTACTACCTACTGAATAGTGAGCTATTTAAAAATGTGTATAACAATTGAAAAAATCGGAAAACTTGATTTGACATGGTACCACCTCTTATAGAAAGACGTATGAGCAAGCGATAGCGCGATGTAGGAGACTCTTGGCGCCATCTGTTATGAATTTTTGGAACTAAGTTATTTTGAACAAATTTACGCATTTTGTCAGGCTTGAGTCGGAGCCAGATTGTTGCTGCACATAGACTTCGTTCAGGACACATACCATTAAATAAATTTGCACATCTAATGCGTAAAGCTGATTCTCCTGAGTGCGAAATGTGTGGAAGACCAAAAGATGTGCAACACGTTTTGATGGAATGTGTCCGATATACTCGTAAAAGAAATGAGTTATTCAACTTAATTAAAGTGCCTCTAATGAATATGGGTATCTTTAATGTTATATTGGCTGAACCGGATTCTGATTATGCAAAATTATTGTACTCCTTTATTATAAGAAGTTAGTTTTAAGTTGATAAGATGGGATTGACATAGCCACTATGTGTGCTAAAATCCCTAAATAAAAAGAGAATAAAAAAAAAATTACGCATTTTCACCCACTTACAACCCCTTTTTCCAGTTAAAAAGTAGCCTATGTCCTTTCTCAGGCTTTATACTATCTGTGTACAAAATTTCATTACAATCGGTTCAGTAGTTTTGGCGTGAAAGCGAGACAGACAGACAGACAGAGATACTTTCGCATTTATAATATTAGTATAGATAGACGCCCTCCGTGGCGCAGTGGTGAGCGCGTTGAGCTCTAGCCGGAGGCCGCGGGTTCGAGTCCCGCAGACGGAACAAAAAGTTTATAAAGTTCCTGGGTCATGGTTGTATATTAAATATGTGTATCACATAATAAAAATCTTAAATATATGTATAGTATAAAAGTATTAAATATATTTCCGTTGTCTGGTACCCGTAACACAAGTCCTTCGGGTACTTAGCACGGGGCCACACTGACGTGGTGTGAAGCGTCCATAGATATTATTATTTTATTATTATTATAATGACAAGCACGTTATGCAGTGATTTAGTAAAAGAAAAAATATTTTGTAGTACGCGTGGTAATTCAAATATAATCTTCCATATCCTATAGATGATTAATCAATCAAGAACAAATCAATAAAAACGAATAGCATATCAGCCACAAGTCACGACACGAATTTCGCGTTATGGCCTTTTTGTGATTGCCAGAACGCGTCGTGGCTGTTTCACTGTGACCACAACACGTTGTGAGCTATTTTTTCGCTCACTGAGCGATTTCGGTCTTTGAGCGTAACAGATATAATATCATATACTTAACACGTCATCTCTTATTAGCCAATAAAGTTCAACAATGGTTTTTCTATCAAATATAGAAATGAATTTAAGACACACATAATATATTTATATTTAAAAAATGGCCAAGTGCGAGTCGGCCTGGCGCACGAAGGGTTAAGTACCGTTATAGTGCGAAAATAGGGAAAAATTGTTTTTTTTTGTATGGGAAAGTCGAAGTCTCAGTAATAGGGTCCCGTTTTTACCCTTTGGGTACGTAACCCTAAAAAAGATAAAATAACCCTGCCGGCGGCGCCGGCGGCGGCAATTCTGGATTTGATGAATTATTATGACACTCAAACACACAGCAATAGTTTCTCCTGCGATATTATCAGACATTTTTGATTCATTTAGCAGTGCCGATAAAATATCCAAATAAAGTATTATATAAGTCATTTTCATTTATTAGAAAAAGGTACATTAATAAACATCTTTAATGATTTATATACATATAACTACATATTATGAATAATTAAAGATGTTTATTAATGTACCTTTTAAGCAGGTAAATAATAATAAACAAATATTGAATCATTTACCTACTTTACATAAATATATTATTAAAATTTTATTTTATAACTAGCGACCCGCCCCGGCGTCGCACGGGTATAAAATATATAGCCACTGAAAAAATTGATTAAAATCTATCATAGCCTATGATCCTTCACGTGGTCTACTTCTTATCTGTGCCAAATAACATAAAAATTGCTCCAGTGGTTCACGAGACAAGCCTTTTCAAATAATTTCCCCCGTTTTTTTTCCACATTCTCCTATTAGTCTGCGTAAAATATACCCTATAGCCTTCCTCGATAAATGGGCTATCTAACACTGAAAGATTTTTTCAAATCGGACCAGTAGTTCCTGAGATTAGCGCGTTCAAGTTAGCCCTTTCAAATAATTTTTCCCGTTTTTTCCACATTTTCCTCTATTTCTTCGCTCCTATTAGTCTTAGCTTGATAAAATATAGCCTATAACCTTCCTCGATAAATGGGCTATCTAGCACTGAAAGAACTATCAAAATCCGTTGCGTAGTTTTAAAGATTAAATGGAACAAAGGGACATGAGGGAAAAAAAGCGACTTTGTTTTATAATAAGTATAGATATTTGTGGTTTCGGATAAGGGTGAAGGATCGACTCACGGCGCCCCTCTTGTTTTTTCACAGCGCACCAGGGGCCGCACCACGAAACAGTTTTGAGACTCAAACAATCGAACGAGAATGCCGTGTCCTACTCTAACAAATGTGAAATGAAGTTGTTAGAGCAGGACGCGACATTCTCGTTTGATTGCTTGAGTCATAAAACGGTTTCGTAGTAGGCCTCCTGGGTGCCGCGGCGCACACTTTGGGTACCCCTGGCCTAGTTCGTAAGGTGTTGGTAACTGAACTTGTACTTACTTCCCAGTATGTGGGCAGCGTTGCCGGCAAGCCAGTGCAGCCAGTTGAAGATCGGACGGGTCTTGGTGCCGGGGTGAGGCCGGAAGAACGCTCCTGTTGAAAAAAAGGCATAATATTTAGCTATGGATTTAATTTTGGAGTGGTTTTAGTACTTACAGCAATGGCCGCGTACGTAAGACCACATAACAAAAGGCATAATATTTAGTTATGGATTTAATTTTGGAGTGGCTTTAGTACTTACAGCAATGGCCGCGTACGTAAGACAACATAACAAACATACCGTGGGCAAAGAATATATACACTACGCGAAAAGACTTAAACATGTGTGCTCGTAAAATCGCTCACGGATATGTGTGCGTGTCTGGATCGGCGCGGGGGCTGTGCGCGGCGCGGTGCGGTCAACCCTGGGATTATTCGGTACGAGGGCTGACTAGTAGGTGAAGCGAGCGCGCAACTCGGTGGACGAAATTCCCGAACAAAAAAAAATTTGGGTTCCAAATTTAAACGTAGCAACTGTACCCAATCAGATAATCTGTGCAAGGTCGACTGTGATTGGCTGATAAAAAAGACCATAGAGAATATAAACTACATGAGAAAAAAGACGAAGAAGAAGTTTAAAATTCAAAGTTTGATTTTCATTTTGTGAAAATTATTTTGTAGCAACTCATACAAAAATTGTAAATTAAGTGGATTAATTAATGAAAAACGAAAGGTAAGCCATTGTAAAATGTAAATGTAACCGGAAATTGATAAATTGAAGCAAAACATAACTATGTCATACCATGTTCTAATACAAAGTATGTCGTAGTATTATTTGCATATTTGTACAATAATTTACAACATAAACTATATTAATATAAAAAAGATAGATTATTATTTCATAGAAAATATTATAATGTAAGTATATCAGTATGCAGTTAATTTGGAAAATGTTAAAATGTGTATATTGTTTTATTGTAATAATACTGGTTGATAAGTATACTTAATAATTTATGTAAACTGTATGGAAATGTAGTAAATGAAAAATGTTTCATTAATTTCAGATTTTTAGGTCCCTATACTAGTTTGCAACATTTTAGTCTGCAAGCAATAGCTGTTATGGAGATTTTAGGAGCAGGAAGGTATGGGATTATGAGTGTTACGGCCACCAAGTAAAAATCCTCTGATCAAGACGTGAGGTGGTATGCAGCTGGCCTGAGCCCACGCGATAGATTTCAGCTGTCATATACAGGGTGTAACAAAACAAAGTAATGATACTTAAGTGTGTATGTATAAAGGTGCGCGTCCACTAGATCGGAATCGGAGCGTAGGTACGCAGCGGACGGATTTGTTGCTTTGTATTTATGGTATTGACTACTGTGAACTGCACTAGAAGTACTGGAACGTCATTCTGCGCCTGACAAATATATGACTACACGACGCGACGCGCCGTCCGCACGGTACGTCCCGATTCCGACCTGGTGGACGCGCAGCTTTAATCCCCTCCCTATATAGCGTTTACTGTATAAGCCAATCAAGTAGTTAGTAGAGTAGCATAGACAGCTATTTTATTAAATTTATAAATAAAATACATAAAACTGTACTGTAATATTATTAATAGAAATCAACAAAAGCTTGTGAATTAAATCTGTTTTATTGTTTAATTTACCTTATTAGCCTGTTTATTTAGCTATGTACAATAATTTTTATTGAAATAAAACATTTATTTGAGCTCAATTCTTTTTCTTTTTTTTTTTAATTTTTGGTATGTTTAGAGTGAAAGGTTTTGCACTTAAAAATTTCTCGTTTAGTTTCAAATTAAAAAAAATAACGGATGTTTATTTTTTTTCTTTTAAGTCCGACCTCTTGTTACGTAGTATACAGTTTACATCCTCTTTGCTCCTACACGCATCGCACGCACCTGACAATAGGCTACTTGACCTATTTTTTTTCTTCATTCTAATCGCTTCTTTATCATTCATTTTCACAAAAAAAATCTAATATTTTAATATTTTACACAGTAGAAACCCATAAAAATGTTGATTGAAAATCATGCCTTTTAAATGGCGCCGAAAACACTGTCCGCCATAGTGTGACGTCATACGTTTTGTATTTTAAACTCTCTTTATTGAAAAATTTTTAATGTGTTAAATGTACGAGTCTAAAAGTGCCCAAAAATTATAAAATAATTAAATAAGAAATTAGAAATCATTTGTAATGTTGAAAACTTTTGGAGAAAAGTTTTGGCCATTTCATTTCCTATCTACAATAAATGGAGATAATATATAAAACTGATGTTTTATTTGAATTATTTAAGAAAATATATTTTACAAATATTTCTAGGCTTATTCTTAATATTTATGTACAAATAAACTTACATATAACGAGCGCGATGAATAAAAGATATTAAACTAGTATGAGGATGACGTCACATCCAAATCGGAAGTACCGCAAAAGCGTTTTCGTCAGTACAAATCCTATTTTCATAAAATCATATTTTCAAATCGACTTTATTTATCAATCATACGTTTTTATTTGATGATAAGGGTGAAATCCGATTTCCTAGGCCAAGTTCTACTAGAAATATGCATTAGTTCAATGAAATTGAATATAGGTCAAGTAGCCTATTCTGATTCCCGTTGTCGGTTGTTCCATTACCCGTTTTTTCGTAAGAATGAAGCATTTTCCCGCGGTAAAAAGTACCTGTGTTCATGAGGGATAATGTCGGCTTCTAATGGTAAAATAATTTTTCAAATCGTCCAGTAGTTTCGGAGCTTATTCGTTACAAACAGACAAAAAATAACAATAAAATCTTTCCTCTTTATTATATTATTATTATCAAATAAATAATTTTAAAATTTAGATTTATACCTATTATGAATAATAATTTTTATTTTTATAATTTATAAAATTTAAGTAATTTAATTTTAAGATTATTATTTTATAATTATTATTTTATTATTATATTATATTGTATTACACATAATATATAATTTAAATACATCTTTCCTTTGGCACAACTCACAAGTCTAAATTCCATTTCGGTGTCAACCATAGCGGTGTACACGTTCCGTTCAAGGTCACCGGCGCGAGAGCGCTCATGTAGGTACACGGAGTGTCGCCCCTGTGCCGTGGGGAGTGCCCCGATTCCTCGGAGCTTTGACTACTTACTTAAGAGCCCGTCCTCTCTTTTTTACTGCTCTCTTCAGACTCACGCCCGTCTTTCATATGCCAGGTGAAAAAGGACAATCGCCAAGTTAGCGGGCAGATAGAGGTTTTCTGTTTTTAAAGGGTTTTTTATATTGAAGTGGTAAAAAGTAATTCCAACACTTTATAGACGACTTTCTCAACAGTACATTGTATTTTTTTCATACCGTTAAGACGTCAATACAATCCATAAAAAGGTGATATTCTAAACCTTTTACAGTAAAAATCACGAAACTGTCGCGGGTTTGAGTTGGATTATTTAAAGATACTTAAAAAAATAAAAAATCTAGCTCCAACACTATATTATAATTGAAATGATCTTACATGTTGTGCATTAAAACTTATAGAAATACTGTATTTTAACTGTTAAATCACGTCTGTTAAATGAGCGAAATCGGCAAAATTTCGTATACGGACTCTTAAAACAGATAATATTCTGTATTCAATTTCAAACTCACCAATAGGTTGTAAGAAGCACAATATGACGGTGACCAAGCCGGTTATGGCGTGTGGGTTGTCACCCGTGGTTGAATAACCGCCCACTTCGATCAGGATCACGACGAAACCGGCCATCGTCAGCAACCAGGTTATCACCATCAGAATTCTGTGATACTGCAAAAATCATTTATTCGACTGAATGAAGAACGAGAGGTTAGGAGGTTAAGGCCTCAGGTAAGGGCCTGGCCTTTAGCCAAGACCTTTTCTTTTTCGCTTTTATTAGAATCGCCAATAAAAATGTATGAAATTGACAAACGTTCGATTTTAAGATAAAGTCGACATTGGTGATTCATGTTATATGACAATTTTTGGTTAGCGATTCTATAGAGAAGCGACAAAGAAAACGACTTGGCTAGGGGCTCTGATTACTACTACCGAGGAGAATAGCGAGCCAGTGCTATCGGCGAAGCACGCAGTAAGTTTATTATGGACTAGATGTTCCGCGCGGCTTCGCCTATTAGTCTTAGCGTGATAAAATATAGCCTATAATAGCCTTGCTCGATAAATGGGCTATCTAACACTGAAAAAATTTTCAAATCAGAGCAGTAGTTCCTGAGATTAGCGCGTTCAAATAAACAAACTCTTCCGCTTTATAATATTAGTATAGATGTGCTCGGCCGAGGGCACTGCAGTCTCGCTGCTCTACTCGGTGGGTTTAATTAAGCCATAAGCGATTGATGCAAGCCACTGATCTGCGATTGCAGAGAAAGTAGGAGCAGACTCCTGCTTTTTCTGGAATCATGCACTTGCGTTATTTGACATTGGTCCTATTAGTTCCTTTTCTCCTTAAAGGTGCCGGTTGGCAGCGGGCAACCGCTGCAGACGACGTGTCGTCGCGACACTACTTGGTTTGGTTGGTTCTATGAAATACCCTTCGCAGCTAGCGACACGAAGCTTGCGACACTTTCATAGAAATACATAGAAACAGTAGTGCCGCGACGACACGTCGTCTGCTGCCGCTTCATGTCGCCCGCTGCCAACCGGCCTTTACTATTGTATTAACCTAACTCGGACGCAACAACTTAAGCTGACCGATATTTGAAAGGCTGTGATTTGTGATCGAATGAACGAACCATTTTTAGTTAATTGTTTACATAATAATTATGTGGAGTTATATGTGGTACTTACAGCGAACCAAATATCCTTGCCGCCTAAGGTTTTTCCAACCCAAGTCTTTCTAAAGTACCTGAAAATCATAAAGTCATGCATCAGTAAACATTGTCCGTTTAATGTTTTAAACCAACCTTTACTTTTCGCTGCATAGGGATCGGATAGAAATGGACAAAGTAACAAGGAATAAAAAACTTACGACATTGAAATAAGGAGGAATCTATACTAATTTAAAGAAGTAAAGTTTGTTTTTTCGTTTGTAACAAACTTGAACAAAGCTGGTGTGTTCCTGAGTGGTATATTCCATATTTTATGTATAATTTGAATGAACATTTTTCCTGAAATTATGTCGTCCTTAAAATTCTACGCGGGCGAAGCCGCGGGTAAAAGCTAGTAATGTATATTGTCAATGAGTATTGACGCACCTGGCGAGTAATATACCAAGCGAGGCGGACCCGATCCAGGCGGCCACCATGAAGCTCCCGTGAAGCTTCAGCAGCAGCTTGGAGGCACCGCCGGCGTTGCCTACCGACGCCAGCGCCACGGGGGACCCCGTCGACTCGTACACCAGAGAGTGGAACCCGACCCTGTTCTCGTCTGGAATCACGTAGAAAGTAATGTAGAAACTATTTTTTTAAACGGGATTTGGCCCACCACACACACCACTGTATCTCCTGTGTCCCAGGATCGACAGCGGTATCCAACCACGAAAACCCTTTGATCAATGATATGATCTCAGGGAGCTCGAGGGACATGCTAATTGCTAAAGCTGTCTTTTGACTCGCAACGAAATTAATCAGAAGAAAATAGGAGGAGTGGGATGTAAGCCTAGTAATAAAATAACAGCAACGAGAGGTTAGATAATACAACCGATGGTAACGATAGCCACCGCTGACAAATACTCACAAAACCAGAGGACGACGTATAATTCCTCTGGTACTAGGTGTTGTTGTTCTGGACCTCCCCAATAAATCCCCATGCTTATTAAGTCTCTGGTTTAAATGTTATCTAATAATTGTCGACATAAATCTTTGCTTCGAAAGAAGAGTAGTAATAATGCAAACTTACCCTTCATAGATTCTCCAGACACAACCATCAAATTGTACTTGTTGTTTGCTAAGTCGAAGGTCTGTCCTTTCACAACCGAAACTGCGTTTCTTTTGAATTTACAGTACAATTTGCCATCGATCATAGAAGATTCCTGGAGCTGAACAATGTCCTGTGGGGAGTCAGATCTGCGCACATAGGGTTCCTCTTTCGCATAAGTCCAGGAGGTAAAGAGGCTGACTCTTCCGTTGTCATTCCTGACGCATTCCATGGCACTGTCGTCTCCCATTTTGTTGTCCATACTTAACCCAGCGGCGATGTACTTCGGGTTACCGGAGCCTTGGATCTCGAAGGTGTATTCGTCGCCAGCAACGAATACAGCTACGATGGCCTTACAAGTGCCAGTAGTTGCGCAGTTCTCGGGTACGCCGAAACAGAGTTTCGTATCTGCACAGCCTTGGTAGATTGTGTCGAGCGGCGGTGGAGTTGTTTTAGGCTGGAAATGAAGAACATAAAGAAATAGTTACTTTTTACTGAGAATTAAGAAGAATTTTGGAAGTTCGCGTCGTTTTGAAGAATTGCACTCGAGTTACTTATTTGAAGCAAGCTTTAAAATGACTTGATAACAATCAGGTTTACTCTGGAGTTGGGACTGCAAGGTCTCTTTGGCTTAGGACTGCCTTAACTCTAAAGGTGGGTTCTTATCAACGTTACGAGGTGTAATTTAAATAATTATTAGACAGCGAGCATCTGTGCAATCAGTACACGTATGTACCCGTAACACGACGTACCGTAAGAAGATACATTACACCTCGTAACGTTGTTCTGTAACTCTGTACTCACTTTTAAAGCCTAGTTATACCTTAGACTCCATGATCACCGGTGGAGCGGGGGTGTCCCTGGATGTGGTAGTAGTAGGAGCCCGGGTGGTGATGACGGTGTCGGGGCTGACCACCTCCACCAGCGGAGACTCGATATTCTTCCAGAAAGTTGCGTAACCCTGGGCGACTGTTGCTCTGAAAAATAATAGATGCAATTAGCTATAGGCCGGCTAAATAAATACTAATAATATGGCAGCGCACGTAACATACATACTAGTTATAATATTATATCATTTAAGCTGAATAAGACTATCAGACGTCAGATTCAATGGCGAAATTGTAACTTTTATAGCCAGCACAATAAAATTACCCTGATCCCAACTCATTTCTTTTTCCTTACCAATAAGACACACACTGACTTTTGCTTACATTCTGCATCGACTGCATATTATCGATTATTAGGCGGCGTCCACAAATTACGTAAGTTGTTTTTTTTACTCTCCCCCCCTCAAATCTCACGTGAGATTTTTCAAAATGTGGGTTTCTTACGTAAACGTTTAGTTTGACAGTAGATTTTATTTCGAACGAATTTGTTAATGATCATAATCGTATAACGATTACACTTACGATTAAATCTTGAGCATACGTACAATCTGGATGAAATGGACCAAAATAGTATTATTTTGTTGAGAAAAAAATTACGTCAGATTTGCCGAAACCCCCCCTAAACACCTCACGATTTTGTGGACGTCCCCTTATATACAGTGTGTAACAAAAATAAGTGATAATACTTTAGGGTGTGCACGTGTTCCTTGTAGAGAGTTCACTGTGAAAGTAGCAGCTCTGAAAGACGATTTTTTTTCAATTTGTATGGGCAAGGGCCCGAGCGTCATTAGTTTCCCCATACAAAAGTGAAAAAAAAATTATACATTTTTATTAAGTGGAAACTTAAACACAAAAATCAAATAGGTGGGGAAATAATTACTAAAAATACAAACTAAAATAAAATATACAAACATATACAAACTTAGAATATAAACTTAGAATATAAAATTATAAAAAGAAAAACTTCCCCATGTCGTCCCCATCTGGCAGAGTGCCCAGCAAGCTGACAGCATTGCTACGTTGGATTGCAATTGCTATCCGCTGTGCCAGGTAGCTCCCGGCTCTGGGGTCTCGGGTGGCTTCAATAAGCCTCTTAGATATTTCTCTAAAAACCTTATGTGCCCCCGGACCCCATGCACCTAGGGTTTCTACCCCAAACGGTTCAAATATGAGATCTCCGCTGAGGTTCTCATATTTGCGCCGCTTGAGGTTCTCTGCTTGGTTGGCGGCTGCGCCCGCACAGCTCGAAGTGCCCTGAACATGGGACGAGGTGAGTGTGTCGACACAGGTAGCGTCCCAAACAAGGGCCCGTCCCATATTCCAGGGGACCAGGGTCATTCCATCGGGTCTCTTGCCATCGTCGTGCGCCAAACCGGAGGGCTCCAGTATCGCTGGCACGCCGGCAGTGACAAGAGCCCGACGAATGAGGTCATTCAGGTTGTGATGCCGCGTAAAGCGTCCAGCGCTTCGCGAGCAGCACAACCCGTGGTGACCGAAGCTGTCTACGTGCGCGCCGCAGACACACTGATGGGGGACGACATGGGGAGCACCAAGACGCAGAGCAGTGGCTAGGCGGAATGTATTTCGGTCCAGCAATGTTCCTATGTTTTTAGATGGTAGTGCCCGCAGCCAAGCTCCCGACTCCCACCTCTCCACAGCTAAAAGTCGAGCCCGTTCTGCGACGCTGGTAGACGTATTGAAAAGTTTATTACGCACCAGTTCGCAGACGGGCCCGTCCCAGAGCCTTTGCGAAGACGTGTTCTCAGGGACCCTACTGCCGGCACTAGCAATATTCCAGGCGTCCTTGGCCTCGTCCGCAAATGGAATGACTAATGGGCACGATGAGGGCTCTAAAATTTTTGCTATAACTCCGCGATTTGCGTGGAATGAGGACAAGAACGCCGGTAATGCTATGTCAGAAATTTTTCGTACTCCCAGGCCACCGAACCTTACGGGTAGTGTAGCTTGGGTCCAGGAGCGTTCATCAAAATTAATATTTAAAATTGTGGAGAGCGTATGTTTTAGAGTGTCATCTAAACTATGGAGAAGTTGTGGGAACTTCCAGAGCTGACAACACCGCAAAACATACGTCAATTTGGGAACAAATAAACAATACCGAATCAAAGTAAAAGCCATGTGACTGTTAATTTGGAGAAGTCGGTCTAAACTTTCACTAAAATGTTGTACTTTTTCCTTTATATAGTCTGGAAACGAATCGGCTAGAATAGGTGAACCTAAGAGAAAAAGTGAACTCTTCTCAATCACTGATAATTCTGGGGCGACGGCCTTAAAACTGGATACTATTCCGTCTCTATCCTCACAATCATCAGGGACGAAAAGCTCACACTTCCCCAGGTTCAGATCTAGACCTATAATTTTGAATTCGTGAATCAGGGTCTGAAAATCCGAAAGAACAGTAGATGCGTCGCTGGCAAGAGTCCCGTCATCTAGGTACCACACGTTGAATTTGGAATTTAGGAGTTCGATGACCGGGTGAATAGCTAGGCTAAAAATTGCTGGACCTAGAGGGTCGCCCTGTTGACAGCCAACTTCAGACTGGATTAAATGGTTCTGGTAAATGAGTTTAGTGGGTTCTCGGTAGCACTGTAGCATGAAGGGCAAAATGGTGGGGGCTTTAGTTTTTATCTGTGTCAACATTGCGACCCTGTCTACAGAATTAAAAGCGTTTTTAACATCCACCTTTAGGTATACAGTGTTTTTTGAATTTTGAATATGGGTTCGAAAAGAATGAACGGCTGCCTCACAGCCACCTTTGCAGGCAAAACCAAGTTATTTGGGTTGGAAGTATGATGATAGCGAGTTCATGGATCTGCAGTCTATCTTGGCAGTGAGGCGCCGGTATGTCGAGCCGACAGCGATCGGACGAATGCCACCATCTCTCTTTCTCAGCGCGCAGAGGTTTGCTCCATACAGAATGTCTACGATATCCGATGCAACGTCACCGCGAAGCATCAGGTTGCATAGATTCGTGACCTCCTGCAGGAGTTTCTCTCCGGCGTCCCCGCAGCAACCGCTGGTGAGGTCCTTCAGATGCTGAGGGGTGATACCGTCGAGACCGCCCGCTGAGCCCGGAGGAAAAGACATGATAGCTCCGCGAACACTGTCGACTGAAGTTTGAAGGGGTGGTGCAACGTCATGGGCGTCAGAAAAGGGTTGAGATGACAGTTGATGTGGGTGTTTATTTTGTAAGGCCAGAACGGTTTCTGGGGAGTTCGGAGCAACCGTGTCGCTGGAAAAGAGCAGCCGCGCAGCGCCCTTAATATCTCCCTCACAAATTTTATCTTCAACATGTTTAACTATGTTGTTTTTTGTTGAAGAGCCTAAAGAAAAATGTTGATTCAACTCAATTTCAGTGACGCAGTTTTTTTTTGACACGGGAAGTGAGGGAGGCATTATTTTTAATTATTTTTATTTATTAAAAAAAAATTGGTCTTTCAGCGCTGCTACTTTCACAGTGAACTCTCTACAAGGAACACGTACACAACCTAAAGTATTATCACTTATTTTTGTTACACCCTGTATAAGTATCCTTGTTAAATTGATTATTTTAATGATAATGTTTTTGCGCGTGGTGAACTTCTAATTGCAGGTTTATAATTGTATGTACACTAAGTTAGGCGTAAGTTGTAATTGTACTACATAAATGGTTCTGTTTTATATCTTTGCCCCATTTTCTCTCGCTTACCTAAACTCGATGCCTCCCAGGAAGTCTTTCGGCGCCTGCCACACGAAGGTGAGCGGTGGTTTGTCTTCAGGGTTGCCATGAGTGACGGTGTCGTTTTCGCCACGACAGTTGACGATGCGCGTCGCCACGACGTCTGGGATCGACGTGAACTTGCCCACTATTTTCTCAGTGTCCTGAAATCATATAGGATTCTGTTTATTGTACGGTACGACTTAGGAGGGATTTTCTTAGCGAGCGTAAAGTTGCGATTAACACCTTCACTGCGGGGCGGGCCGAAATCGGCCCGCCGCGGAATTTTAGCTGGTGCGTACAAACTATGTTCTCTCACTCGGTGCGGAACGATTATCTCAGGTGTTTGTAAAGGTACGATAGAGGCAAATATATATTTGAGATTGTGTTTAAAATTATAGGTCTTTCCTATAAAAAAATTATGGCAGGTCGTTATCGACCCACCACGCACTGGAGGTGTCAAAAATCAACTCAGTGCGGCAGTGGGCCTATTGCGGCCCGCCGTACAAGCAGGCGGTTGGCGACCCGATACCGCACCGAGCGTCCGCCTCGCCAGTTAGTGATGTGCAATTTATCGTAAGTCGTAGCTGACGTACGTCGCGTTTTTTAACCGACTTCAAAAAAAGGTTATCAATTCAACCTGTATATTGTATGTATTATTTTCAGAACTGCCTAGTTTTGATATGTTTTACTGATTACTCTATATTATCAGAATCTGAACAAATGTGACAAATTTCTAAAGTGACATACATATTCAAGTATGTTTTTATGTTTGTGTTTGCACATCTTCAGAACTACTAGTCCGATTAAAGTAATTCTTTTTTTGTACTGGGTACTATTTAACTTCGGGAATACTGTTCATCAAAATCGGTTCAGTAGTGTTTAAAATAGGTAATTTTAAATCCCAATTACGTACGATTTTATCTTTTTAAAATACAATAATTATTCATTTTATAAAATTAACAACGCACGATAGCAGGAAACAAAAAATCATGTCCTTGAGATGAGCGTTAAACGGCGAAATTGTGCAATATGAAAAACTGGGAGAAACCATGAGGAGTGTCGAATCAAAAAAGAAATTAAAAAAAAATAAAACATACTGCAGAATGTGCAAACAAAAACGGGCTTATTGTTTTAAAGACAGGAATTTAAGTATATTAATAAAAATATATATTTTCGATATCCCCTTATTTTTGTCTTTCCCGTCTCTACTAAAAATACTTTCTAGTGCGGTTCGGGTTGATATCGGCCCGCCACTTTCCCTGTTTGGCAGATCCCGGGGCGAATCAAATCTAAAGTAGTTGGGTTCAAGGTTATTCCAACAGTCCAAAAACTGTACACCTACATTATGTTATCGCAAAGTTATAGTAATTTAATCTAACCTTGTGCTGGTGGGTCGAGAAAGGCCCACCCCGCACTGGCGGAAAAATCATTGGGGGCACACTTTGGCCCGCCGCCGCACCAGACGAAGGTTTAAGATTTTACTTGCCGCAGTGAAGGTGTTAATACTATATTCCTTACCTCATATTAATGCAAATATTTATTCCAGGGATAAGCTGTTCCAGGAACACGTCGTTGTCTAGTGACATTTCAAATGTATCACACAAAGAGGTGGTTTAGTGTGCTTGCAATAATGGAGTAGAGATCAACTACGATAACATGGCGCGCCCCTCCAAATGACTGTTTCAATGTGTGTAGTCACATCCTTATGAAAGAGTTTGTATGTAGTAAGTATTCAAGCAATCATAGTACACGTAATATTTCAGTTAATGTCACTTATTACCAAGATTTGTTGGTCAACTAATCATAACTAGCCTACCGCGCAAGATAACGCACTTTAATGGCTTTGACAACGCACTTCAAACGTTTTGAATTTTGGAGGGGCGCGCCATGTTATCGTAGTTGATCTCTAAGGAAATATATGTGAGTGGTTGACCAAAAAGGGACCAGAAGGTAAATAATTTGATTTTGAGTAAAACGCGTTTGAAGTTTCGTGTTTCGAATCGTGCGCGGTTCACAAAAAAATTCATTAAAAAAAAACTACGGCACCTAAAAATATTCTAGTTAGACCAAGAGAAAGCTAAAAGACCACCGATTAAAAAAATTAAAATATTAAAGAAGGTAAAAAAACTACGGCACCTAAAAATATTCTGGTTAGACCAAAAGAAAGCTAAAAGTCCACCGATTAAAAAAATTAAAGAAGGTAAATAATTTCATTTTGAGTAAATCGTGTTTGAAGTTTCTTGTAGAAACAAGTTACGACTTACGACTCGTGCGCGGTTCACAAAAAAAATCATAAAAAAAAACTACGGCACCTAAAAATATTCTGGTTAGACCAAAACAAAGCTAGAAGACCATGGACTAAAAAAAATAAAAAAATAAAAAAAAAACGTTTCCAATCCTTCAGGTCCCTTTTTGGTCAACCATTCACATATTTTAAACTATTGCATAGATTTTATAGCGGGCTTTGAGCGCGGCGACCGAATGAAAAAATTCCGTAACGAAAAAACCTAACACACCCCATTTCGACCGGCACTGCCGTGCCGATCGGTGCAGCATTGCCAGACTTCGGCACGGTGTTTGTGTGCGTGCTATGCAATAGCTTTACCGCGGCAGTCCACGAATGCCACACTTATTCTTTAGTTAATAAAGCGCCCCATCTATACAACGCACCTGTATCTCCCTGGCCTGCAGTATAAACCCGCCGATGGGCAGCGGCGCACCGAAGGGGCTGGCGATGGTGACATTGAGCGTGTCGCCCTGCCGGACCTGGGAGGTGGAGGGGAACAGCCCGTAAGGAGGCACCGAGGTTTGCGGCAGGATGTCGCTGTGACGCGGGATCTGGTCTAGACATGCCTGGAATTTGAAATAATAATGCAAGTTAGTACCATCGAAGAAATTGATTCCTAGGCAGTCGACGGACCTATGTCATATCGACCACATGACGTAGCTCCGTCAACTGCCTAGGAATCAATTACTTACGTCAATTTAATGTTAGCTGTGATCGGTCTGATGGGTTTGGCTTAACGCGACCAAGTTACTTAGGTCCGCCATCTGCCTATAGGAATCAACTTCTCTGAAAGTACATAAAGGTACAGAAGGGTAAATTACTAAACAGTGGTATAAGGTCACATTATGTGCGGTGCAAAAGTTCTTTGTGTTGTTCTTTTCAAAAATCATTGTGTGATTACTGATTAGTAGTTTGAAAGGATTCTTTTTTGTTTTAAGGCCATTTCAAGATACCACTAAGGTTTTCCCTGCCCTGAGAAAAGACGAGCACTCAAGAAGCGACATACTTATTATGATAAAGGAATTGTCAACTGTCTATAAAGTTTTGCAATGGAGAATTGATTCTTCGGCAGATGCCAGACTTCCATAGTTTGGTTGGGTTGAGTACACGACTATGATAACCGGACCAAATTACACCCTCTGTCTATCAATTGATTTCCTTGATGGCACCTACAATATACAGTATAAATCACGTAATATATCCTTAACTGCTTAATTATTGTGCTATATTAGAGTAAAGTGACTTACCACAGGCGGTGCACCTGAGCCATATTGGTGTGTGAGCCTCGCGAGACAGAGCAGTGCCGTCACTACTACAACAAACTTTTCTCTCGGTAACATGATTGTCTGAAACAAACAGATTAACAATTAAGGCTGGTTTTACAGTCACGCGTTTGGCAGCGCCGTTGGAGCGCGCGCGTTCCAAGACGAAGAAAACGTACGGACGAACGGCGCTGCTCAAGCGCGCGACTCTGAAACGCAACTACTACCCCCATACATCTTCGAACGCGCGGCGCTCCAACGGCGCTGCCGAAACGCTTAACGATAAAACCAGCCTATTATTATCTTAGTTGGCGTGCCAATATTTGCTAATCCATATTATGGATATGGATAATAATAATATTATAAATGCGAAAGTGTGTCTGTCTGTCTGTCTTTCCGTCTGTCTGTCTGTCTGTTACCTCTTCACGCCCAAACGGCTGAACCGATTTTGCTGAAATTTGGTATGGAGATATTTTGAGTCCCGGGAAAGGACATACGATACTTTTTATCCCGGAAAAATGTACGGTTCCCGCGCGATAAACGAATTATGGTACAACGGAGTTGCGGGCGTCATGTAATATAATATATTTTATTCCTTTGGTACAAGCTCCGTAGCACCTCCATCGTGGGTATCGCAGACACAATAGATTTTCAATTGTTATGTAACAGCCGGCTGCCGTTTGGGGATTTTGAGGGTTGCCAACCTCAAATTTAAAAAATCAGGATTTGAAGTTGGAAAAAACAGGACACATTAAGGGGGCGACTAACCCAAAATTTTCGATTTTATACTTCATTTTCATACTTGAAAATAAGCCCCAAATTGTTTAATTTTCTAAACATATATACTACATTATATTTCCAAGAATTTGATTTGAGCGAAATAACGATATTTTAAAAATTTCTCGATTGAAAAAATCACAAAGATGCATCTAAATTTCACCAATTTTTCATATATTGCTGTAACCGTGCATTAAGCTAAGTTAATATTTTAACACATTGTATAAAATTCTATCATTGAGACACTGACCTGGCGGATTTTTAAAATGTTGTATATTTATCGAGTTATGAAGAAAAAACTAACTTGGCGATGATTCCGCGTCTCCTTTTTCGCCTGGCATATGAAAGACGGGCGTGAGTGTAAAGAGAGGAGAACGATGTTTGATTTTTTGCGTTAGTTTTACTGCTTTGATTTACTGCGCGACCATAGTAGAGCGAAAGAGATATCATCAAGTGGCACGTGGCCGCTCGTAGCGTAAAAATTTGAAAAGAGGCGCGCGAATTTTAAAATTAAAAAACCCAGGACAACCCAGGACGCTGCTTAAAAACTATTCAGGACGTCCCAGGACACTATATATCTCTTTGAATAAAGTGGATCATGATTCATGTTGACTAGCATCCATACTAAATACTAATATTATAACAATTATTTGAAAGCCTGTCTATCTGTTACCTCTTCACGCACAAACCACTGTACCGATTTTGCTGAAAATTGCATGGACTTTTACTTTAAGTCCCGGGAAAGGACATTGGTTACTTTTTAACCCGGAAAAATGTACGGTTCCCTCGCGATAAACTAATTTTGGCGCAACGGAGTTGCTCTATATTAGAAATGGTAAAATCGTTAAAAGCAACGTCCCGTAAAATTACAATGTCGCCAGAAAAATAATAACTCATAAGTTGAAGAAATAAGAAAATGGTCAGTGGTAATTTACGTGATAATAATTTATTGTTTTTTAAAAAACGAGGCCAATCTTAAACGTTTACTTAACTTAAAACTAAGGGTCACTGGTACCAGCCAATTACTACATTTTAATTTTTAACGCTTGTTAGCGAACGTTTATGTAACGCGCATTATGTACTGTAACAACTATGTAACCGAGTCAAATCTAAAATATTTTGAAAAGTATAAATACTGTAGTGTGCTGTATGACTTCATACTCAGGGGTTCTTCACACTTGGGTGGTGGGTGGCTAGGTTGAAAGCTAGGAATAAGTAAATTTTGCCGCCTTTCATTTTTTTCCACCTTGGGCAAATGCCCAGCTCTCCCCCCTAAGATCGGGCCCTACCGTTAGGTACTCTAGGGGTATGCGACAGGACCGTGTAAATAGCTTGCTGACGTCCATGTTCTTCAGGGCATTTTTAACCCGACCAAACAGCAGTCCCATCGTAGCTTTTATGAACCATCGCTGATCTCCAACCAAGGCCTGGGCTTTGCCTACTAGTTGTTTAGCCTCCTCGGTCTAACTACTCCCCTGGTTGCCTCAAGCTGAAGGTTACTGGAGGTCCTTTCTCTCGTGACCGCATCCGCATTCCGTGTTGCTCAACGTTTTACAAATTACAATATCATTGTGGGAATATTTTAAACTACTATAATTTAATTTTGTTACTAAATAATAACGTTATTGTATTATTTTTACCTTGCAGCGTTTACCTCGCTTTTTAGGGTTCCGCGTAGTCAACAAGGAACCCTTATAGTTTCGATCTGTCCGTCCGTCCGTCCGTCTGTCTGTCCGCGGTTTTACTCAGAGACTGTAGGACCTACAAAGCTGTAATTCGGCATGAATGCACGTATTAATGATGCTGACAAAATGGTAAGTATATAAGTATAAGATTTTTAAAGAAATTTTTTTAAGGTAGGTACCACCCCTACACATCAAGCGGGGATGAAGTTTTTTTTCGCGTCCACCCCACAGTGTGGGGAGTCGTTGGATAGGTTTTTTAAAAATATTATGAGTATTCATAGATCATTTTCCGATTTAGGGATCCATTTGTGAAATATTAAGTATTAAAGTGGAAAAAATCTTTAAGAGTCCAGTTTCCCCCCTTTCTACCAGCTAAACGGTTGTTTCTGGAAATGTGAAAAAATTCACGAGAGTAGGAATTAAATATGCTGAATTTAAAAGGAAAACTATCACGGCTAAGAAGACTTCATAAGTTATTGAGTAATAGTCGATCAACTAAAAGAAATGTATTCGGCGAAGCATAAAGGAACTTTTCGTTCAAATTCCTTTGAAAGTAACTGAGATGATGTTGTTAGTAGTGTAAAACACGTTATAAATGTACATTCATTGACCATACAAAAACTTTCAAAAACTAGCGGTACCTACTATGAACCCTATATCGCGCGTGGTCCGACACGCACTTGGCCGGTTTTGGATATAATGCATGTTTCTTACGCCAGTTCTTCTCGCCGGATTAGTTCCCGAACCGGTGGTAGGCAACAAGTAGGGCGTTTTGAAAGCATTTGATTCATTCAGAATTCAATCAATACATATTTTATTTATTTATTATTAATTTTAATTTAATCATTTCAAGTTAAATATAAGTACTAGCATTAAGTATCCAAAAGTTCATCCCCCCGTGTTACTAATAAGTAATAACTAATAAGTAATATTAAGATTACGCCTATGATAATATTCCTGCTATCTTTATCTTATACGTTGGATAATCTGCTACCTTTATCTAATACGTTCTTTCCCTTAGGTGCAGGGTGTGCGTTGCACACGGGCGCCGCGGTCCTAGGGGCGCCGAGCGCCCCTCACAACGGAGCCCCACTACCCAAGCAGCAACCAAGCGTAAAGAACACCTAATAAGCAGCCGATATAGCACCTAACGCAGTTTTAAAGCTGTATAAGAACGTTGAAAAGACATTGTAGTGTAATAATGTCGGTTTAGCTGCTTTGGAGAGCTAAGGCTGCTTAGGGGACCAAAAGGCTACTTCGGAGAGCTAAGGCTGCTTAGGGAAGTAAAGGCTGCTTCGGAGAGTTAAAACTGCTTAGGGAACTAAAGGCTATTTCGGAGAGCTAAAGCTGCTTTGGAGAGCTAAGGCTGCTCCGGAGAGCTAAGGCTGCTTAGGGGACTAAAGGCTGCTTAGGGAACTAAAGGCTACTTCGGAGAGCTAAGGCTGCTTAGGGGACTAAAGGCTGCTTAGGGAACTAAAGGCTGCTTTGGAGAGCTAAGGCTGCTTCGGAGAGCTAAGGCTACTTAGGGGACTAAAGGCTGCTTAGGGAACTAAAGGCTGCTTCGGAGAGCTAAGGCTGCTTAGGGGACTAAAGGCTGCTTAGGGAACTAAAGGCTACTTCGGAGAGCTAAAGCTGCTTAGGGGACTAAAGGCTGCTTAGGGAACTAAAGGCTACTTCGGAGAGCTAAGGCTGCTTAGGGGACTAAAGGCTGCTTCGGAGAGCTACAGCTGCTTAGTGGACTAAAGGCTACTTCGGAGAGCTAAGGCTGCTTAGGGGACTAAAGGCTAAAGGTTTTCGCACCACCTGAAAATTTTACTGGGAATGGCACTAGTCCTCGATCACCCTAAAGTGGCCGGAAAAAACTGTACTTGTACTCTGTAGTCTGTACTCTGTACCCATTTCATTTTGACCGCGCGGTAGGAGGCGCTAGGGTAATATTTGCACACGGGCGCCACATGGGCTAGAGACGGCCCTGGTTGGAAAACTTGATAGACTAAAGCTCGACCTTTACCTAAATACTTTTATTAATATATTAATATCTAAATAATAGTTCAAAGTCATAATTACTGCCATTTGCTCTTCCGCCTACTTATTTGAAGTTGTAACCTCGACCGAAATGAAATAAGTGGGTAGTATCATTTATTTGATTGACTCATGGGTTAGGAAACAATATACCTTTAAAATGTACTATCAGGGAAGTTGATTCCTAGGCAGATGGGGTACCTACGTAGTTTGGTCGTGTTACGTCAAACTCAGCCGACAGATCACAATAATTAAACAATGAATTGACATGATCCGACCAAATTATGTCAGTCTGTCAACTGCCTAGGAATCAATTTCCTCGATGGTGCAAATCCCGTGGGCTTAACATTTGCGCGTAAGTAGTACATAAGTCCAAACCTAAGGAGTACCTACACATTAAAAATTTTCCTTATGAAAAGTACGTCATAATATTATGTCCTCAGAGGTCGGAGTGAAAATATAACTCCACTTTTTTATAATAGGCTCTTTGATCCATTTACTGATTTAGATGTTGTAGAATCATGAACCTTTAAGTATATCATTAACAAGATAATATCATTGAGAATATTAATTATTAACACTAAATCATCGAGATAACATTAAATCGACATTTTACTATAACAATGTTTTGGACATGATACGACGATGATATTAGAAGTACAATGTACCATCGAGGAAATGGATTCCTGGGCAGTTGACGGACCTACAGCTACGTCTTGTTATCGGCTGTCAATTGAATGTTAGCTGTGATCGGTCGAATGGGCTTAACAAAACGTCGTGACCAAAATAAGTTGGTCCTCCATCTGCTTCGGAATCAACTTCTCTGATAGTACATGATGCATTAATAAATAATATTATATGTATATTGTATACACCAGCCATGTAGATAGTGTGGTCCTCCACATTGTCTATGTTGTACACCTCGAGGCACACACAGTGGGAAAATCTCCAGTTTATACTTCATAGTCAGTTTATATAAGCTATTACGAACTACGTATTTATTTAACGGCTGAGAAGACAATGGGTTCTATAATGGCTGTTTAAATAACCGGTTCTTGAACTTATTAATTGCATTCTTGCTGATGTATAAACGTCATCATTATCATCAGCCAAACCATATTCTGCATTTATTTTTGTAAAAAAATCAGGATAATACGTTGTAAGGGAAAGTAATTTTAAACTACTCCTCTCTGGAAATTAGTCAATGTAGCGTTCTTGGCGAAAAGTTAGTTATTTTTTTTATGTAGCAAGAAAATGAGTTTTATGAGGTCCTTACCATAGCAATAAGTTTGATGAGAAGGATATTAGAGTCTGGTATTAAGATGAGAGATGAAAGGTATTTCCGCTGACTCATCAAGTTTACTAAAATTGCATTTATAAGGTACAATTTTTTTAGATTAAGTAAAGGCGCAATGACAAGGTATTATTTGTATAATTTACAAAGTCTACTATATCACGTTCTTTCTTATTTGTGGTACCAATGAAAGAGAACACAGCATTTATCGAAATTGGGATAAAATGTCGAGCCCGTGTTAATCGCACCAATGTTATGTCCTTAGCAATGACGAGCATGACTAGCAATACATTGTGCTTCTACGAAAGTGACTCTTACGTTATTGATATAAGGATCCATTCAGAGGTAAAATAACTCCGAATGTTTTGTAGTCATCAGTCTTTACGCGGAAGTTTTTTTTACCTATCAAGCCCCGTACGAGCACTGATGATCGCGACAACAAAAGAATACAATAGCATTTCCGAGAATTACCGATCGAAGGATTAATTAAGACCTATTAATTTAAAGTTAAAATTATTACAATAATAATATATTATAAGTTTTGTAATAATAAAACGATTAACCTACATTTTTTGCACATCCGATTAGAATTTTAATTAGGTATAGCTACTTATTAAATCGTTGGATTTAAGTGCCATAGATCGTTACATAGTCAGCCAAAACCAGCCAAAAAAGTCTACCATCGTTTCAATCTAAACTTGTCGAGAAAGACAAACTCGGTTTCTCATCTTTTAGCAGAAAATGCTGGAAAGGTAATAAGTGTTCTAGGAAAATTCTCTTTCGCTCCCTCTAGACTTTTAAGTACAGTACAAGTTGCTGTGACATTATGTTATACCTAATTATATAAATATTCTGTGGTTATACCTGTAGTCTTGCCTAAAAAGTATATTATATTATACAACTTAATGTTAGGGGCAGGGGCGTAGCTACCGGTGTATCTATCGTATCGTATATACGGGGCGCCCGGGCCACAACTGGATCACGGGCATCCAATTTATGATTTTTTATAATAAATCTTTACTCTAAGGGCCTCCAAACAATTTTATACGCCCAACACTATAAGATGACGACGTTCTGCGAGTTAAATACTATGCCGTGCATGCTTTTAACACGAACTAATAAATGTAATCGATCGAGTGCAATGTTCGCCCTACTTTAGGACCCTGATATAAAATATTCATACAAGAAACCTTTCTTACCACTGACCTCAATTCGACAAAGCTTTGGGGTGGCGAGATACAATCAAATGTCAACTAATTGTGGTTATAAATAATCTGTTACTGTGGTATTACTCATGCTGGGTAACTTGCAATTACAATACTTGATAGATTCATCGAGAAAAACCGGCCAAGCGCATGTCGGGCCACGCGCAATGTAGGGTTCCGTAATACCGCTAGTTTTTTTTTTAATTTTTTTGTGGTCAATGAATGTACATTTATAACGTGTTTTTCACTACTAACAACATCATCTCAGTTACTTTCAAAGGAATTTGAACGAAAAGTTTCTTTATACTTCGTCGAAAACATTTTTTTTAGTTGATCGACTATTACTCAATAACTTAAGTATGAAGTCTTCTCAGCCGTGATAGTTTTCCTTTTAAATTCAGCATATTCCCTACTCCCGTGAATTTTTTTACATTTCCAGAAGCAACCGTTTAGCTGGTAGAAGGGGGCGACACTGGACCCTAACGATTTTTTCCACTTTAAAACTTAATATTTCACAAACGGATCCCTAAATCGGAAAATGATCTATGAATACTCATAATAGTTTTAGAAAACCTATCCAACGACATCCCACACGATGGGGACAACGCGAAAAAAAATTTTCATCCCCGCTTGATGTGTATGGAAGGTACCATAATAAAATATTGAAGTGAAAACTTCTTTAGCGGCGTTGAGCACTTTTGTGGGATGGGTAAACACTGTGAAACTCGCGTCAGATTTTCGTGTTGATCGAAAAACCATAGAAAAACCGTAAGACGGTTGGACTTTGGAGAGTAGTGTTTTGTGTTGAACTCGAACTCGAACTCGAACTCGAAAACTCGAAAACTCGAACTCGAATTGTAAGGGTTTCGATTAATTAAAAAAATCGATTTTTTAAAAATCGATTTTCATAAAAAATGGGTTAAAAATTTAATTGATTGTAAGGGTTTCGATTAATTAAAAAAATCGATTTTTAATAATCGATTTTCATAAAAAATGGGTTAAAAAAATGCACAACGTTAATAATCAAGTTTTCACTTCTGCCGGCACTCCCGGAGTGCAACCCTTTATTTTTTTTAAGATTTAATATACTATTTTGTTGCCATCATTAATATGTGCATTTATGCCAAATTACAGCTTTGTAGGTCCTTTAGTCTCTGAGCAAAACCGCGGGCAGACAGACAGACGGACAGACGGACGGACAGACCGAAACTTTAAGGGTTCTTTGTTGACTACGGAACCCTAAAAATGTAGCCAGGTTAATAGTCTTAAGTAAGTGTTGATTTACATTGTCATTCCGGGCGACACATCATTAATTTTAAAGAAACAATTGTGATCAATTTTCATCTTAAGTTTACCTCAACAATTAAGGTACCTAACTACCTACATTATCCATAGAATTGACATTAAGTTATGAACATTGTTTTTTCAAGTTCGTCAAATTTTCATTTTAAATATCAAAATGAATTGAAAGAAAAAAAAAGTAGAGTCCCTGATTCAGACTTCAAACACAGCGGAGATGGCGCAAAGCAAAACTCATCACAAATGACCCAAGAGCCAGGGGCAGCCAGACCTTCATAATTTTATAAAAGCTGAAAATTTTTCTGTATATTTTGTCTATAGAGGTTAGATTTTGGAAAACCAGCAAGTAGTACAAAAAGACCTGGCTGCTCCTAGCTCTTACTCTAAACAGCGTTATTTCACACTAAACACCTTGATTTAAACACGGGAACCGCACAGCTTCTTTTGCACCTGAATTGTGCGCTTTTATAATTTTAGACGTGACGGTAATATCGTGGACGTTCGCGGTAAAACGATAACATAGGGAAGTAAAATGTATGGAAATATATGAAGACGCTTTTAAATTTCCGTCGACGATAACTTTTTAACGTGCACGTTAGAGGACATCACAACGTCTACACTCTTCTGAACCGCACAAAACGTCCGCGGTGCGTAAAATCAAAAGAGCATTTAACGTACCAAACGTTTTTTTCGTGGAAGTCGGCTTCCACGATAACGTGACGTCCGGAATTATAAAAGCTCACATTACCTAGCAAACCGCCTAACGTATATCTCATTAGCCGGTTCAAGTTTCACTTTCTAACAGGTGACGTGAGTATGTGAGTTAAGGTCGACCACACGCGGCCTCAGCAACGTCCACCGACACGGAATGTTAAAATGACCACACTTTGTTAGTAATTGACCAATAGAATATGTTCTAAGGCCAATTTTATTGATGTTATACTTGGTTGATACAAGCATTCAAAAACGTAAGAGAATTTACTTCGTTTTTTTTAAATTTTGATTTGTGTATGATTGATAATATTGGTATTAAAATAAAAAAGCCAATAAAAGTGCATTTATATATACAAATTAACTAAATTGAAAACCAGAAAAAGGTTTCCGCTTTCGATAGTAAGTATTATGATTATAAAAATCATTAAAAAAAATGTCTCTTCCTCAATAATGTAATTCTCAAAGCGATAAGTACTGTATAAGAATATCTGAAATTGATCTACAGTCCACTACATATAAAAAGTGTTTACGGTGGTGCCTACCACTTCCAAGTTTTTGTCGAGATAGCGACAATGCCGAGACGAAGCAAGGTCGAGGAACCAACAGCATAATAGTCACAAATAGATCATTTTGTAACAATCTGTAATAATTAGAACTGTTAAATAATACTCAGCTTAGCTACTTTTTTCGCCACATCTTACTTTAATTTACAAATTAAAGTGAGATGTGGCGAAAAAAGTATCTATTTTATTTTACACAAACTGTCTTTGTGTTCTTCTATTTTTTACACAATATATTCACTGACTATCTTTACCTACCTAAGGCTGGCTGCATGTAACACACGTTTTCCGTATTCATCGATTTCCTAATGAGAAATTTAGATTTGGAATTCCGTGAGAGCGAACGCGTTGGCTTGCACTTGAAACGCACTTGCGAAATTTGTTCCGTTCGGAAAAAAACGAACGTGTGAGTCAGTTATTGTATTAATTTATATATACCTATTGGAATACGTTCGGATGTCCGAATACGAAAAACGAATTCGGAGATCGAATGCGAAAGACGTGTACATGCGGCTAACCTATCTCTACAAAAAATTTTAATGTCGGTTTTTTATCAATAAAACTCTAGTTTTGAGAAGGCAAAATAATATTACTAGAGAATATTTTAGTAGCAAGCATAATAATATATCTTATATATCAGTGTATTTATGATAAGTATAGTTTAATATATTATAATATTTTATTTGTATAATTTATAATTTATATTTACATGTTGTTAGTTTTTTTTTTTTAGTTCTTTTTTCTTAATCTGATAACTTGACTGGCACCTATACAATTTTGATCCTGTATCGCCCAAAGGTTGACTGGTAGATAATGCCATTAGGCATTAAGTCCACCTTTGTACTTGTATGTGCATAAAGTTTTTAATAAATAAAAAATAAAAATAAATAATTTAAATTTTTACGTACCATACACATAGCAAGGTGACTTTGATGTGTTTATAAATATAGAGGTGTACTGTAAGTACTATCAGGGAAGTTGATTCCTATGCAAATGGCGGACCTAAGTCATGTGGTCGGCTTATGTCAATTCAATGTTAACTGTGATCGGTCGGCTGGGTTTGACGTAACGCGACCAAATTACTTAGGTCCGCCATCTGCATATAGGAATCAACTTCTCTGATAGTACATATTATAATAATTATCTCCACATTAGCAATTCAAATCCAACGACCAACACTTAAACATTAAAAGAGGAACCTAAAATTGGCACGCGATATCGCGTGTAAATAAACTTACTTCTCAGAATATTTTATTGGGGACGATTAGTTTTTATCGCCGCATGCGAAAACTATTACTAGTATAAACTACTACCAGTATTAGTAGGTAGGTATTATAGTACCTAAATCCATACTTAATATTACTATTTATTATAATAATACGAAAGTGTGTCTGTCTGTCTGTTACCTCTGCTCACCGAAACCGCTAAACCGATTTGCCTGAAAACTAGTATGGCGATACTTTTAGTCCCGGGTAAGGACATAGGATACTTTTTATCCTGGAAAATGTACGGTTCCCGCGCGATAAACTAATTTTGGAGCAATGGAGTTGCGGGCGCTATCTAGTGATAAATAGATAATCTTGGTTTAAGAAATGTAAGCACTGTAAATTGAGTCAGCGATTATATTTTCTATGTTGAAAAAGTGAATAAGTAATGAAAATATCTGCTTTTTCTCATAATACCTTATAACTCTAATATCAAATGTATATAATTAAATAAAATGAATCTATTTAAGCAGCGTTAAAACTTCCGGATAAGCTATTTTTAATAATAAAAAACGCGCAATATAGGGTTCCGTAGCACCGCAATTTTTTTTTAAATTTGCGTATGGTCAATGAATGTACATAATTATTTTATAACGTGTTTTACAGTACTAACAACATCATATCAGTTGCTTTTAAAGGAATTGGAACGAAAAGTCCCTTTATACTTCGCCGAAATTTTTTTTTTTAGTTGATCGACTATTGCTCAATAACTTATGAAGTCTTCTTATCCGTGATAGTTTTCCTTTTAAATTCACCATATTTCCTACTTCCGTGAATTTTTCCAGATTTCCAGAAACTACTGTTTAGCTGGTAGAAGGGGGGACACTGGACTCTAACGATTTTTTCCACTTTAAAACTTAATATTTCACAAACGGATCCGTAAATCGGAAAATGATCTATGAATACTCATAATATTTTTAAAAAACCTATTCAACGACAGCCCATACGATGGGTGGGCGCGAAAAAAAAATTCAACCCCGCTTGATGTGTATGGGAGGTACCATTAAAAAAAATATTTATTTAATATTTTATGTACCATTTTGTTAGCATCATTAATATGCGCATTCATGCCAAATTACAGCTTTGTAGGTCCTACAGTTTCTGAGAAAACCGCGGACAGACAGACGGACAGACGGACAGACGGACGGACAGACCGAAACTATAAGGGTTCCTTGTTGACTACGGAACCCTAAAAAAGGCATTAGCCTATCAACCCCATAAGGACACCGGCGACCGCGACAACAATAGAATAACAATAGATTTCCAAGAATCCGCGATTGAAAGATGCACAAAAATATTTAAATATGAATGTTACTCCTTAAATTATTATTATAGTTTAATTCAATGTTATGTAGGTTTTTTTATAATGAACAACACAACTATAATTACGGAGTGTAGGCTGTCGGCTATTGTTAGTCGTGGGAATAAGCTTCACTAATAACTTTTGGTATTTACTTACGTGTTGAAGATTCTATGATGAACTTTGCCACTGTCAGATCTTAAAAGTATAAGAGTTAATTGTAGCGTAATTAAATACTCGTATGTATTGTAATTGTTTACAATTACTTACTTGAACATCATTTGTAGGTACATTATACAAATAACTTAACGTATGATATGAGACAAACATAATATTTAAACTAATAATCGCTAAATTACTTATTTCAATCGTTTTCATGAGCTAATGTCCTTACTCCTCATTATTATTGATCACTTACGTTTATCATTTAGGGCTTTTAGCTTTAGGTTTGATTCTGCTGACAGTGATTCGGTAACATGAACATTTAAAAAGTGCAACAAGAAACAAAGTGTTTTTACGATTCTTACAACATTTTTCGATTTGTAAGTATCATTTGTTGTATAATATACTCCTTCCTTCCTATGTAATTTTCTAGCTCTGACTTATGGCTGATAATAATAATGATAAGTGATAAGTGATAACTGACTGATAGTGATGAAGTAACAGCGTTGCTGGATGTAGGATTTCGCGTCAACCTTCAACGACTCACATAATAACTACACCTTTTAAACACTGCAAACAATATCATACCTTATGTGGTAAAAGTTAAGGATGAGTTTTATGTGACAAGTGATTTTTGCAAATGTGTTTGGAAATTTCTTCGCATTTGAAATAATTATGGTCGGAAATCAATGCTTTACGCAAAAGGCGTGTTTTCCTGATCGTATTTGTTACTAAATTATTATAATAATATATCTACTACAAGGTTGATTGACTTCATATTAATTACTCGTGCATTTAAGACTAGATGATGCCCGCAACTCCGTTGCGCCAAAATTCGTTATCGCGCGGGAACCGTACATTTTTCCGGAATAAAAACTGTCCTATGTCCTTTCTCGGGACTCAAACTATCTCCATGCCAAATTTCAGAAAAATCGGTTCAGCGGTTCGAGCGTGAAGAGGTAACAGACAGACAGACAGACGGACAGACAGACAGACAGACACACTTTCGCATTTATAATATTAGTATGGAAGTATGGATACAAGTTAATTATTATTTATAAGTTTCATAAGTTGCAATAGAAGTTAAATACACATTTGTGGTTCGATAAAATATTTTTCATCATACCAGGACCGAAAGTTTGATTTTCTTCCCTTGTTTGCGGGAAGAAAGATGCACATTTCCTTCAGACTGCTCACAACTGACAGTTTAAAATTTTCTTCCCGCTACCTATTTGAAATAACTCAATACCATGGCAACCGTGAAGTTGTTATTTCAAACCCATAATATTAATACACGCGGCAATTTTATAATATTGATCTAATTGTTGAGTTGTTGAGTTGAGGACGCGGCTACCAACTTAGTTATTTTATATACCTATAGGCCAGCAGCCAGGAAAAGCGGGGGAGAGCTGATATAATATAGGTACCTTATCTTTGAGTCGGGAATCGGAATTGCGATGAACGTTGCCATGGTGCCATACTTGTTAAGTCACTCTATTCAAATAAAGCACTACAAGCAACTACAAGTACAACCTACTACACAAAATGTTCAGTAAAAATAAAAATAAACAACATTGTCCAATTAAAATCCATTAATTTGTTGTTTTATTTCGTCTGTTTGCGCCCCGGACCCCTAGCGGGATGATTTGAACCACATTCGTTTTTCTTATATACGATGTCAATAATTATTGCCATTAAACTTTCGGTCCCTTGTATGATGAAAAGTTCTATACGCGCCACGGGAGGATAGCATGACACTTCAACCGACGTTTTTGACAATATCACGCGGGTTGAAATGTCACACTTTCCTCCCTTGGGGCGTAATGTACTATTTAATTTGGAAGTGTAAATTTTGCTGCCACTTAAATTGCGAACTATATATTGATTTAGTCTTTCAGTAAAAGTCCTTAAATATAGTTGTATACCTAAAATATCAACATATGTCATATAATATTATGTTTTATGCGTAAATCGAACTAGGAATTGGTAAACACAGGCCGGCAAACGTTTCGCAGGCCGCGCACGCGTTGATGTCGTTTACTCAATATTTAGAAAGTTTATTGTGTATAGAGAAAATGTGTGTTTGACGTTTAAACTTTTACATGATGCTACTACATAATATGAATGTAATGTAGATACTATGCTGTCTATCAAGTTAGCATGAGCTACTCGTATTAGCATAAAATATGTCAACAGCTAACTCTGAATATACAGGGTGTAACAAAAATAAGTGATAATACTTTAGGGTGTGTACGTGTTCCTTGAAGAGAGTTCACTGTGAAAGTAGCAGCGCTGAAAGACTAAATTTTTTTTCACTTTTGTATGGGGAAACTCGTGAGTCTCGTGACGCTCGGGCCCTTGCCCATACAAAAGTGAAAAAAATTTTTCGTCTTTCACAGTGAACTCTCTACAAGGAGCATATACACACCCTAAAGTATTATCACTTATTTTTGTTACACCCTGTAGTTATTGTGTCCTTAATACAAAATCTTCAACATTTTTCCCGAAAGCACACTGCAAACTTTAGGAACATACTACAGATTTGACATAGGTTGTACCTATGTCTAAAGCTAGAAACAAATTATCGGACGCATCCATAAGTCGCGGCCGATGGATTCGGCTTAACAATGTGCACGGTTCATCCGCGGACGTCAAAGACCTAACTGTCAATGGCAGACGTCCGCGGATGCAGAAATATCCGGCCAGCCAGATTCTGTTCGGGCCTCTGAACGCTCAAGGTCGCGTCCTTATGTCAGACAATGTGCACAGTTTAGTGTATTTTGTATTGATCATATAGAAACAAGCCGCATCCGATGAAAACGTCCGCGGACGTTCGTCCGATAATTTGTTCCCAGCTTAAAGCAGTACCTATTAGGTACTGCATTATTTGTCCTTGTACAAATTAACTGAAAAAATATTTAGATTTTTAGTCTCGTAATATAGAAATTACTTTCACTATGTAATTCAGTTCGTAATATTTTTTCTGCTACGCTTACCGCGAAAGCGAGTTAAAATATTCATTTAATTAATTATTATTTATGTAAAGCTAACGTGTAGGTTTTCCTTACAACTTTGTTATTGTTGAGTATTTTTCAAAAAGATTTTCCTTGTTTCTTGTCCTTGCAAGTAACTACCCACTTTAAATTCCGAATTAAAAACCGTCAATCAATACCAGTACCGTATACTTTGCGGACCAAGCTATTTCTTTGAGGTCTTTTCCTTAATTTATTTCTTTGTTGAATTTCGATTGGATAGGAAAAACTTGCACCAAACTGATCAAATTGTATCGTAAAAATAACAGGCCGCTATACTTATATTATCTAATGTAATGCTACCAGTTGAAATGCCATAATATATTCAACGCTGTCAAAATATTTCTGTAGAGATAAACTACGATAACATGGCGCGTCCCTCCAAAATTCAAAACGTTTGAAGTGCGTTGTCTTGCGCGGTCGGCTAGTTATGATTAGTTGACCACCAAATCTTGGCAATAAGTGACATTAACTTAAATGAAATATTACGAGTACTGGTTGATTGGTTGAATACTTACTACATACAAACTCTTTCATAAGGATGTGATTACACACATTGCAACAGTAATTTGGAGGGGCGCGCCATGTTAGGGTATTGGCACCAGTAGTCAGTCTTTTAGTGGAAAGCGCAAGTTTAAATGTGGATAGAAAATTATTTAAGATAGTAATCAAAAACCTTTTGTACTCATTCACTTAATCACTTATTAAACTTTATTATGAAATTAACATATAATATAATTTTTCTTAAGAAGTACTGAAAATAAAGTATTTTTCAAAATAAGGCACATTTCCCCAGTACTCAGCCGTCACAAGTCACAACCCAGTTCTCGGCCAAATAGCTACCAGTAGTCAGCCTCTCCTTAGATGGGCCTAGAAAGAGACCTATGGAACTGAAACAAATAAACAATGCATGTCTGGTCTCTGACAAAGCCAAAAAACTAAGAAATTACTTGGTAGATAGGTGCTTCATAAATAAATGAATAAATTAAGCAGCGTAAGTTACTGATGGCTGAACACTGGGTATACCTCACCAGTACTGAGCCGTGGTTCGACCGTATCTAGTTAGGCGGCTGACTACTGGTATTTATATGAAACTAGCTGTTGCCCGCGACTTCGTCCGCGTGGTCTTCAGCTTATAGCGCGCGGTGTCAACAAAATTGTTGTCAAATTAAAACCCTGGTACCCCATTAAATCAAAATACCTACCCAAAAACAGCTGTGCAGTGTGCACATAATATTTCATTTTTAATTTAAACTTTATTTATACCAAATTTAAAGCTTATTTAGCCCCCCATTACAACTTTAGCTTTACCCATTTATCATTGGTAGGTTTAAGGTTACGTACTGCATAGATAAAGTACCTACTACCTACTGAATAATGAGTTATTTAATAACGTGTATAACAATCGAAAAAATCGGAAAACTCAGTTCAGCATGGTACCACTCTTATAGAAAGACGTATGAGCAAGCGATAGCGCAATGTAGGAGACTCCATCTGTTATGAATTTTTGGAACTAACTTATTTTGATCAAATTTACGCATTTTCACCCCCTTACAACCCCTTTTTCCAGTTAAAAAGTAGTTTATGTCCTTTCTCAGGCTTTAGACTATCTTTGTACAAAATTTCATTACAATTGGTTCAGCAGTTTTGGCGTGAAAGCGAGACAGACAGACAGAGATACTTTCGCATTTATAATATTAGTATAGATTTTGTATGACCAGTACTCAGCCGGGGGTGGCCGAACACTAGATAATGTACAAGAAACGCATACCCAGTAGTCAGCCACCTCATTATTTAAATAACTATAAAGAAACTGTTCTATAATTCATTTGATTTAGACGTAAAAAATGTAATAACAATATATTTTAATAAAACATGACACAAAAGTTAATAAGAAATCACAATAACTCACCTTTTTATTAAACTAAGAAAATTTTGGCGCGCACGCCGCATCTTGGCTCGACTAGTAACAACGTCGAATTGGAATCAGATTACCATTTCTTGCAGCCACTTAGCGTCATTGTGACATTCTGAACTGACCAATAAAAAGGCCAAGCTTTTTTTAAAAGTAATTTGATTGGTTAATTTGCAATAGAACGCTATCTCTATAGGTTTTTAGCTGGAAAAGGCTGACTATTGGTGTGGGGCTGACTATAACTGGCGGCCTTACCCTACCCAGTTTTTAATAAAAAGGTTAGAGGTCATAGATATGTATGGAATATTATATCTAATATAACTTCACTACCAAAACCGATGAATTCAATTTAATGAAGAATTTTAATATATTATAAATTAAAAAAATTAACTACTTTAAAAATGTTATTTAATTATTAGTTAAATAATATTTTGACATAAGCCCCATACATTATCTGTCAAACTCTTCATTAAATTCAAGTTTAATCATCATTAAATGTCCCCTCACACCTTAATACTCCGTTAGTTGGGTAAAATTAAAAATCATCAATCAATGCGAAAACCCACTAGAAACCGCGCGACACAACTTGAGAGGGAAACCTGCGGGCTGCGGCACGCACCGACCGGTTTTGGAGGCACCTGTTAGCCTTCACTGACTCACGAGGTAATATCACTTTTGTATAACAGACCACATCAATGAAATATTGAGGAATTCCGGTTTTTAACCGTCGATAAAAACTATAAAACAAATGTTTACGTTACGTAATATAATTATTAATAGTTGAATATAATAAATAAAATAATGAATATCACGAAATATTAAAAAATTGTAATACCTGCAAAATTGTAATTTGGCAAGTAGACATCTGCTCGGAAAAGTTTTTTAAAACTTTACTAACTCCTAAGGGGGTAAAGCGGTTGGAAGTTTGAAAATTGTGTATATTATGCTGTATCTAATATTATATGTATGTTGTGTTTATCGGTGGTATCATACCTCTTAAACAGATGGACCGACTTTGATACTGTATAGTCATTAGTAATTTGATCTAGATATTCTTGTATATCTAGATGAAATGTGTAAAAAATGTCGTAATCTAAAATGTGCTTAGCAATATCTATCAATATTACTTTATCTTTTACATAAACTCGTTTTCTGCTTCAAATTATGGGCCTATCAATTCTTTTGTTTTATTTTCAAATCAAAAATAAACTTTGCGTACAATCTTTGTTTTTTTTTTTTATTAAATAAGGGGGCAAACGAGCAAACGGGTAATGGTAAGCAACTACCGTCGCCCATGGACACTCGCAACATCAGAAGAGCTGCAGGTGCGTTGCCGGCCTTTAAGTTTTTTACAAGTCCGGTTTTTTATCGAATATAGACCGTACATTTCTTGTTTTGTTTTTGCTTGTTTAACTGTTCGGACTGTTTATTTTTTCTTCTGTTACTTGTTATTATTTAAAAATAAATATAAAAATGAAATAATAATTCTTATTAAATAACAAATGTACTAATTTTATAACTTTTTACGTCATAAAATTAAGGAAAATAATTAAACAAATTCTTTAGCAAGTATGTTGAAATAAAATATATTATAATATAATAATTTAAGTAGATTTTTTAAAATATAATTTTGTTATAATATTATTCGTATTGTATTATGTATTCAGTTTAAATATTTCAATATTAAAATATCATCATAATTCATATCTGTATTTTATAAATTATAGTATTGTAATTGGTAATAAAAAGTTGTTATACTCATTAAAATTATAGTCCAACTCGGTTTTTTAGTACGTTAATAACTAGTATGCAAATATCCATACTTCCATACTAATATTATAGAATGGATGTCTGTCTGTCTGTCCTTCTGTCTGTCTGTCCGTCTGTCTGTCTGTCTGTCTGTCCGTCTGTCTGTATGTTACTTCTTCACGCTCAAACCGCTGAACCGATTTCGCTGAAATTTGGCATGGAAATACTTTGAGTCTCGGGAAAGGACATAGGATACTTTTTATCTCGAAAAAATGTACAGTTCCCGTGCGATAAACGAATTTTGGCGCAACGAAGATGCGGGCGTCATATAGTGTTTTAAATTTAAATATTTTCGTGAACAATGTAAAGAACTTGATAATTGCTGTACCACAGTGATGTCAGCAACCATTACCTACAACCTGCGCAGGCTTTCAAGGAGAGGTCACAGAGTGTTATATAGCAGCTAGCTAAATACGTTCCATGGCCCTACTACATGAGTTGTTATTGTATCAATATCAATGATTTTACCAAAACAAATGTTGATTAGTCATAGTTTGAAGGAGATTTTAACCAATTTTGACCATTATGTGGTCTGTTTTATTGTATGTTTTGTTTTATTACTTCTTTTATAATTATTATTAAAACGAAAGTCAATGATTATGCCTATTATCGAAAAGGTCTCTTCGAATGGTTTTGTCTTACATAGATAGATCTTTTTAAAGACAGAAACAGGATTTGCACTAATACACGATCTTGGCTTTAAGAACTAGGTATACCATCTAAGCTACAGTTTAAAAAAATTAGTTATTTATGGTCGTGCATCCATCTAATAAGTAAATGGGACAATACTCGGGTATTTTAAGTAAGTTTTGGGCATATTAAAGAGGATTTTGTCCATCTCACGTCTCATCTACCCACAATTGTGTTAGAGGGGCAGCTCGTGGCCTTAAGGTGACGCCGCGTTAAAGTAAACCGTGTTGGATATGTTTTAGATTGCTTGTTTTCTATGAGAGGCCGGGCCGGCCTCATAGAAAACAAGCAATGGAACAGCAAAAAATGGAAAGGGCGTAAGTGACAAAATGGTTTTTGTCGCGTAATTTAAAAACCATACATACATTTCATATAAGCTATGCACATATTAAAGTGTATGCTTCAACCAATTTATGTACAAATTTTGGAACCTTAAATCACTCTCCTCTCTTGGAAAAATAGGAATCCCTTTTTTTACAGAGGTCTTTTCGATTGATAATTCTGTGTTATAAAAGTTGTCCAAACGTGTTATTCTATGGGCAATTCAAAGACAAAGACATGATGAATACTGACAACGAACTTTAGTTTCTTAGCTTTAGTCATTGCTGAGAAAAATCGGCATCACTACAGCCAAATTATCAAGGCGTCGCCTTAATACACTCGTGTTCTCACGGCGGCGTCGGATATGAAGCTTCCGACATCGAGCAGGAAATATAAAACTCAATGACAAAATATTTACTATTCACTACATACTTCGCATTTTGAAAACCACAGCATTCAGTTGGTTGGTCACGGTCAGACTAGACGGAATATTTTTCGAATAAAATTTTTAAAAGACTTGGAAAGCAAGATAGATCTGGGGGGTTAATCAAGACGAATTCGTAATCGCTTCGTTATAGAATCGCCGATGAAAATGTATGGAATTGACATAAGCGTTCGTTGATATGACGTTGACGTTCGACTCGTCTTATGTCAATTCCATACATTTTGATCGGCGATTCTATAACGAAGCGATTACTAATTCGTCTTAACTAACCCCCCAGGAACGAGAACAGTTTTCGCGTATTCTAATCTATTCACCTACTTCAATTTTTGTCAGTAGAGACGTATTCTATGTTACACTTTTTGAACTTCAATAAAAAATTTAATTCGCTAAAATAGTAACTTTTGCAATAGGAATTCTATCATTTAATTTTACTGTAAGTACATGTTTTTTTTTCAGTTTATGGATGTCGACACGTCATTTGCCTCGACGACCTATCTATATCATTGCTGTAGATAATATTAGCATAAATAAATCCTTTTGTGTATAGCCTAACTTTTTCACCCTTGTTAAACGGTCTGTCGGCGGTTGCCAAGGTCTCTCGCAGTCACGGCGTACGCTGAGACGTGTCAATGACATAGATAACAGTCAATTAACGTTTTCACACCAAACGTAAAAACCGGTTGTCTTGTGAACTGATTTACCATATACGATCATAGATGACATAGCTTATATTGTATACAGTAGACTATCTTTATAAATCATACTAGATCGCCTGAATTAAACGTATAATTATAAACAGGTTTTGGCCCACCACCGTATCTATTGTGTCACCACTCACCAGGGTGGATAGCGGTATGATCTCAGGCAGCCCGAAGGACATGCTAAAACGGTCTTGGAACACGCAAAGAAATTAAGGTCATAAGTGTATTGGACGTATCACGTTTATATGATCTCAGGCAGCCCGAAGGACATGCTAAAACGGCTTGGAACACGCAAAGAAATTAAGGTCATAAGTGTATTGGACGTATCACGTTTATATGATCTCAGGCATTCCGAAGGGCATGCTAAAACGGTCTTGGAACACGCAAAGAAATTAAGGTCATAAGTGTATTGGACGTATCACGTTTATATGATCTCAGGCGGCCCGAAGGACATGCTAAAACGGTCTTGGAACACGCAAAGAAATTAAGGTCATAAGTGTATTGGACGTATCACGTTTATATGATCTCAGGCAGCCCGAAGGACATGCTAAAACGGTCTTGGAACACGCAAAGAAATTAAGGTCATAAGTGTATTGGACGTATCACGTTTATATGATCTCAGGCAGCCCAAAGGACATGCTAAAACGGTCTTGGAACACGCAAAGAAATTAAGGTCATAAGTGTATTGGACGTATCACGTTTATATGATCTCAGACAGCCCGAAGGACATGCTAAAACGGTCTTGGAACACGCAAAGAAATTAAGGTCATAAGTGTATTGGACGTATCACGTTTATATGATCTCAGGCCGCCCGAAGGACATGCTAAAACGGTCTTGGAACACGCAAAGAAATTAAGGTCATAAGTGTATTGGACGTATCACGTTTATATGATCTCAGGCAGCCCGAAGGACATGCTAAAACGGTCTTGGAACACGCAAAGAAATTAAGGTCATAAGTGTATTGGACGTATCACGTTTATATGATCTCAGGCAGCCCGAAGGACATGCTAAAACGGCTTGGAACACGCAAAGAAATTAAGGTCATAAGTGTATTGGACGTATCACGTTTATATGATCTCAGGCATCCCGAAGGGCATGCTAAAACGGTCTTGGAACACGCAAAGAAATTAAGGTCATAAGTGTATTGGACGTATCACGTTTATATGATCTCAGGCAGCCCGAAGGACATGCTAAAACGGTCTTGGAACACGCAAAGAAATTAAGGTCATAAGTGTATTGGACGTATCACGTTTATATGATCTCAGGCCGCCCGAAGGACATGCTAAAACGGTCTTGGAACACGCAAAGAAATTAAGGTCATAAGTGTATTGGACGTATCACGTTTATATGATCTCAGGCAGCCCGAAGGACATGCTAAAACGGTCTTGGAACACGCAAAGAAATTAAGGTCATAAGTGTATTGGACGTATCACGTTTATATGATCTCAGGCAGCCCGAAGGACATGCTAAAACGGCTTGGAACACGCAAAGAAATTAAGGTCATAAGTGTATTGGACGTATCACGTTTATATGATCTCAGGCATTCCGAAGGGCATGCTAAAACGGTCTTGGAACACGCAAAGAAATTAAGGTCATAAGTGTATTGGACGTATCACGTTTATATGATCTCAGGCGGCCCGAAGGACATGCTAAAACGGTCTTGGAACACGCAAAGAAATTAAGGTCATAAGTGTATTGGACGTATCACGTTTATATGATCTCAGGCAGCCCGAAGGACATGCTAAAACGGTCTTGGAACACGCAAAGAAATTAAGGTCATAAGTGTATTGGACGTATCACGTTTATATGATCTCAGGCAGCCCGAAGGACATGCTAAAACGGCTTGGAACACGCAAAGAAATTAAGGTCATAAGTGTATTGGACGTATCACGTTTATATGATCTCAGGCATTCCGAAGGGCATGCTAAAACGGTCTTGGAACACGCAAAGAAATTAAGGTCATAAGTGTATTGGACGTATCACGTTTATATGATCTCAGGCGGCCCGAAGGACATGCTAAAACGGTCTTGGAACACGCAAAGAAATTAAGGTCATAAGTGTATTGGACGTATCACGTTTATATGATCTCAGGCAGCCCGAAGGACATGCTAAAACGGTCTTGGAACACGCAAAGAAATTAAGGTCATAAGTGTATTGGACGTATCACGTTTATATGATCTCAGGCAGCCCGAAGGACATGCTAAAACGGCTTGGAACACGCAAAGAAATTAAGGTCATAAGTGTATTGGACGTATCACGTTTATATGATCTCAGGCATCCCGAAGGGCATGCTAAAACGGTCTTGGAACACGCAAAGAAATTAAGGTCATAAGTGTATTGGACGTATCACGTTTATATGATCTCAGGCAGCCCGAAGGACATGCTAAAACGGTCTTGGAACACGCAAAGAAATTAAGGTCATAAGTGTATTGGACGTATCACGTTTATATGATCTCAGGCAGCCCGAAGGACATGCTAAAACGGCTTGGAACACGCAAAGAAATTAAGGTCATAAGTGTATTGGACGTATCACGTTTATATGATCTCAGGCATTCCGAAGGGCATGCTAAAACGGTCTTGGAACACGCAAAGAAATTAAGGTCATAAGTGTATTGGACGTATCACGTTTATATGATCTCAGGCGGCCCGAAGGACATGCTAAAACGGTCTTGGAACACGCAAAGAAATTAAGGTCATAAGTGTATTGGACGTATCACGTTTATATGATCTCAGGCAGCCCGAAGGACATTCTAAAACGGTCTTGGAACACGCAAAGAAATTAAGGTCATAAGTGTATTGGACGTATCACGTTTATATGATCTCAGGCAGCCCAAAGGACATGCTAAAACGGTCTTGGAACACGCAAAGAAATTAAGGTCATAAGTGTATTGGACGTATCACGTTTATATGATCTCAGACAGCCCGAAGGACATGCTAAAACGGTCTTGGAACACGCAAAGAAATTAAGGTCATAAGTGTATTGGACGTATCACGTTTATATGATCTCAGGCCGCCCGAAGGACATGCTAAAACGGTCTTGGAACACGCAAAGAAATTAAGGTCATAAGTGTATTGGACGTATCACGTTTATATGATCTCAGGCAGCCCGAAGGACATGCTAAAACGGTCTTGGAACACGCAAAGAAATTAAGGTCATAAGTGTATTGGACGTATCACGTTTATATGATCTCAGGCAGCCCGAAGGACATGCTAAAACGGCTTGGAACACGCAAAGAAATTAAGGTCATAAGTGTATTGGACGTATCACGTTTATATGATCTCAGGCATCCCGAAGGGCATGCTAAAACGGTCTTGGAACACGCAAAGAAATTAAGGTCATAAGTGTATTGGACGTATCACGTTTATATGATCTCAGGCAGCCCGAAGGACATGCTAAAACGGTCTTGGAACACGCAAAGAAATTAAGGTCATAAGTGTATTGGACGTATCACGTTTATATGATCTCAGGCAGCCCGAAGGACATGCTAAAACGGTCTTGGAACACGCAAAGAAATTAAGGTCATAAGTGTATTGGACGTATCACGTTTATATGATCTCAGGCAGCCCGAAGGACATGCTAAAACGGTCTTGGAACACGCAAAGAAATTAAGGTCATAAGTGTATTGGACGTATCACGTTTATATGATCTCAGGCAGCCCGAAGGACATGCTAAAACGGCTTGGAACACGCAAAGAAATTAAGGTCATAAGTGTATTGGACGTATCACGTTTATATGATCTCAGGCATTCCGAAGGGCATGCTAAAACGGTCTTGGAACACGCAAAGAAATTAAGGTCATAAGTGTATTGGACGTATCACGTTTATATGATCTCAGGCGGCCCGAAGGACATGCTAAAACGGTCTTGGAACACGCAAAGAAATTAAGGTCATAAGTGTATTGGACGTATCACGTTTATATGATCTCAGGCAGCCCGAAGGACATGCTAAAACGGTCTTGGAACACGCAAAGAAATTAAGGTCATAAGTGTATTGGACGTATCACGTTTATATGATCTCAGGCAGCCCAAAGGACATGCTAAAACGGTCTTGGAACACGCAAAGAAATTAAGGTCATAAGTGTATTGGACGTATCACGTTTATATGATCTCAGACAGCCCGAAGGACATGCTAAAACGGTCTTGGAACACGCAAAGAAATTAAGGTCATAAGTGTATTGGACGTATCACGTTTATATGATCTCAGGCCGCCCGAAGGACATGCTAAAACGGTCTTGGAACACGCAAAGAAATTAAGGTCATAAGTGTATTGGACGTATCACGTTTATATGATCTCAGGCAGCCCGAAGGACATGCTAAAACGGTCTTGGAACACGCAAAGAAATTAAGGTCATAAGTGTATTGGACGTATCACGTTTATATGATCTCAGGCAGCCCGAAGGACATGCTAAAACGGCTTGGAACACGCAAAGAAATTAAGGTCATAAGTGTATTGGACGTATCACGTTTATATGATCTCAGGCATCCCGAAGGGCATGCTAAAACGGTCTTGGAACACGCAAAGAAATTAAGGTCATAAGTGTATTGGACGTATCACGTTTATATGATCTCAGGCAGCCCGAAGGACATGCTAAAACGGTCTTGGAACACGCAAAGAAATTAAGGTCATAAGTGTATTGGACGTATCACGTTTATATGATCTCAGGCAGCCCGAAGGACATGCTAAAACGGTCTTGGAACACGCAAAGAAATTAAGGTCATAAGTGTATTGGACGTATCACGTTTATATGATCTCAGGCAGCCCGAAGGACATGCTAAAACGGTCTTGGAACACGCAAAGAAATTAAGGTCATAAGTGTATTGGACGTATCACGTTTATATGATCTCAGGCAGCCCGAAGGACATGCTAAAACGGTCTTGGAACACGCAAAGAAATTAAGGTCATAAGTGTATTGGACGTATCACGTTTATATGATCTCAGGCAGCCCGAAGGTCATGCTAAAACGGTCTTGGAGCACGCAAAGAAATTAAGGTCATAAGTGTATTGGACGTATCACGTTTATATGATATCAGGCAGCCCGAAGGACATGCTAAAACGGTCTTGGAACACGCAAAGAAATTAAGGTCATAAGTGAATTGAAGGGTGATTTCAGATGACAAAGAGGAGCAATGTCGTATCATGATTCATGGCGCACTTGTGTAAATCTTATCTTTATGTTTCAATCAATTTAATTTAAAAAAACACAGCTGAGTTACGCTACTATTTATTATTACTGAATACTGTGTAGGTGTCGTGCCATTTTTTGCTTTTAACTGCTAATTAATAGCAGTAAACATAATATATGTTTATTCGACGACCTCCGTGGCGCAGTGGTGAGCGCGTTGGTAGCTCAAGCCGGAGGTCGCGGGTTCGAGTCCCGCCGACGGAACAAAAGTTTATGAAGTTCCTGGGTCATGGATGTTTATTAAATATGTGTATCATATAATAAAAAGCTTAAATATATGTATAGTATGAAAATATTAAATATATTTCCGATGTCTGGTACCTGTAACACAAGTCCTTTAGGTACTTACCACGGGGCCAGACTGACGTGGTGTGAAGCGTCCATAATATTATTATATTATTATTGTTTGTATGGTGCACTCATTATTCTATACTCAAGTTCATTTTTTCACTTCGGAGCTAAGAAAGCGACTCTTATACAGTCGGAATAAAAACCATGATACACCTTTAAACGCACTGAACTTTACGGTCTTTACGAAATGCACCGCTTGGTTGTTACTATACTACCGGGTATGACCTCACTACGACGGCTTAAAATTTTGTAGTAAGGAACATAGAGTCATTTGTAGCACCTCCATCGTGGGTATCGCAGACACAATAGATTTTCAATTGCTATGCGGCAGCCGGCTGCCTCTTGGGGATTGAGGGGTTAAATGAATATGTGATTCGCAGAAATTGGATGACTGATGATGATGATGATGACTGTACAAGCACCTGCAAGATCACACAAATGTAATATTGTTGTATCTCTTTTTATATAAATTAGGGGCAAACGAGCAAACGGGTCACCTAATGGAAAGCAACTACCCTCGCCCATGGACACTCGCAGCATCAGAATAGTTGCAGGTGCGTTGCTTTTAAGAGGGAATACGCTCTTTTCTTGAAGGTTTGCAGGTAGTATGGTCCGGAAATACTGCTGGCGCGATATTATTTTGTTGAAGTATGTTTATTTTATCATAACGTATTACGTATGGCGGTTTCAGGGCACTTCGACCAAAGAGTAATAAAGTTACAGTAAATTATTTGTGTATTGTTATTTGTTATTAAATCTTGATTAATTTCGAGTATCAAGGTCTTAAGTATGCAAAGTAGATATATTTTTGACTGTCTTAAAACTTGTGATTTAAAAGTAAAATTTATATTTTAAGCTAAAGAAAATCGTATTTATAATATTATTTATGATGTATCCAACGGTAAACTTACCAAAACTTGTATCTGTACTCCACACACGATTTCACAATTACACACTCACACTTCGTTCCTATTTACACTTCACAAACGCTTAACTCGCTAAACATTTAAAACGTTATATAAAGTTATTGTTTATAAGTTACGTAAATAAAATGACAAGAGACACGACCTCCCCCGAGAGCACTGAACGACGACTGAGAGCGGGAAATCAGTGTTGCTAGCTCAACGAATAAATTACCACATTTTTGTCAATGAACAGCAGCTCAGTAGGGGAAACAGGGGCAGTCCCTAGCAAAGACCTAGCTGGCCTGGCCATTAAGCCGAAACTTTTTCGTTTTCGCTTCGTTATAGAATCGCCAATCAAAATGTATGGAATTGACATAAGACGAGTCGAACGTCAACGTCATATTAACGAACGCTTATTTCAATTCCATACATTTTCATCGGCGATTCTATAACGAAGCGAAAACGAAAACATTTTGGCACACCCCTTATTGATAAGCTGCTCTTACCACTAAGATTGTGCTTAATCATTCTTGGGATGTTGCATTAGTTATTAGATCGTAATTCGTATTTAAGTACCGTGCTATGTATGGCGTACTAAAGTAAAACTTTTTGAGAGTGAAATTTTAAGGTCGCGTCATGAAAAAGAGGGTCGAAATATAACGTCACGATTTTGACCGAAGTTAAACTTCTGACACGTGTAATCTGTACCCATGCTTTATTTTTAACTAGATGACGCCCGCAACTTCGTTGCGCCAAAATACGTTTATCGCGCGGGAACTGTACATTTTTTCGGGATAAAAAGTATCCTATGTCCTTTCCCGGAACTTAAAGTATCTCCATGCCAAATTTCAGCGAAATCGGTTCAGCGGTTTGAGCGTGAAGACGTAACAGACAGACAGACAGACAGACAGACAGACAGATGGACAGACTGACACACTTTCGCATTTATAATATTAGTATGGAAGTATGGATGAGGTAAAACTTTTGATATCAAAATAATAAAGGCCATCATTTTTTTTATATTATGTATTTCAAATCTTCTGCCTACTTCATAGCAAATTCTTGAGTATGGCAACATTATAAAAAATGTAACCGGTGCGCGGCGTGTGGCGACGTTGGGCAACAAAGCGAGCCGGAATGTTTCCCATTCACGGTGCATACGCACTACAGTATATTTTGTATGTGTACGTATATTTACAAGTCGACAGCCGGGAATTTACGTCGGAAAGATGAGTCATCGCTTATCTTGGGTACTGTCTAGAGTCTAGACTTACAGGAAAAATGCGTTTCAGCCTACTCATACTAATACGACAATAAATAATTATGAATAATTGTGATGATACTTAATCATGGACTATATTATTTTGGAATAGGAAAATTGTCCTAGAAAAGACACCAACGCGTGCTCCTAGACGAGTGACGAGTGACGACACTTGACATTTCTTTACAACATAGGTATATTAACTTTATGTTTACAACACCGTTGCAGATTTTATTTTATTTTGTACAACAGAAGCTCACACATCTAACCTCATGATAGCAATAGACAGGTGGATTTACTTCCTCAGTTACTACGCGCCGGCGGTACACTCTCCCTTCGTCTTACGATTTTTCGCTCAGATCATTATCCTGACGCGAGATTTTTTTTACGAATGTCATTTCAAAAAATCTTAGTACCAAAAAAGTAGGAGATTTTAATAAAACACGTGTTTTTATATTTATTGATATAATTTTGTACAAATAACGGCGTATAATACATCGGAACATGGGCGCCGGCAGAAATAATTCCCAAGGGGTGCAGATTTTAGTTTTCTTTCTTTTCTTTTTAATTTTTACGAACAACAGTGACCGTCTATTTACGTCAACAGAATACATTTGAAACATCACGAACTATCTTTGTACGGCATGGTATTTTGGGTTACAAAATGCTTTTTATTTCAATCATTCCTGTTGATTCCGAGATTCCCAAGGGGTGCAAGTGCACCCCCTGGCACCCCCCTGCCGGCGCCCATCGGACAGGTCTCACATACAAAACTAACGCTATGGAGCTATCGTGCCACAGATCACCTACGCGCAGAGCCGGCTGCGTGCCGCCTCTACTACACATTGCTCTGTGCAGTTATTATCAATTAAGTTGATTGGTTAATTATATGCAATATACAGTATGTTGCAATATAATTATTGTATAAGAATTATAAAAAAAATTGAAATTTTTATTATGGGTAAAGATAAATTGACTTCAAACATCGTTTGAGAATTTTTCAAGGTAGTACAGGGTAGGTACTTTAGTGAAGAAGCATTTATGCTGCATGCATTTTTGTCATTCTGCCAAGTCAGTGCCACAATATGGTTAAGGGTCCTCTTACATTTTAAAGTCTGTTTAAGAATTATGTTTTGGAACACTCTGTATATTGATTTGAGTATCAGCGTGGCCACACTACTCTATTGCGCTGCGTTGCGAAATGGAATTACTAACTGCACATTACGGCGACGAACAATACGTAAACAGCGCAATGCGTCTTTCACCTATGAATTCATCTCCTGTCTGTCGTTTCAAAAAACACCTTCGGCGATATTCATAAAACATTGTATGTAAAATAGTGCCGTTGTGACGACGCACCGCAACAGAGCAGTGTTTTGTGGCCTCGCTGTCATGTGATCAGTGTAAATGACGCGTTATCTTCTCGGTATACAGAGTGGTGCAAAAAACGATGTTATGTGTTGTCACAACATAATCTGTTTACATTTCAAATTCTTGTTCCATTGTTCTTATTTCTTATCCTTTGACATGCAACCTAGGCAGGATATCTAATTATCTAACCAACCATGTTTCTGCTAACCAACCATATGAGCGATATTTTGTTTTCAATTTTAAAGGTCATCGTGGTTTTACTGCAGTCAAACCCACGACCTTCAGAATCGAGCTACATGCTCTACGCCTCTGGACCACTGAGGCATAACACATTAAGCGAATGACGTCATTAAACAATATATTTATCAAGTGCACTGACCCACGAATAGTCATCTTTAAAATTAATTATTATTATTCTCAGAATTAACCAGTGAATCATTTGTGTATTCGAATCTATTTAGCCATTAATTGTTTCAATCTGTGGATTTCCCAACGACAGATCAAAATGTTTTCGTGTTTTGTCATCTTTGTCTTTAATTTGTCCTCATGATAAATGAATATGACAAATATTTTCGTCACATTAGTAAAGCCTTGTAGGGAAATAGACATTGATGTTACGGTCGCGGTATCTTTACTGATGGCCAGCTTTTGAGGTTTTTTGAGCTTATCTTTTAAATATCTTTTTTGATTGGTTATATTGACGTTAGCCAATCTTTACAACTAAATAGATAACTTCAGATACGGGGCAACATAGGTACAAGTTTGTCGAGTAGAGGCGGCACAGCACACAACTCCTTACATCTACCGAAATAATAGCAGTATGGGTAACAAATAAATGCAATGGTTCAGTGCAAAATTAAATAACGACGAATGGACAATCTCACGTCATAAGGATGATATCATCAAGTCATCAGCGTAATGAAACTCACATACATTTTCATTACGCTTAGATTTGGTTGATTGTTACTTTATTAATGTGTCTTTGCCGAAATTGGAGATAAAAAGTTGTGCAAGATGTTGATTCCTAAGATTATTCACATCCATTCGTCATTATTTTTACAAGGGGTTCATTATATAAAACTTATTATAAATATCATAAAAGTAACACTGAAAGGAGACCGTAACAGATATATATCTATATAAACAATCTCACGAACCCTGTGGAATAGATAATTGACAGAAATTATGAGAAAACCCGAGGGGCAGGCGGGGTCTACCTGTACAGAGCTGGCGAGACGAAGACGCCAATCTCACGCAAGTAATCTAAACAGATTGTAAATCTCCTACGAGTAATTGTTAATCTTACTTATTTTTAATACTCGTAACTCATAGGAAACGCGAGATCTAAGTTGATCATTTAGAAATGTAATCGAATCACTTATTTAATTTATTGTTTTGTAAAATGTTGTTATGTTATGTTATTTTAAATCGGTTACACTCCCTTGATAGCTTTATATTATTAAATTTAAAATTTTCATGGGTCTTATTGCAAAAAATCGGATGATTTGCGAAACCGTTCATTAGCGTTTCGTCTCACCAGTACTAAGTCTAGGTTTAGTATAATTATTAAAACGGTACAAATTTTAAATTGTCAATAAACATTGAATTTATTTAGGCTTACAAATTATTGTATATTGGTCATGCACACACTGACAGATGTAACAGCGTCACAAATTTACAATTGTGCAAATGGTTACAGTAATCCATTGGGAAAGTCCCTTAATGTATTAATAAATTAATATTAATAAATACTTGAACATACAACTGCACTTAAAATGGGTATAAATAAAAAAACATACAATATAGCTCTCGGACAAGTCGATCTCATGATTGTAACTCGTGTGTTACTTGCGTGAGATTAGCAATGTTCTACTGTAACCAAATGTGTATGAATATCGGTATGAACTATGTGTAAAATACATACAAAGCGCAGTTTAGCTCTACTAGATATATCGATCTATTCAAAATGTCTAAATGTCGTAGTGTGTCGCAAGGTAACGTTTTCAAACATAAATTAATTTAAAGAAACAAATATATATTTTCGGGTTTTCTTTTATGTATAACATCTTGACTGTCTTTATTGATGTGTTGGAATAAAAATGTTTACAAACTATGGTGTAACAAGTAATTCAGTAGTTAAGACTGAATCTCATGTTACATGTTATGCGGGCTCTACACTCACGGCGCGAACGCCCGCGAAGGCCGCGAACCGCAAGTGTGGAGGGTTTCGCGGCTTCTTCGCGGCTTTGTTTTTTTTTTTGGAATCATGTTCACGGCGCGAATCGCGGCCGCAATTCGCGCCACGAGTGTAGAGCCCGCATTATATAATTTATCAGTGGAGACTTCAATAATGACAAATAAATTACTTAATTGATTTCTCGGAAACTATTTTCTTGGTTTTGTATGATATTTTGTCTTGACGGAAGACAAAATTTCATAGAAACCTTCCAAGACTAAAAGAAACGTAACGATACATTTATATTCTAGGGCCAACCACTAAAAAACCTGCATTATTTAGTTACTTATGTTTACTTCTTAAAAACTAACTTTTTGAGTTACGACCCTGCGATACACTGATAGGTGGACGCGAACAGAATTGCGCATGATGAAGCTATCGGCTATCTCTACCACTAACGTCCATATGAAAATCCATATACAAACGCTATACTTACCTATACTTACACTCTTCAATTGTGACTAGAACATAAGACTAACTAAAACCTGCATGCGAACGTACGACTAAAGTTAATTACAAATAGTTATAATTACTATATAGTAAAGCACTTCGAAAAGTTTAATAGATTATTCAAATTAAACGGTCAAATAAGTGACATTTTTTGTGAAAATTGAACTAGATTTTACCGCTTCGTTATCAGAACATCAGTTTTTATTCTTACTTCCTTTTTAGTGAACGATATATAGTACGTTAAATGAGGATCTCAAGTAGCGAAATTTTCTTTACGTGCGGTAAAAAGTAGTTCTAAGAATAAATATAATTTCTTGATTGTAATAAATTAAAAAAAAACTTTAGGATTACAATTAATTTAATTACTTACATTAAATTGACTAAGAGGACTCACGTAAAGGTAAAAAACTGTATCCTGATGTAATATATAGGTATTATTGCCTCCATTTTATTATTATTGATATGTCAGCGTGGAGTTATCTTATTTTAAAAGAAGAAGGCAGTAGAAAGGGAGCAAGTAGAATAATGTGCGAGTTCCGAAATATAACCCAGTTTAAAGGCCACTGCTCTTGACGTATATAATCCGACGCTATCGCTGACTTTGCACTTTAGCCAAAACGTTTTCTCTATCGCTTCTTTATAGAATCGTCGATTAGAATGTCTCAGACGTATATTTTATTTCAGAAAGAATCATCAATGTGGCGTCAATTCTTCACGTCATGAGCCCTGGCCAGTTACTGGGTTAATTTGGGGAACTTACCCAATTATAATTTTTTAAGCCGTTTGTTTTGACATTTCATAATTCCAAAGATCTAGAATGTAACTTGAATAAGAAGGCATTATAATATACAAACAAACTTCAGATATTTTAAGGTATAACTTGGTATAAGAAAAATCGATGTGTTTTGTATGTTCCCTGTGGATTCATATCTGGTTTATATTATTTGTGTTCAGTCATCGACAAAAAAGTATAACACTTGTTTCATATATAGTATTTTTTATTTCAATGTTCAACTCATCTTGTTAAAGTCTTTGGGATATTTATATTTTGGAACGAAAATACAAAATAATAACTTTTCTCTAGTTGAAATTAGGGGTAATTCTGTGCTGTGATCTGAAATTCTAACCAAAGGATGTGAAGGGGGTATCAGGGGCATTCAATAATTTTGACAGCAAAGGATTTAACATTAACGCGTCGCATAGTTGCGCTTGCGATGCTCTATGTCAAACTGACAGACAGTTAAAAAATGTATTTGACATGAGGTATCGCAAGAATCACGTTAGGTACCTGCTGTCTTACTCCCGACATAATCAGAATCGAATCGAGAATCGAATCAGCTCGATTTCAGAGCTTTTAGCAGTTTAGCAGTTTAAAGCAGTTATGTCAAATCTTACACTCTCAAAATTATCGAGTGTGAAGCGCAACCCTTAGTATACCTAGTAACAGGGGCGGCGCTAATCTGCACTAAAGTCAGTGCCAGTTCTAGACTCATCAGTGGCGACTTTACCATTCAGGCCCATGGCATGTCAGGCTAACCCATAGTACTGTCAGGGTCGGATCTACGTCTACGTCTACGTGGCATCGCTAACCGCACCGGCCGACGTTGTTGGTGATGGTATGTGGTAACTTGGCCAGCGACAGCGGTATGTCGAAGTCCCCGCTCAGTGATATCTGGGAGACGCAGCCGATGAGCCCGCTCGTGTACTTGCCGTTAGAGTTGATCTCTATTGATGGGAGACCACCTGGAAAAGGATTATTAAACTTTGATATTACAGGACAGCGTGGTCAGTCAAATTCGAGATATGTAATATAATGTAACAAAACTAAGTGATAATATTTTAGGATGTGTATGTGTTCTTTATATAGAGTTCACTGTGAAAGTAAGAGAGCTGAAAGAGCAATTTTTTGTGATTTGTCCCATACAAGCACCCCCGCGTCATGACTCTTTCAGCGCCGATATATATATATATATATATCGGCGTGCGCGATTAACTTGTCTATTGGCAACTTATTTTGAGATAAGTTTCATAATGTATGTTATCTGTTGGAGCGGCCAGTACGTCCGGATGGGGTTTTGAGTGACGCTGTCTAACTGACGTTGGACTTTTGAGAGGTGACAACCATCACCTGCCAAATATCTGGAATTATTAGGGTACTCATACACACCCTAAAGCATTATAACTTAGGTCTTAGGCTGGTATAAATAGTCAGTAGGTACTTAAGATGCGACCCGATCTCAAGACGCAGTTCGGCTCTATGATTGGTCCAAATTTTGACAGCCAACCAATCACAGAGCCTGAATCGTCTCTTGAGACCGAGATGCATATTGAGTACTGTCTTTTTATACCAGCCTTAGTTTTGTTACACCCTGTAAATCTGGCAGGCACCAAGGCTGTTTTTACACGTGTCCTAAATCAGTAATCAAGCGATGGTAATTTTTATGTCGCTTGAGCGGTAATTAAATTGACGCTCGCGTGATTTTAAATGATAGCTCCACGCCTATAACTATGTCATCGACGTAAAAAACTGTCTAGGTGCCGGTTGGCAGCGGGCGACATGAAGCAACCGCAGACGACGTGTCTCTGTCGACGTTCTATGAAATACCCCCCGCAGCTAACGACACGAACCTAGCAACACTTATTCATAGAAATCCATAGAAACGACACGTCGTCTGCTGCAACTTCATGTAGGCGGCTTCCAACTCTATAAAAACTGAATATTGTACTTCGTTTGTTTAGAATAGTTTCCTCTTCCAAACAATATTTTTTTATTGAAGCTGCTTTTTGGTCACCACAATAACAATATCAAGATTCTTTGTGATCAAACGTTGCTATAATGTATCTAATAAAGTTGTGAAGAATTGGATTAAAAATTAAAAATTACAAATTAAAAATTACCTCGAAACGTGGTTAAAATTTTCTCTAACAATATCTTTAACTTTGTTGAGACTATCATAGAATAAGTCAATCTGATCAGAGACACTGTTCATTAATTTGAGAGTTCTGGAAAATGGAGAATTTTTTCGAAGGTTTGTGCGACATGTGTAATTTGCAAATAAGGGAACCGGGTAGCGAGGCATTAATGGGGTATCTTAAAAGATATTTTAGACAGTAAGTTTGCAGTCTATTGATCCATGTAGAATTCTATGTGTAGAAAATCTAATATCATGTATATATTGCAAGCGTTATATTATTCAAATTACGACATTGCTATTAATGATTTACAGGCATAATGTTAAATGACTATAGATAATAAAGTCAATTTTTATTAAATTAGTAAGTAGATGACAAATCGCTTTGTCTATTTTATAGACGCTATTACAAATAGAAGTTTATACTTTACCTATATAGAGGCCGTTGTCGGTGTTCAGCTGCTTCAGTTTCCCGGGCGATATTTTGCCCACCGACCCCAGACCGTCCACCTCTAGCACTCCAGCTTGTCTGTTTCTGAAAATATTTAAACGATTTGTTAAGTTCAAGATCTATAAATACTCGGATAGTTTCTGAAGTTTTTAAATAGGAGTTCATCTATTCAAAAGCGTGTACAAGAGAGGGGTTTTGTAATAAGCAGAAGAAGGAACTAACCTCGTAGCCCGCGCTCTGTGCCATAGACCATCGTCAACCTTCGTGTGGTTTGCGATGATCACCACCTCACCGCTGCCCAGGTCGTACCTGGAAAACAAAAAAAGTTATAATGCAACGGACTGAAAAATCCCCTTAATAGTTCGACTATAATTTATGTAATTTTTAGATTGTTTAATATATTGTTTCTGCTAATAATAAAAATATTTGCGCACGCTACTTGCACTACACGCTTTTTTAAATATGTAGATGTAAAGTAGAAACACAAATACAGTTCGTTCAAAGGCAAGGAAAGGCCTCAGAAATTCTATGAACATTTTTCATAGAATCTTCGAACTCTCTTCATACATCCATCTCCAATCGCTTGGCCTTTATGCCTTGCCATACACAATATTAATTTTAGTCCTTGACGTAAAAGTCACGTTACATATAACTTCATTACCTGAACACGAGCACGGAGCGCTCTATGGCCAGCGAGAGGAAGTCGGCGTGCGCGCGGCCGCTCCACAGCAGCAGACCGTCCGGCGCGCGCGCGCGGAAACGCACGTTCACGTCCACGCTGCCGCTTCGGAGACTGAAATATGTCAGGAAAGGATATTAGATATAGTAAAAAAACAACATGTATAATAATAATGAGGATTGTTGAAATTATTCTATTTGCCACCAGGTGCCGCGATGTAGCCGTAAGGTGTATCGTATCAAATAGACATATTATCGTGACACATGACGGCTATATCATGACATATGATAGCAGTTTGACACGATAGACTTGACGTCTATATTGCGGCACCTGGTGGCAAATGGAATTTCAAAAACCTTCATTAACGAAAAATAAGTAAAAATTGTTGATGGCAGCGGTGGGATTATCTTATATATAAAATTCTTAATATATAAAAAATTCTTAATTCCATAATAATGCATACAAAGCTCACGTATCACGAGTTATATTTGTTATATTTTTTAATTGGATTCCATCGGTAGGCTTCTAGGTTATGAAACAACAACAGTTTTAAGCTGTTTTTAAAAAAGATTTTAATAAAAATATTGTGATGTATAACACGGTCAAATTAACTCGACGCATGGTTTGATCATCCATGACGTCATTATGGGGCCGGCATGTTAAATAACAAAATTATCTACCTGATATTTGTGAGTTCGAGTCTTAACGAATTGTAATAAGATATTATAACACAGCCACATCAACCTGACGCATTGCTAGAATGCATTTTGTATTTCAGAGATGCGTCAAGTTAACGTGTCCGGGCCATAAGTACTTTACTTTCTTACCGTGCCATAGTGTCCTCGTCGTCTATATGTATGAAGCTGTCTGTACCACTGAAACTGGGATACGTGCTGGTGTCCCCCCAGTTCACGTCGTTCGCATCCAAATACTTCACCTGCATATACGTTTGCCCGTCATACGGTGTCGCGGTTATATCACTCTTATTTTCCACAGCGTTCTGCATGTATAGGTACTTTTTCGTCGCGATATATTTCTTCTTCTTGTACTTCTCTATGACGATTCGTGGATGTTTTTTCGATTTGTTCTTATGGTATTTCAGTTTGAATCCCTTTTTTGGAACGATCGCGTGATGCGCGTCTTGTTCAGTCAAGTTGTTGGGGTAGATGGGTATGTTCTGTAACGTCTCTTTGCAGATTTCACTCCTGGGAACAATAACATTTGTTTACTATGAGAATTTCGTTAGAATTATTTAAAATATTTAATTAAATACATTTGGCGCATCCATTAAAAGTCTCAAAGCACCTACGAAAGTAAATGGTACAAAAAACATTAAAATCTTTAAATTTTATTTAACGCATGGAGAGTATTTCACTTTCTTTAGCGAATGGGAAATAATTACGAGTAATTATGTAAAACTAGATGACGCCGAGAACTCCGTTGCGCCAAAATACGTTTATCACGTGGGAACCGTACATTTTTACGGGATAAAAAGTATTCTATGTCCTTTCCCGGGACTCTAAGTATATCCATACCAAATTTCAGCAAAATCAATTTGAACATGAAGAGGTTACAGACAAACAGACACACATAATAATAATAGTATGGTTATATGTTTAACTCACGCGCAGGTTTCATTATTTTTCTCCTCGCAGTTGTCGACGTTGACGCCACCCAGCGCCGCCGACACCACAGACAGCTCTTCGTCGTTTATAACCAGCTGAAATGTAGAAATCAGAATACCATTTTAATTAAGAGGGCGACTAACCATAAAAATCAAACATCGTCCTTCTCTCTTCACACTGACGCCCGTCTTTCATATGCCAGGTGAAAAAGGACGACGTGGATTCACCGCCAAATTAGTTTTTTCTCAATAACTCGATAAGTATACAACATTTTAAAAATCCGCTAGGTCAGTTTCTCAATTATAGAATTTTATACAATGAGTTATAATATTAACTAAGTTCAATGCACGGTTATGGCAATAAATGAAAAATTCGTGAAAATTAGATGCATCTTTGTGATTTTTTTCTATCGAGAAAATTTTAAGATATCGTGTTTTTGCTCAGATTAAATTCTTGGAAATATAATGTAGTATCCAATTTTAGAAAATGAAATAATTCGGGGCTTATTTTCAAGTATAAAAATGAATTATAAAATCGAAAATTTTGGGTTAGTCGCCCCCTTAAGGTGTACAAAAATGTTGCCAATTTAAGGGCTCGTTTCACCACTCTATTATAAGTGCTGGATAGGCTATCCACAAGTTATCTGACGGACGAAGTATGTATCTGCCAGATAAGTTGTGGATAGACTATCCGGAACTTATCAGTGAGTGGTGAAACAGCCCCTAAGATTTTTATTGTCCGTCTTTAAAATACGACACTCAACTTATTTATTTACATTGCATTTCCACAACTTGCATTTCCTTTATTTACATAATTAAAGACAGATTCACCCATAATGTTAGAGCTTCTTAGATTTTGACTCAACGTTTCAGACCGTAACGCGTCGCGTATTTGGGGGCACGGCAGTGCCCCAGCCAAACTTTTTAGCAAAGGCACGGCCGTACCATACTTTTCTCGAAGTGGTTCGCGGCTATTTCACACCCCCTTTATCTTCGATGTTAACAAAGCCAGGGATTTAAAATTTCGGTCACTAGAAGCAAGTACTAAAACTAGCTTAACCTCTAAATTACATGAAATTTCGATAAATAGTTTAGTAGTTACGGATGGTCAAAGTTACTACATTTTGTCACTGACTGACAGATCATCAAAATTCTAAGGTATTTCTAGCAGACTTAGAACCTTGAAATTTGGTACCCGGATAGGTCTTTATTCACAATGAAAGGAAAAATTTTGAAACCGGCCAAGTGCGAGTCGGACTGGCGTACATAGGGTTCCGTACCGTAAATTTGTATGGGAGCCCCCTTTAATAATAAGTTTATTTAATTTTTATTATTAATTATTAAAGTTAACATAAAATTGAGCGTTTCCTGAAATTTTCAAAAATCTTAGTCTTACCATTATGGACATAGAGCAAAAATAGGGGAAAAAATCGTGTTTGTTGTATGAGGCCCTCCTTTAATAATTTATTTTATTTTGATTAGACTATTATCTTTTATAACGACACTAGAATTACATAATTTGTGAAAATCGCAACTATCTAGCTATTGCGGTTCTCGAGATCCAGCCTGGTGAGTGGTGACATACGGATGTACGATGGACAGACAGCGAAGACTTAATAATAGGGCCCCGTTTACATCCTTCGGGCAGGGGAACCTAAAAACTGAAATTGAAAAATAATAATATAATACTATAAGTATTAAATAAAATAAAAGATTTTTATGTCTGTAACTTTGCAAAAACAGTATGAGTTTCGACTGCATATTATTTGTTTGACGTACAAAAGGCTTTAACTTAGTTATGAACTTAATGAAATGGTATTAATTAATTAAAAATGATATTAACAACGTTAATAATGAAACAATAATTAAATTATATTTAAATATTATAAATGTAATTACTAATCACCAATCAGTACTGAGATATACAATCCTTACTTGCTCGATATAATATGGGAGTTTTAAGTTATCGCATGAAATAAGGTGTGCTCTTTTCCTGCGAAGAACGTCGAGACGCTTACAACAGTGCTGCTATGTATTCGACGGTAATGCTAAAAATGACCTCCTTCAAGTATTAGCTTAAGAGTCAATTATATATTATGAACATAATAATCGACTCAGAACTCAGAAGTATTTACGTTACGTTGTCCACCTATAGAACTAACGAAGCCTCAAAGAAAAAATATATTAAAGGAGATAGGGAATGGGTGCTAAGTTAAGTACAGAAAAGTTATAACATGATCTGAAAAGAAAAGAAAAAAAAAACCTCCAAAAAAGAAATGAAATCCCACCAAAACATGAAATGTAAAAGGCGCCAAGGAAATATTGCACAGCTATTCAATACTTCTGTCGTAAAAAGTTTTCAGATCACATTCAAGCCAAGCCTTCATCTTATTTTGTAATTTAAATCAACATTCAGTAAATGTATAAATAGATTTCTTTATTTTATAATTATTATAGTGGCTTGGCAATGAGCACAATAGAAACAAATATAAAACTGCATATTGGGAGGAGTTCATACTTACACAAACGGCAAGCGTAAAGTGTTTTATTATGTAACGACGCATGTGGCTGATGGTACCCAATAAATTCAATTAGTAGCTGATTATTTCTCTAGTGCTCATTGCCAAGCCACTATAATAATTATAAAATAAAGAAATCTATTGATACATTAACTGAATGTTGATTTAAATTACAAAATAAATTGAAGGCTTGGCTTGAATGTGATCTGAAAACTTTTTACGACAGAAGTATTGAATAGCTATGCAATATTTTGCTTGGCTCCTTTTACATTTCATGTTTTGGTGGGATATGCATTTCTGAATTTGTATGGATTTGACAGATTTGCAAGACGCCTCACGCTCATGAAAGCTTTCAATTCAGTACAAATTTAAAAATGCATCTAGTCATCTACGCGTCGCGTTGCGGTCTGAATTGACCCTATGAATATCGCTCTGTAAACAATGTTTACCTTTCCAACACATCTACTGAACGACGTCGTAAGAGCCAATCTCTGTGGCAGCGGCTGCGGTGCACCACCCAGTAACATCGGCTGTCGCAGTGTCAGATATCTAGCTGAGGCTCGTGATGTCACAGAGCGCGCGGTCGCTGATGACGTCACAGCTGCTGACGCCACGCGTACGCTCGTGTTAGCGTGCAAGTAATACAGCCGGGTAGTAATCGCTTACCTTTCCAACGCATCCACTGAACGACGTCGTAAGCGCCAATCTCTGGGGCAGCGGCTGCGGTGCACCACCCAGTAACATCGGCTGTCGCAGTGTCAGATATCTAGCTGAGCCTCGTGATGTCACAGAGCGCGCGGTCGCTGATGACGTCACAGCTGCTGACGTCACGCGTACGCTCGTGTTAGCGTGCAAGTAATACAGCCGGGTAGTAATCGCTTACCTTTCCAACGCATCCACTGAACGACGTCGTAAGCGCCAATCTCTGGGGCAGCGGCTGCGGTGCACCACCCAGTAACATCGGCTGTCGCAGCGTCAGATATCGCGCTGAGCCCCGTGACGTCACGGAGCGCGCTGATGATGACGTCACGGCTGATGACGTCACACGTACGCTCGTGTTCGCGTGCGCGCCGAGCGAGCGTACGCGCAGAGTAGCGCGCCGCCCCGCTCGCGACACTGAGACTATGTGCCACTCGTCCTTTTTCAGGGGGTAGGCCGATCTGTGGGAGAGAAATGTTACGAAACTTAAGTAGTTGATATGAATATATGGCTATTGTGTTTTTTAGGGTTCCGTACCCAAAGGGTAAAAACGGGACATAAATAATAATAATATTTAAATAAAATAAAAAATTAAGGGGGGCTCCCATACAAAAAACACCATTTTTGGCCTATTTTGCTCTATAACGGTACGGAACCCTTCGTGCGCGAGTCTGACTCGCATTTGGCCGATTATTTTCAATAACATTGAGCATAGCAGGAATTATTTGAGAGCATAAAATATTTTATAGGGATTTGCGGGAAGCTACATTACTCCAAAAAAAAAAACTGTTTATAAAATAAATGGTTAGTTTTAGAGTAAATTGTGATTACTAGAGAGATTTTGATGTAGTATCCCACAAAGGATGGACCTTAAAATATGATGTTGTACGTAATAACAGTAGGCTTAGTATGAACATAACTTGGGGGTCTACAATGAAGCCATTTTCATTCAACGATCGAATCGGAATACTGCGTCCTACTCTAACAACGTCATTCCGATACGTTCGAGTCTCAAGGTATCGTTGTACGGCCCTGTTCGTAAAGGTCAAAGAAATCTTTAATGATTTCCGTTGCCCTCAATTATTCCTTTTTACCCCCAAATATCTTCGGAAGAGTACTCTTACCTTACAAGCGCTATCCCGGAGCCGAGATCAAAGGCGAACTCAACAAAGTAGTCTCGGAGGTGTATGGAGAAGAAGTCGCCGTCGCCGCTGACGTGCTCCGCGTCGTACAGTACCAGTCCGTCACCGCTGCTCGGCTTCACCGTTATCTTAAAAAACAAAAACCATATCACGTATCTCGCGAGAGCAATGCGATAGCAATTATTGCGCGATAATTGCTCCAAAATCGCAATTTCGTATCACGTATCAGCCAAAACAATACGATTGCAATGACACCATTGTTTTTATACCCAGCAATCGCTCGCGCGATTATTGCTAGTGGATTGTTGATCGCTACTTAGTGATAGCCCTGCCGGATGGAACGAAGTTATAAAAAACGCCATCTAATGACGCACATGAATACTATCTACGCCCTCTGCCCTTATTATGCAGGTACTTATAAAAAAGTGTCGAGGTCAAGTGTGGTTCTGTCTAGCCTCCTTTCGTAACGCCGAACGCGTGATAAGGAACTTCATTCCAATAATATTGTGAAATGCCTATCGATCGTGGCAAAACGAGACACAATAGCTTTTTCATTGTTATCGCGGCTGGATGTGGCCGCTTGGGGCTTGATGAATTAATGACTTTTGTTTCTTAATTTGTTTATTATTTTTTGTTGTCGAGTCACTAGACTCATAAGTCAAAGCATATGTTTCACTTTACGTCTTACCTACTTGTGAAAACTTTGTAATTGGCTTTTTGTTATCTACTACTTAATTTCTGTAAGCTGTAAGTTTTCCGAATAAAATAACATAAATAAAATTGAAAATCATACTCCACTGCAAAATCTGGACATTATCAGCTATCAGCTTAAAGTTAACTTTAATATCGTCATGAGGATTATCACAATATCCCACTCGTAAATAAATTATATCGAAACTTGGGAGCATGTTCTCGTTAAAATTAGTACGAATATTGGCTAGGTTTTTGAAAAAAGAAAACTGCTAATTTGAGTATATATTATTATTTACCATTCGGAACTACTACGTGTCCAAACAATAATATTATTGTGCTTACGCTTTTTATAATTAAAAATAAAATATTAAATGCGTAGCTAGAGGTAAACTACGATAACATGGCGCGCCCCTCCAAATTACTGTTTCAATGTAGTCACATCCTTATGAAAGAGTTTGTATGTAGTAAGTATGCAACCAATCAACCAGTACTCGTAATATTTTACTTAATGCCACTTATTACCAAGATCTGTTGGTCAACTAATCATAACTAGCCGACCGCGCAAGACAACGCCCTTCAAACGTTTTGACAACGCACTTCGAACGTTTTGAATTTTGGAGGGGCGCACCATGTTATCGTAGTTTATCTTTACGTAGCGTAGCGTAGTTAGTGTAGCTACGCTTTATATTGCTACGGGGCTACGGCGTAACGTGGCGTAGAAGCTACGTCAACAGACTTTTTTTCCAAAGACGTTTCCCAAAAAAGCTGTGTTGTTCATCATATTGCAATATCGGTAGCGCATGAAACTTCAAAATTGAAACAAAACTACACAATTACAAATCCAATGTAACACGAATAGTCAATTCACCGCTATTACTTGCTTATGTTGGCAAAAGCAAACCAAAGATCTACCGTCATCAACAAATATTTCGTTTCACAGTCACGTGAACATTGCAACATCAAAGTCGTGGTTCTTGGAATTTCATAATTACTCGATTCGTTAACTAGAAGCGATCTGGGGACCGATTCTCAAGTCTCGAATATCGTTTCGATTGCAGGCTTCCTCACTAATCCGCGCACAAAAAAAAAACTTTCCGATTGTCGCAGCAAATGACCGCGACCGACGAAACTAATAGATGCCGCCCGCAACTCCGTTGCGCCAAAATTCCGGAACCGTACATTTTCCGGGATAAAAAGTATCCTATGTCCTTTCCCGGGACTCAAAGTATCTCCATTCAAATTTCAACAAAATCGGTTCAGTGGTATGGGCGTGAAGAGGTAACAGACGAACAGACTGACACACGTTCACATTTATATTATTAGTATGAATTAGTATGGATGTATACACTATATAGGCTATAATTTTTATTTTCTACCGACATTAGTAGCAAATCATGATGCCGTTGCTTTGTTGTAGCGTAGAGTAAAATGAAACTTAGGTCATAAAGTGTCATTTTATGTGTGTGAAGTGATAACTGTACGACTTACGAGTAAGACAATCTGCAATCGAAATGACATTCGAGGCTTAAGAATCGGGCTCCTGTGAGCCAAGTAAATATAATATCGAAGTTTGCGGTTGGCGCACAGTTATCGAACTTGTACACAGAAGTTGCTTCGACAAATTGCAACTACGAGCCTCTGTTCATAATGAATCAAATTCTGCTTCGTGTTTTAGACACGGTTTAGTTGATGTAGTTGGAGCGTTGTGTTATTTTGAGTAGTTTGCTTGTGAAAGGTTGTGTAAGTTTTATATTATGATGCTTTTTGTCGTAACAATTAGTAGTCTTATCTGTGCCTCATCAAAATGAGTTTAATATATTCGAAGAAAAACTACGCAAAACAAGTAATAAAATCTTTTATTTGTGTACTAGATGACGCTCGCAACTTCGTTGCGCCAAAATTCGTTTATCGCGCGGGAACCGTACATTTTTCCGGGACAAAAAGTATCCTATGTCCTTTCCCGGGACTAAAAGTACCTCCATGCCAAATTTCTGCAAAATCAGTTCAGCGGTTTGAGCGTGAAGAGGTAACAGACAGACAGACAGACAGACGGACAGACAGGCAGACAGACACACTTTCGCATTTATAATATTAGTAAGTAAGTAAGTATATTAGTAAGTATGGATGGATATAGTATAGTGTGCTGTGCTAACATGGAAATGTTACGCTCTTTGGAATGAAGTAAAATGAATTCATATCTCATTTAAATCGATCAAGAAGCTTTGAAGAATATTAATTCATATACGCAAAAGAGGAAAATACTTTTCCTTTTTGTGTAAACTGTAGAGTGTAGAGTGTAAATACAATAATAGGCGTGATGACTATTTTTTTTTCTTCAGGAACATTCAAAAAGTACAAACATTGGTGAAAGAATTACTCTATTAGCTTAAAAACTTTCCAAGATATCACAATTCAAAAATCTAATAAAATATACCTTCCCGAAATGCTCCATACAAAGTGCTACGAAATTATGACGTCACTCTTTTGTAGTTTGTACGCATCGGGAGAGAACTAACTTTGTTCAATAGGTATATTAAATATTGCGTTTATGAAAGTGGTTTCATAACAAAAGTTGCTTTTGATTGCACAAGTTATCGAAAGGTAAATAATTATTTAGTTAATTTATGTAAAAAAAAAAAATCAACTTATCTAACTTTGATAAGGCTCATGACAAAAAAAATACAAAAGTTATGAAGCCTGAAATTTTGGAAATACTTATTTTTTACCGTTATATCTTTATTTTATTCAAAAAATCTGCTAATATTTGACCTTGTCATCATGCTCGTTGTTTTGTTAATTTATATACTATTTCTACATTCTCTTGAATGTTACAAAGAGAAATTGATGCAATCAAACAAGTTATAAAATCTTTCTGCCTTATATAGAATGTAAGCATAAGATCACAACAATTTCTCGAATATTACATGAGAAATGTAAAACGTGAACGAAGCCTTAAGTCGATTTCGGATACAAACAAAATAATTGCAGAAGGAAAACTTAATTGAAACTTTGTCCAAGTTTAAAACTCTGGAGAGAGCGAACAGCGGTTTAATTTTGAGGAAGTGTACTTCCACTGTCGAAATGTTCCATAAAATATTTGCTTATCGGCCAGGGAGGCTATTTGTAGGCACTTTAGAAGAGGTTTCCTAAAGTTTAAAGAGAACGGAACAAACAAATATTGGTTTGGGCGGTACTGTGCCCTGTTCCAAAGATATAATGATAAGTGCCGGATATGATATCCATAACTTATCTGACGGATAGAGTATACTCTATCTACATCTACATTCAGAACTTATCTGACAGATATATTGTGGATAGCCTCGAAAGGGAATATATAACTTTACATTGCGCTGTAATTTAAGTGTGACTAAATGTTGGTTAAACATTGAATAGTACGAAATAACTTTATTGGACAGGCGTGAGTTATGAAAATCATTATTAAAGGCTATATTAACCTTTTCCGATAATAATGTCCCATATTCCCTAGAGTAGTGCCCCAATATAAGCGACATTAATAACGCAATACTAAAATAACAATAATGAATTTCAGTTATGATAAATCATTAAGTTAGTCCAGTAGTTCGTTAACGATAATCGTGTTTCACCACGACAGTCGTATCGATTTTACACTGTCAACGTGAAACGCGAAGGTCGTGAGGTATTTTGGCTAACCATTTACATTAAAGGTACAAATATGTGTATAGTATTATAGCTGTAGGTACTAGTATTTTAGAAATCGTTTTGCAACAAAGAAAAGTTTTACGCGCTAGGATCACAATAGACATATCATTCTGTCTACTCTGCGGGGATGTAGTTGTGTACTGTATATCTAAAATCCTCCGATTCGAAAAGTCAATTTTACAGTTACTATCGCATATTGTTTATAGTATGCTGCTTAGCTCATGCCTATTTTTGACTATAGCTATTATTTATTAATTTAAAAATTTTAAGGAACTCACGTACTGTTAAGTCGTAGATAAGCAAATAATATTAAAACTATATTTTCACACAGTTGATCATTTTTTTTATTTTTTATTAAATAAGGACGAGTATACGGGTGACCTGATGGTAAGCAACTACCATCGCCTATGGACACTCGCAACATCAGAAGAGCTGCAGGCGCGTTGCCGGCCTTTTAAGAAGGAATACGCTCTCTTCTTGAAGGTTTGCTGGTCGTATAGGTCCGGAAATACTGCTGGTCACAGTTCGTGCCAGAGTTTTACACTGCGCGGCAGAAATTTACGCGACAAACGCACTGTGGAAGACTGCCACTCATCAAGGTGATGAGGATGGTATGTTTTTCGCGTGGGAGTCCGATGGCCAAAAGTTGCAGGTGGTAAGATTCCGAACAATTCCTCAGAGCACTCCCCGTGATACAACCGATAGAGGATGCAGAGTGAAGCTACATCTCGGCGTAATTCCAAGGAGTCCTGTTTGAAAGCTCTTTGAAACACTATGGAAGTCAACAATTCGAGCAGCCCTTCGTTGGATACGATCCAGAGGGAGCAGTTGATATTTTGGCGCCCCTGCCCAGAGATGAGAACAATATTCCATATGGGGCCGAACCTGCGCCTTGTAGAGATATAGGCGTTGGTCCGGACTGAAGTACTGTCTCGCTCTGTTAAGTACACCAAGCTTCTTCGAGGCTAACTTGGCCTTTAGAGAGGCCTAGGCTAAATTTCTTACATGAACGCTGTTAAGCTACTGTGTGTATCATCCCGTAAAAAAAATATGTATTGAGTTATGAATGCAGCCATGTTCATAAGATCATTCAGAACAAGACTGCATTTATAACTCAACAAAAAAAATGTCGGTTAATTCACAAATTACTTAACAGCGACCACATAACATTTTATTCATAATATCCAGATCGGCACATTTGTTTGGGAGCTACGAGTATGAATTATGATGCTTATACACAAACACCTTAGCCACTCTCTACTTTTAGTCAAGAGTAAAAATTCCAATAGTAAAATAACCGATTTCATTTATTGTAGAAATGGAAGTTGCCATGTAAAAAGCGTAGTTTGACAAAATTGAAATTCTAGGGAGGGAAATCAATTAAAAGTTACACACTGCGCAAATAGAGGACGGGAAAGTTGGACGATTTGAGTATTCTGTACGTTTTTGAGGACAACTTACATAAAAACTGTAGCACAATCAACCTATATAGAGTTCGAGTATTGAAAACGTTTAACAGTCTTTTTATGAGAATATAAGTCTCTGATTGTCGATTATACTTTAAATACAGGTTGAACATTTCCGTATCGAGACTTTGTAGAATTAACAAGGAATATACTCTTGAATATAATCTTTCTTTGGGAATATTCCTAATTTAAAAAAAAAAAAACTGCTATCGCACAGATGAACTTAAATATTTAATTTTCTTTTGACGTTACAGCGGTTTTACATTTTTTGAATCCAGTGATCAAATCCGGTACTGGATTAGAATAATCTAAACTGGCCATTATAGATTACAGTAATAGCTATTAACATACAAGTTAAGAGGTAAAGTACCATCAAGGAAATTGATTCCTAGGCAGTTGACAGAGCAACGTTATTTGGTCGGATCATGTCAATTCAATGTGATCTGTCGGTTGGGTTTGACATAATACATATTAATGCGAACAAACTACGTATGTCTAGCTTCTATCTGCCTAGGAATCAACTTCTCTGATAGCATATAATATTATTATGTCTCCACTCTCCTACGTCGCGTCTTCATCATCTCTCTACCTAATTGATATACATAAATCCTCACTCATCTACTATTTTAGTACACAGAACATAATCCAAATATTATATTAATATACCTGTATGTCGAGCCACGACTGTGCTGAGTTGCCGAGCCCCGGCAGCCGTAGATACGAGGAACCGTTGAATCGAGGCATCTGGAATGATAGAAGAAAACTTGTAGTTCAATAATAAATTAAGACTTTGCGGATCAGACAGACTAGACATTCGTATGTTTATGATGAAATTGCTTTTTGTAAAGTAATTTTTGTGTAAAGAATTTATAAACACATGAATGATGTCATCAATCATGTCATGATGATGAAAAAATGATCGCGATGATAAAGATCATTTTGCGTCCACACTAGCGATTATGATACACTTCGATGCTACGCGACGGAGATCTAATAAGCGATCATGATACAAATGTGGACAAAGCCTTATGCGCTTACAATATTTTTCCTTTATAAGTGTGTTTAATGTTTATGAAAAAGCTTGGATTTTTCATATCCTTTTTGGGTTGACTTCACAACGAAACACGAAGCGACAGAGCAAAGTTTTCCGAAATCAAAATTACTACACAGAAAAATACACTTGCAATTAAAGCTCTGCTCGATGCAGCTAACAATGAAGACGTGAGTGGAAGAATCGAACGAGTAACATTTCATAACATACGGACAATACCTCATTTTTTCCCTAATTATTTTAATAAAACTTGTAACTTATCTACTTCATAACCTAGGTAATATATCTGGCTACACATATAATTCATAGTTTTTCTATTTCAAATAATTTTTCCGGCCCTAATGCCTCCTTTTAAGCAAAAAAAAACGGGAAGTTTTTTCATGTTACTTACCTTATTCTTCCACTCACGTCTTGAATTCGAACGGAGTTACGTTAATGATGATAAACGAAATAATACGATTTCGGCACCATAAAAGTCTGACTCTAAAAGTTCCAAGACTTTTATCCCGGTATATAAGGGCCCTGAAGTACATAAAGAGTTTTTAAGTTCAAAAGTCGTCTGGCCGAGACTATTAAAAAGAATTACTCAAGTTACGGTCGTGAACTTTAGAAAGCTTTCATAATATTTACATCTCTTTGACACCCTACCTCAGTCTTGTGCTCGAGAATGTTTTACTGAGGTAAATTAAGTTCTTTCAAGCCCCCCGCGCGCCAGTCTGAGTAAACGTTAACCCTGGGTTAAATATCACTTTATTTCACTCGTCACTTGTATTGGTGAAAGATAAGACATGAAATTCATGCTCAATACACATACATATTTGATTTTATGTTACGTAGGGCTACCTTTAATTCAGATAGGCACAAGTAGCCATCTACGCCTGACATGATTCTCGTTATTTTAGTTTTGAAATCTACTTTTTACAAAGCCTATCGTGGAAAAACGAGACACAGTAGCTTGTCTATTGTTATCGCGGCCGGATGTGGCCGCTTGGGGCTTGATGAAAGATCTAAATTGAATTTTTAACGGACATGGCCGCAAAGTCTAAATGCATATACAAATGATGAGTATTATTGTCCAATCATAATAATGTCACTCCCCTATCAATGATCGATATAATAATAATTATTATCTCACCTTCAAATCTAGTGTTATTTCACACTTGTCCCCCGCGTAGCCCAGCGGGCATAAACACACGTGAGCAACGCAGCCTCCCCCATGTTGGCATTCGCACCCATCTTCCCTCTCTTTCTTTCCATCGTCCCCTCTCAACTCGTTGTCAACATCATTAACTACCCCCACAGCCTTACTGTCATCAGGTATTAAAATCTTCTTGATAATGTTAAATTTTTCTTCGTCGTCATACTTTTTGGGTTGGACAGAGTTGTCCAATCTGTTGTGGTCTTTGGAATCTCTCATGACTATGTCGTTGTCCTCGAAGTGGACTATGTCGTTAATATCGTATATGCCGTGGTTGTCTTCAGTTGGTCTGTGGGGGACGGTCTCGCTGGTCACTTCGCTCGGAGGTTTCCAGGGAGCGAGGGTTGGGGCGCACTCCGCTGCAAACAAAAACAATACTTCGGTTATGATGATAAGATATTATGGCATTTCCGGTTGCTTTGCAATTTTTCTTATGCTCAGGAACGGCTATTAGCAGTACAATACTATGTACCAACGGTCCAACGCTAATTACGATGATGTATACAAAAATGTCTAGGATTAACTAAACGTTTGCTATCTTATATCTTCATCTTATAATATCAACATTTAAAGGTGGTTTCGAAAGCTTCGATTAGGTACGTGATCATATTTTAAAAAACTTTCCCTCTTTTTTGTCGGGGGTTAAAAATTAAATGCAACACAATAACATGATTTATAAGAGGACGGATCCTCACAAACCACTCTGAAAAGGCGATATTTAGTTTCAAACTCATCCGTAACGATAACAGCTATATACAGAGTGTTAATATTATTAGTTCCACGTACAAAAGAGCGGCAGACAGATTTGGTATGCATGGCACGCGTCACCTCCGTATTCCGGACACATGGCAGCTGTATTTCATTTTGTCACATGCTATTGAAAGGTAATATCGTTTTGTTTCCCTGCAAAATAGTTTGCTTTGCGAACAATGCTGTTTTGATTTCAAAATGAAGTTGATTCAGCTGTCTGTTTTCTAGTTAACCTGATTGCAGTTTGATCAGGACTTGTTTTTAGGCGCATTTCATAATTTCATGCTTTGTATCGTCATGGTGCATAATAATTTCTCTTTTACATTATTAATTGCGGCGCTAAAAATTATTATAAATATTGGTTCAAAATGAGTAAAAGTAAAAAAAAAAACGCTTCCAAAGTTTGTCTTAAGCGTGCCTTTGAAAAAGAAAAATATATGGTTTCAGTGCTGAGCCTCGCTGAAAACACTCCACATTCTGTGTGGATGTGGCCTGTGAGCAACAAAGCTGTCAGCGCTGACGATCAGTGAGCAGCGAAACAAAAACCTGACAAATATGGGCCTTTTTGTAGAAAAAAATCATTTCCTAAAACAATCGAATGTGATTGGAAACGCGTGGGATAGTTGGAGAGCAATATTTTTGTCAGCCATTTGTTTTCCTTCGCGAACTTGACACGGTCGACAACTTAAGAGATTAGGTATCGACATGAAAAATGAGTTTACTTTCGCAGCTAAACGAAAAAGTTAACAGACGTTTTATTGTGAAGTGAACGGATAAATGGACTCCAGCGCGTCACTGGTTTGGACACCCTATATATAAAAATATTTTATGAACTAAGTGGCCCCTAGACGATCAATTTTATTGCGCAATATCACGTATTATTGACCGTATAGGGTTGATATTGAACATCACGCGCCTTCAATGGTCAAATAAACTGTTAAATAAAACCGAAGCGCGATATTGCACAATATATTGATCGTCTAGGGGCCGACTACCACAAAATCTTATGACAAGTTCCATTTGAGTAGTCTACGATATTTTACACAATATAATATTTATATATATTGTGTATGTAAGTAAATGCAATTAAACAATAAACTTCTTTATTGTCCCCGTAAAAATCGAAACATAGGCACATCGTATTTTTCATGAAAATTAAATTATAAAAAACCTACATAACATAAAACACCTTTAAGAACAGGAAAAGAACTTTTTATGGGTAGTTAAATAAAATATTTTGGTACAAACTTTTGAAGATTAAACGTTGTCGGCGAAAATTCGAGAAAACTCCAAAGTTGGCTTAATCCGTGTTTTACGAGGCACTTGTTTCATTCTTCAACAATATTACAAGAGATTAAGTCGCGGTCGAACGCCCAGCGCCAACATATTTACTAATTATAGTCCAGGAGCTTAGTGCCAAAGGGTATTCGAAATTTTCGTAGAATACGAATATGATGAGAGATAAGATTGAAAGTGTGCTTTGTGGGTTCATCCTAAATGAATACAGAATCATGTAGTACGGCGAAACCTGGTAAAGCGGGACCTGGCCAAACGAGAAACCTCTATTATTGACAGTTACAATAAAGTCCCGGCACTATTTCGTTAAATTACCTCTGGTAATGGGATTTTTGAACCTGGTCAAAAGAGATTAGAATTCTTAGACTTTTTCGATATTTAACTCTATAATTGAGACCCTGTAGCTCGTTAACCTGCATTTAAAGTGAGACAACTTATGATAGGTGTATAGCCCGGTCTAATTAGACGAAAAAAATCGAAATCTCGGAATAATTCGCATAGAGCTGAAAATTGGTAGAGACGTTCAATACACCATTACAAATAAAACCTCAAAAGTCCCCGGTGATCCTCCTTGTGCAAAAAAAATTATTCAAGGTCAAAGGTATGAAAATGAGGTTTTTCCTGCTTTTTTTCCAAACTGTACATTTTATCGCAAAAATAGGTACGGCCAGAGTATAGATCATAGAATTCTCTACAAAAAATATTCAGACACTTTTTTCATACGACTTAACATTCCATATTAAGTCGAGTAGGCAGGCCTAAAGTTCGGGAAAATCATATCTAATACTTATAAATTATAAAGCTAAAGAATTTGTGGAGCTACTGCTTTGAATTGAAAAATTCGTTTTTTGTTGGATAGTATAGTTTATGGAGGAAGACTTGAGCTATATATAACATCACGTTGGCACCAATAAGAGCAAAGAAACAGAGGAAAATGGGGAAAAACGGGGAAAATTATTTGAAAGAACTTATCTCAAAAACGGCTGAAGCATTTTTATGTTATTTGGCACAGATATAAAGTAGATCACGAGGAAGGATATAGGCTATTTTGTTTTTCCGGAAAATGTACGGTTTCCATGAAATACATAATTAACAGGGCGGAGCGGAACTGCTTGTACTGCAGCATACGAGGGCTGTTCACAGCCAAACATACTTCTGTGTGACTTATTACCGTTACCAAATCTAAACTTTTCGAGTCGCGAAGAGCAACAGTACGCTTACATGTCACTCAGAAGTATGTCAGGCCGAGAACATTTCAATTTTTTCAAACAACCCTAGTATATAGTACTAGATGGCAGATGCTAAGCGTGGCTCCGCCCGGCCGCGTTGATTATAAATTTCACGCAAGCCATACATTTTCCTGAAAAACAAAATAGCCTATGTCCTTACACGTGGCCTATCAAAGGCAACATCTCGGCTACCCCCTCCCTGAATTTGAACTAAATCGGAGACATCAAATTTTGTTTCAATTCTGAGGCCAGGATCGAATAGAGGAGAAAAATCCAGGAAGAACAAGCCGAAGAACCCCATATCCAGGATAAATAGTTGCCGAGTTACAAGCATTCAAACTTTGACATTGACAGCTCGGCAACTGTCAAATGTCTTAAAAAAGTAGCCATAACTCCGCTCCCAATAGGCCTAGAGGAACGGGGTTTCTTCCAACCTCAAAGGCAATACCTCGGCTACTCCCTCCCCGAATCTGGACTAAATCGGAGACATCAAAACTTCAAGGACGATTCTCCATTACTATTATTTTTTGTATTATTATTATTATTATTTACATTAAGATTTTTGCAACGTTGCTTGAAACCATCACTACTAATGCGAAAGTGTTGTCTGTCTGTCTGTCCGTCTATCTGTCTATCTGTCTGTTTGATATCTCTTCACGCCCAAACCACTGAACCGATTTTGCTGAAATTTGGTATGCAGATTTGAGACTTTGAGTACCGGGAAAGGACAATTCATCCCGGAAAAATGTACGGTTCCTGCACGATAAACGAGTTTTGGTGAAACGGAGTTGCAGGCATCATCTAGTTTTAAAGATCCTTGTAAAAACCAGAAAAAAGTAGGAGCCCCACATTATATCAGGTAGGTACTTACTGCCGAAGCATACAACAAGATATATTTAGGATATGCTCACCTAGATACAAAAAATATTAAGTTTTAAATCTAAATTATATATTTTTTTCATATCAATCTTTTTTTTGGGAATATAAGCAACAATATAAACTAAAAAATAATGAATATATATTTAATTCTATTACTACATAACCGAAAGAAAAAAATGTCGGTTTTCTTCAAAATTTGAAAGTTTATGAGGCCTCAGTTTATTTAAAAGCAAATTTTATAAGTTAAAATCGTTGTTTCTATTACTAATTAGATGTTAGACATCCAAATCGGGTGCACAGATCTCATGCACGAAAATCCTGTTGACTTGTGTAATAAATCTAAAAAGATGGTTCGCTTTGGATTATATTATGTATCCCACACTAATATAGTTTTCCTAAAAGGAACCCTCCTGTTTTTGTTTAATTTTTGTTGGAAATAGTAGTAATATTTAACATATTTATGTTTGTACGCATAGAATAAATTACCAAATATACTATTGTAAATTAACTTTACTTAAAATAACAATCACTTTTAAAGAATACACAATTTTAATAAAAACGGCTTTTTCTCAGAACTGTCATCGTGTGAGTTGAGTCTGGTATGCATAAATAGGTCCAATTCTAAGAAGTAGTTCCACAAATTCTTTAGCTTTATAATATAAGTATTAGATATGATTTTCCCCAACTTTAGGCCCGCCATTTATAAGGAATGTTAAGTCGTATGAAAAAAGTGTCTGGATATTTTTTGTAGAGAATTCTATGATCTACACTCTTGTCCTACCTATTTTTATGATAAAATGTACAGTTTGGAAAAAAAACAGGAAAAACCTCATTTTCATACCTTCTAACTTGATTAAAATTTTTTGCACAAGGAGGATCGCGGGGGATTTTTGAGGTTTTATTTGTAATTGTGTATTTAACGCCTCTACCGATTTTCAGCTCTATGCGAATTATTCCGAGGTGGAATGTTTAATTTTCCTGGGCTAGTAATAGGTTTTGACATGTTTATTTACATACATTTCGCATCATCTATTGGGTATGCTTTTTTGTTAGTATGTACCATCTCAGTTTTTGTACTTAAAACAAGGGATATAAAAGTGTTAAAAAATGTCCAAATGTCAATATAAGCCTGCTTAATTAAGCAGATTTAAAATTTTTGGGTAACTGGACTATTGGAAGCCCTTAATAATTGGTACAAAAGTCTTGATCCTTTGAGATCCCAATTAACCAGGTTACACTGTAATTAAGTATATTTTCATCATATATTTACTACTACTCGTAGATAACGCTCACAACTCCGTTGCGCCAAAATTCGTTTATTTCGCAGGAAAATATATCCTTTGTCGTTTCCCGGGACTACTTTGAGTCCCGGGAAGTATCCACGTACGAAACAGCAAAATGGTTGATATTTTATTATACATTTCGTAGAACTAGCTGTAGGATCCTGTACTACAATAGGGATAACGACAAGGTCAAATATTAGCTGATTTCTTAAATAACATAAAGAAAGCGATAAAAAATAAGTATTCCCAAAATGTCAGCTTCATAACTTATTGCATTTCTATGGCGTCTCATCACATAGCTATTCTTTTGATCTTTTTTTAAATCGGGCTTTGGCCCACTATACACTAGGAACCGCTGTATCTCCAATTTTTCGGACCCCTGATTCCGTATACATATTCCTAGTTCTTATTCCTCCTACACATACATCCAGTACATCTATATCAGCACAACATACAAGTGGGGTTAGTGTTATTTATGTCCTACACCCCACAATCCCTGATTTATTTTCCCTGTCCACTAGTGATTCACGTAGTACACTTTATTAATTCATCAGGTATACTTCGAAGTTCGATTCTTCTTATTATAATACAAATACAAATTCTTTATTCACAGAATGTAGTTCACTATTGTTACGTTTTATATCCTAAAAAAGTGAACAACGCGTAAGAAGTTTTCATTTCGAAATTTTAAACGTTTTTCATTGCAACTTTATAACGTAAACACTTCTATAAATATCAGCATTCAGTACAACAATTTACTTGAATTTTTCGAATCCATCATCAGTAGATCCGGCTAAGCCGACATTTCCGGATGAAATTGGTATTTCCGCTGCCAAAGTATTTTAAATTTTCAAACCCGGAATTCTCCCAAGCCGAGCGACACTTTGTTATTCTAAATTATAATTCTCTCGCATGAATATTTTTCGCACAATTTATTCGGAATGGCTTTGGAAAATAGATTTCTGTGTATAGCTGTGCCGAGCTAACTTGAAAATGGTGGTTTTAAAATAACGTTCTTTTGTACACACGCTACACGTCGAGTTTTAAAACTAAAACTGAAAAATATTGTGAAAAGCGGAATTATGTTTGTATTAAATTGTTGAAGGCATAATTATAGCTCTAGAGCTTATTGTGGAATACCTACTTTTAATATTCATTATTTTTAGTTTTAAGAATTTCAAAATTGTGTTTCTTTTTTTTATTACCATCGAAATACAATGCAGTATAGAACGATAACTTTTATACATTTGAGCGCTCAGATATTATGTCTCCAGTTACTGTTATAAGCACGCTATGGCAACAAAAATAACAACCAACTAATGTATGCCTCAGTGTGCATTCTGTAGAACCATTTATTGACACAGTTGCTCTTTCATAGTATTCATTATTCGTAGCCTATTACGGTTGCAATATACAGTATGATCTTTTGCACAAATGACATCATCTTCTTACCCGATAGAATATTTAAACACCTAACCCAACCTACCAAATACGTAGAAGCTTTCGTCAAAACAGCAGCCCATTTTTCAAATTTTGAAAATAGTTTTCTTTTGTTTTTCAAGTAGTTTCTTTGCCATTACATCGAGTGCGGCGAAACATGTCAACATGAAAGAAACATTTTAAAAGCTAAACTGTGTATCTCGGCTCAAGCGATTGGATTTAAACCGTTCCATTTGACGTAAACACTCGATAGTGATGTGCTCGATAAGTCGATACTCGCCCGGCAAACATCGTCGAGTGTACTCCGACTGGAAATCATCGTCATTGTTTGAAAATGGATTTCTATTCTTGGAAGCTTGATTTTCAATTGCCGACCAACAATGAAGGTTAGTTTATAAACATTAAACATCGACAAGAAATTCTAATTGAGTTTAAAACCTTTTATGAAAATATATTACTAGATAACGCTAGCAACTCTTTTGCGCCAAAATTCGTATATCGCGCGGGAACCGTACATTTTTCTGAGTTAAAAATTATATTATGTCCTTTCCCGTAAAAGTATATCTAAATCAAATTTCAGCAAAATCGGCTTAGCGGTTTGGGCGTAAACAGGGTTACCTCGTCTGACAGATATGGATATGGTAGATCTTATTGGAAGTCTGCTAAGAATAACTAAATTCTGCGAATATATTTCAGACTTTCGGCCAAGTTTGCAGGAAACGATCACAGCGAGTGCTCAATCATACATCAGACAATATTCCATCAAATATATCAATTTCACTGTCAATCTATTTCATTGCGGTCCTATATTCTATCGACTAGCAAATAAAGGTTTAGGGTAACTGCAGCTATTTCTCGCTTTTATTCTCTATTTCTATACCTTCGAATTAATTATTGATTATCATGAAACTATGTATTTATTTATGTTATCGACTTTTTACACGAATATTGTTCATACTTTTAAGCACTTACGAATGTTTTCGTTGACCATAATCCTTACCCACTTTTAGCTGCTTTTGAGCGGTCATGGTCAAGGAGTGTCGGGAATGAAAAAAGTACTCCGTGAAAAAATCAGTAATTGCTCTAAAACATATTATATTATCGACAACCGATATTTCTATATTTGCGCAGGAACAACACTATATTATAATGCATTCCTCATATTTTCCTCGTGTTAGCATCAGGTAGCGCACACGTTTAAAAAAGCTTTATTTAACTGACAATCTAATCTACTAATCTAACACATATAGGGTGGTCTCTTAAAAATTGTAGCCTCGTTTCAACATGGTTTAAGATTGGATTTTGGTTTGGCCGCTACACCGCGAGATCACAATAATTAGCAATTGCATATTACGACTTAGGGTCAATTCAGACGCCGAAGCCGAAGCCGCCTATCTTGGTGGAACTCCGGTCCCTTATGAGGTAGACCGGCCGGTCATGGAGGGATTCCTGTGTGAGACAGATCTAGGACATCCCTCCGTATACGGCTGAAGGCAAATCGCAGGTGGTTTTAGTGGGCAAGCGGTCGCGCAATCATTTACAAACATTTGCTTGTCATCTCGCGGTGTAGCTGACCACCCGCGTGTTCGGACGGACCACGCATATTTTAGCCTAAGTGTTTAAACACACTAGGCCGAAAATACGCGGTCGAAGTTTGGCATGATTACGCCTGCAATGTATTTTAAATTACCGATGACACACCATGCCGAAATTACGTTGCGTTAAATTGTATGCGTAGCGCATTGCCAACGTAATCATGTCGAACTTAGGCCGTATATTTTCGGCCGAGTGTGTTTACACACTATGACCAATTAAATAACCTCTCAGCAAACTAACGACAAAGATAAACATGTTATGCTTTAGCATTAATAGATTGTCTTAACAGAATAAATATTAAATAGAACACATAAAATAGACTATAGATGACCACTCTAGGCGCGACCCTCGTAGCATAATTTAAGTTTGCTACTAGGGTCGCGCTTAAACTGGTCACACTATAAATACAGCATGCTCTGTTTCGCAGAGAGATCTGAGAGGAGAGAGATTACCATAGATTGTAGACTGAGAACGCACTCATAAATCCTCTGTTTTTGATGTTGCTGTAAGGGCTAGACTACACCTACCTAGTACAGTGACGAGACAGTGGCCGAGCACTTGGTATGTACAAACACACTACCGAGTGATAGGCGAGTTTTTGGAATGTTTTTTTTTTAATTAAATAAGGGAGCAAACGAGCAAACGGGTCACCTGATGGTAAGCCAAGATGCCTAAGTTAAATAAAAAAATAATAATAATAATAAGCAACTACCGCCGCCCATGGACACTCGCAACATCAGAAGAGCTGCAGGAAGGAATACGCTCTCTTCTTGAAGGTTTGCAGGTCATATAGGTCCGGAAATACTGCTGGTGGCAGTTCGTTCCAGAGTTTTACAGTGTGCGCCAGAAAGTTACGCGAAAAACGCACTCTGGAAGACTGCCATTGCGTGGGACGATGGCGAAAAGTTGCAGGTGGTATGATTCCGAACAATTCCTCAGAGCACTCCCCGTGATACAACCGACAGAGGATACTCACACGGGTTAAGTCATATGAAATGTCTGCTCGTCATCTCTACAAAGTCAAAATAGGCTTAATAGGCAGCTCTACAAGTTTTTATGAATAGGGCTTAGGATAGCTGTCTTCCAAGAAAATCGCAAAGAAACATGTTCTTTATAAAATGTTCGAGAAAACTCGAGATCAATCTATTTAGTTTCGGTAATGAAATAGGGAGTACATCACATGGAACCTTCACGGGACATTTAATTGCACGGAAGGCCTTTCATCGGGCTCAGATTTCTTTAAGTGTGTTACAGGCCAAGTATTTTAGTTTCCATGTGTAGTTTCCTACAGCAATCTCGTTAGGTCTATTTCTGGTTAGGTTATTCTTTATTTATTAGTGCATATTACAATGGAAACTAGAGCTATTGTGTCTATGTTTCTTGCTCTCATTATAAACAAAAGTAAAATGCAAAGTCAATTATACATTTATTCTAATCTGTACTTTATAGAACGTTGTTTGCTGCAGCTTTGTCGTTCACTCCCAAGTTGTACCTTGGTTTTTGAAATTAACAGTCATGAACTCAGAGTCCATGAGTCATGACTCATGACATAGCCCGACCAAATAATTAACTATTGTCCACAGCTTATAAACCAATTTTTCGATGGTGCCTACTCTTAATAAAAATTAACTATAGAATATTCCTATTCTGATATCCTTCCCAACAATAAATTCGTATCAATCTACATTTTCGGTTCTGGTCCCTTGAGTCCTCCCTTCCGATTGAAATGACGATGTTTTCGATACATCTAAATACGCGGATGTATGCAATAAGTTTTCCGCTTTGTTGAAAAAGGTCCTACCATTAAAAATAATGGTCGTCGAGGGTAAACCGTGATATCGTGTTTCGGCACGAATTGGTCGGCTTCACCATAGAGTAGGATGCCCTTAGAGAATAGGATATATTGTTACTGCAATGTTTTCACGCTAGAGGCAGCACCAGCACGAATAGTAAACAAAAACGTGCAATATATTGGATTTTGGTATATCTATACAATATACATATTATAAAAAAACATAGTTGGTTTTTTTCCCTCATTTCCCTTTGTTCCCTTTAATCTTTAAAACTACGCAACGGATTTTGATGATTCTTTCAGTATTAGATAGCCCATTTATCGAGGAAGGCTATAGGCCACGAATAATAAAACCTAAGGAAACGTAACTCCCATACTATTACCGTTTTATGTAACGTCAGCCTTTATTCCGCTCAAGGCCACCTAAATATTGCAAATGTATTGAAATGTGTACCTAAGGTACACTTTTTTGACAAGTATTTTGGAGCATGTTTTTTGACGGAGTTACTCTTCCTTAGTTTTTATTGTTCGTAGGTTATAAGCCATATTTTATCACGCTATGACTAATAGGAGCGAAGAAATAGAGGAAAATATGGAAAAACCGGAGAAAATTATTTGAAAGGGCTAATTTGAACGCGCTAATCTCAGGAACTACTGGTCCGATTTGAAAAATTCTTTCAGTGTTAGATAGCCCACTTATTTAGGAAGGCTATAGGCTATATTTAATTACGCTAAGACTTATAGAAGAATGTGGAAAAAAACGGGGAAAATTATGTGAAAGGGCTTATCTCGTGAACTACTGGAGCAATTTTTATGTTATTTGGCACAGATAAGAAGTAAACCTGGCTATTACATGTCTTCCGTGGCTTCCGTCCGCACTCGCCTGCTCACCCAAAGCAGGCCCACGCTGTTGGGGTTTCTTGTCCCCCTAGGCCGAACCGAGGCCCCACATGGGGGGCTTGCATAGACCGGTCGTCTTCTATGTGTCGCGATGCGCAGGAGCTAGCAACACAACGCACATCGCGACTCTCTCGGGGACTCGGTGCAATGAGTGGCGGCATCCCTATACCGTCACCCCGAGTTCCCTGGCTAAGGCGGAATGTCGCGCCCGTTGCGAAGTCTTCGCCTTGGCCGTCTTTGCCGGTGGTCGTGCGCCTCTCGCTCCCTTATAGGGCCCATTCGCGGCAGTCCGCCGTGCAGGACTGGAAATGGACATAGCTCACTGATTGGTTCACATTCGGTGTTTCCGGTCCTGTGAACCAATGAGTGAGCTATGTCCGCCGTACAGGACTGCAAATGGACATAGCTCACTGATTGGTTCACACTCGGTGTTTCCGGTCGTGTGAACCAATGAGTGAGCTATGTCCATTTGCAGTCCTGCACGGCGTACTGCCGTGAATGGGCCCTTTTATGCGCTCGGCCTCCTCTTTGGTCGAGATGACGCTATGTGCGAACGTCTCGACCGCAGACCACTTTTCACCGCTCTTCTCAACCAAGGCCCGCAGAGAGCTGGGACTCTATAATGGCTGGTTTACACGTATTAAGTTGACAAGTAGTCAAATAACTTGTAACTTAATTTTAAGTGACTTAATTTTTAAGTGTATGTCAATACGTATTTCAGTAGTTAAGCAGTAAGCTCTTTAGTTAACTCAAGATGGACGATCAACAACGTTCTGATGTCGTAAATTTGTCCTTAAATTTGTTATAAATAAGGTTTTGGAGAAAGACTAAGTTTTGGAGAAATTATCAGAGAAATAGCCAAACCCAAAAGATTTTGGGTTTGGCTATTTCTCTGATAATTGGACAAATAGAAATTGGACAAATAGAAGAGATCATACGGCGCAAGTGCCACTTTGTTTAGGGAGCTAGCGAATGAAGACAAACAAGAATATTTTAATACGATGACAGGAAGACTCCTTTAATTACTTGTTATTCAAAGTAGAAAATGTCCTTTTAGTAGGTATAAAAAAATATATAATATACCTACGAAAATGAACACGACGAAAAACTGAACCCGAGTGCGCCACTGCACTGAATTTAACTAAACTGTGCTTCGATTGTGCCTGTCCAAACGTGTCAAGTGACAAGCTCCACTCTCCAACTTAACAGAAAAATAGACGAAATTCTAATTGTCTTGTTTAGTACTTCACTAAATTTTAACTTACTACTTGCGACTAAATTTGTGTTTACACGTAATTAATAACTTAAAATTAAGTTTAGTTAACTTCTAATCAACTTAATACGTGTAAACAAGCCATTATAGTGTCATAGCGCTTACAATGCGTTGTGCCTAATCCCAACGTTTTTGACATAATATAACTTCGTTCTTGGTCACCAAGAACATAAATATTTTACCACCAGTACTTACTGAAAATAAATCAGGAAGAAAAATGGTTCATCTGTGAACGCTGACCAAACGTCATTCATCATCTGTTGTACACCACACGTCAAAGTGACAGGACAGGCTGTCATTTTGACAGCTCCTGATTAGAAGGCGATAAGAAAAATACGTTTGCACCACACCGGAAATTATTCTTTGTAACGTTGATTGCGATGTTACAATCATATTGATGTCTTTAATAATATTATAAATCCAAATGTACCTATGCAAAAAATCTGTTAATTTATAAATTAACAGATTATGCATCAGCCATTAAACCGATTTAGATGAAATTGGCATTTGAGTCCTGGGAAAGGATATACCCTAAAGCATGAACGCAGAAAAAAGACGGACGGAGTCTTATTATACAAAAAACTGTGTCTTCAGTCGGCCACGGACATACTCTTACGCCTGTCAAACGGTATGGACTAGTCTAATAATATTTTGCGTGTGGACCGTGTACATGCAGTCAGCTGGCCGACTCTGAAGGACACAGTTTTGTGTATGGTGGGACTCCGTCCGCCTTTTTTTTACTTCCATGCCCTAAAGTTATCAGAGTGACTTGTACGGTTACAGAACAAAACACGAAATATTTCGGAAAATATATCAAAAAGGGCACACAAGCTTAATTAAATTTACACAATAACACACCACGTCGTGTTTTCTTAAAGAATTTTGTGCGATAGTAATAATCATTACTTCAATTATTACTAAACTAATAGTCGCCAATTCACGCCATGTTTCGAAACTTTCACCCAATCAACGTCCAATAATTTGTTTTCCATTCTATCCCCGTATTTCATAATATTATCAGAATTACTACGGATTATATATTTTAATTGGTATAAAACGAATATCTATTTCGGTTTGATGTAATTAACGAACTCTAATTAATAGTATGTGGTTTATCCGGAACCCGATTACCCGCTTTGAGTTGAAATTGAAAATTACTCGCCTGTGTACATGCAGATTGCACTGTCCGGTTGTATGAACGCCTTATGCTATGGTATTTAGAACAATTAGAATTAAGAACATACCGTGAAGCTATTATCTGAATCGTTATCAAGTTTTTAAAAACCGAATGTCACGTTATCAAGTTTTTAAAAACCAAATGCTATATTCATTTGAATTCTATTTTTTTATTTTATCCACAGGTATGGGATAACGCAAAATTGCAATGACCAAAATGTTAAGAACTATTATAGAGTAAATACCACGGTACCAAATTTCAGCTAGTAGGGGTATATTACGCAAAGTTTGGAGCAGAGGGCGCTACTATTAGCACACACATTTTTTTTTTTCAGTAATAAACGGCACACCGCGTTGTGTGTAGATTGTTCATAGGAACGTGTCCATAATGGATAAACAGGAAAATGCCAAATCAAAATCTAAAATATCCTCATAACTTTGTTTAGGTATCATATTATATTTGTTGTTTTTTAAACGCCGATGAAATTAAAAGAGCCGAATATTTTTATTTTCGTGTCTTCATTAATCATGCTTGTTATTGAAAACAGAATTAATAATAATTATTCAATCCGTAATTATTTGTGTCTAATACCTTATTATAATTTCAGAGCCACCATTCCTTTTATGGTCATAATAATATTATCACTTTTTATCCATCGATATAATTATATATTATACTATTTTAAACGGGTGATCCTTGCTCTACCGTTTCTTTACCATGCATGGATACCATTATAAACGTAAAAGTGTGTCTGTCTGTCTATCTATCTGTTACCTCTTCTCTTATGTGACACTTTGAGTACCGGGAAAGGATATAGGAAAATATATTTTCCCGGGAAAGTGTACGGATCCCGCTCGATACACGAAATTTAACGCAATAGTATTAAATAAGAATTGGAACGCTAGAACAAGATAAGGATATCTTAAGTAATCGCTGTTCGGTCCATGCACAAAAATAGCGCTTATCGTCAAGGCAATAAGAGTTATTCTATTTCTTAATCTAAACCCCATTCTTCTACAAGAAACCCAACTCACCAATATCCAACATGGACACGGAGTCCTTGACCAGGCGGTAAGTATCCCCGTTGATCCGGAGGAAGTCCACGCAGCCGAGCAGGCCCTCCGTCAAGCCCAGGGTCGTCTGCAGACCCGTGGTGTTGCCCGCACCACCCACCCAGACTGGCTCGCGGAACGTCATGCGCGAGAAGAGACCCTGGGGGAAGAAATTGCTAAGGTAAGGTTAAGGGGACAAATGATCAAACGGGTCACCTGATCAAAAGCTATTATCGTCGCCCATAGGCACTCAAAGCATTAAAAGAGCTGCAGGAGCGTTGCCCGGTTTTTAGAAGGAATACGCTCTCTTCTTGAACTTTTGCAGGCCGTATTGGTATATTTTTGTAGAGCTACAGTTGTAATATGAGAGGAATATTGATATGAAAGGGTACTGCTAAGAATAGTTGATCATTTAATATTTTTGGAACGGAGTTAAATATAGCCAGAGAAGTCTTGCTTAAAGGATATAATCATAAAACTGTTCGAAAAAGACTTAAGACTTTTTAAAATTCCTATTAATTACTGTAGTTATTAATACGTAATATTAACACTTAAGGCCTGTTTCACCACTTGCTGATAAGGTGCCAGATATGCTTATTTGACAGATTCTCCATACTCTATCTGTCAAGTAAGGTAGTGGATAGCCTTATCAGGTGGTGAAACAGGCCCTTAGAGTTTTTAAAAGTGTATTCTAGTCATTAGGAAATAGGGAAGAATAGAAGAGTACACTGTAATAAAAGTTTTTGATGGCACTCGCAAAGTTTCAGAACTGCGCTACACCAAACCACTGAATGGAATCAAATAGGGACTCATATTTTATTATGTACTAGCGACCCGCCCCGGCGTCGCACGGGTATAAAATATATAGCCACTGAAAAAATGATTAAAATCGATAGCCTATGATCCTTCACGTGGTCTACTTCTTATCTGTGCCAAATAACATCAAAATTGCTCCAGTAGTTCGCGAGATAAGCCCTTTCAAATAATTTTCCCCGTTTTTTTCACATTCTCCTATTAGGCTTAGGTGGACTTGCGCAGATCTGAGTTAAAATTAACTCTAGGTTAAACATCATGTCATCTCTATCATTTTACTTGGTGAGAGACAGATATGACATGATGTTTAACTCAGAGTTAACTTTAACTCAGGTCTGCGCAAGTGGGCCTTAGCGTGATTAAATATAGCCTATAGCCTTCCTCAATAAATCGGCTATATAACACTGAAATAATTTTTCAAATCGGACCAGTAGTTCCTGAGATTAGCGCGTTCAAGTTAGTCCTTTGAAATAATTTTCCCCGTTTTTTCCACATTTTTCTCTGTGTCTTCGCTGCTATTAGTCTTGGCGTAATAAAATATAGCCTATAGCCTTCCTCGATAAATGGGCTATCTAACACTAAAATAATCATCAAAATCCGTTGCGTAGTTTTAAGATTAAAGGGAACAAAGGGACATGAGGGGAAAAAAGCGACTTTGTTTTATAATATGTATAGATGTAATTTACATAAAGTACATAACCCGAACAAACAAACATTTCCCGGGATAGGGGATCAAACCCGCAACCGCTGACGCTGGTGTTTCGTGAATTTTTGCGGTCTTTAAAATCACGTCGCCATATTTTAATTTAATTTTGCAACGCTGTAAAAGCGCAATAAAATATCATATGAAGTTGTGGCGTTATTTGCGAGCGAAATATTTTATGAACGGAAGTTACATCCAGCTGTGAGGTACAGTTCCGGGATTCGTGGTCTTACTTTAGCGCTAAATGTAGCCATGTTTACGCTTTGCGAATTTATTTTAAACGTAGAGCTGGCTATTTCACAGGCGCGGCATCATATTACAGATTTTTATGAAATGTGTTTCTTATTTACTAGGTTTTTGCATCACGCGTATTTCATTTAATTTTGTGCCAAATATTTAGATGCAAAGCGATTAAATGTGTATCGAGTTTAATGAAAGCTTTCCTTATTCATGATTTAATATCAAATATTGCTGTGTAATATAAAATTATATGCATACATACAACAATAAAGTTGAAATTGATTTTCCCCGTTTTTTTTTCCTTTGGACAAATTTTGTATTAATGCTTCAAGCCCCAAGCGGTCGCATGCGACCGCGCCGCGATAACAATACAAATCTATTGTGTCTCGTTTTTTCCACGATCGAGGGATATAGTAGTAACTTGTAACGAATATTTTTATTACAATAACAGTTTGCTAATACATTTTGCAGTTAAACATATTTTATTTATTGCTATTCGAATATCCAAACTATAATTTAAAGATATATATTGACGACCTCCGTGGCGCAGTGGTGAGCGCGTTGGTAGCTCAAGCCGGAGGTCGCGGGTTCGAGTCCCGCTGACGGAACAAAAAAGTTTGTAAAGTTCCTGGGTCCAGGGTCATGGATGTGTATTAAATATGTGTATCCATATAATAAAAATCTTAAATATTTGTATAGTATAAAATATAAAAGTATTAAATATTATTATTATTATAATTAATAATATCTCTGAATCTTGGTAAAAATGCAATACAACGATCTCTAACTACGATTCTCTCTGACAGACCACTGACATAAAAATAAATCAATGACAGAACAGCTTTCGACCAATCACTGAATATTAAATGACATTTCAAAGTGGTCGTTCCAGATTCAATTTCAAGAGCATTTTACTGTCCAGACACATAATACGAAGTTGTCTACATTTATATCAGAAATAGAATATATTTCCAGCTTCAAAGCCTTTTAGTTGTATAATGGATTTATATTTTAAATTGCATTTAATTAAAATTTTGCTCTACTCAAGTATAAAATTTATTATAGTATAATATAAAATTTATATTTCGAAAGAGCTATAATAGCAATGAAGCCATATTAGAACTATAGTCTAATTGTGTTAACTTTAAAGTGGGTTATTAGTGCATTGACACTAATTATTATTATTCTAAAGGTTGACAGACGTGACAGAGATGGAGATATAGAGCAAGTAGTAGGTACACATTAAGCGTTTTGAAGCGCGCGCTTTAGCAAAACGCGCTCTTCAAAACGCCCAATAGCTTTATCCACACTGTGCCATTTTCTGTTCGTCAAGGGCATGCGTTATAGTGCAATCAACAGCGAACGTGAGGCATGCCCGCGACGCATGCCCTCTGACCGTATCCAAAAAACAAAAATGTTCGTTGACGCATTCAATTATTGAATGCGCCAAAACGTAAGTTTAATGAAAGAAGATGACGAAAATTGAAGACGTAAGTGCATAATGTGGACATGGCTATTGTGTACCTGCTCATAGAGTGACAGAGACAGCGCTCTTTGAAGCGTCCTCACTCCTCGTATTCGTTTGCCGTTTTTGAGCCGCAGCCAGGAGAATCAGCGACGCCGGTAGACTGACACAGTGTTCCAGTAGCACCAAGTAGCACCATTTGACAGAGAATGAGACATGTATAGACACAGACAGCGATCCTTGAAGCGTCCTCTTACTCTTTTGCCGTTGTAGAGTCGCAGCCAGACGTCCCAGCAATGACGGTATATCATGGTATTTCAGCGACCAAGTTGTACCATTCAACAGAGAAGGAGATATACGTAGAAGATATAAATAGAAAGAGACAGCGTACATTCGACCGCCCTCGTACTCTTTTGCCGTTGTTGAGTCGTACCAAGCTCCGCAAAATTAATAGGAGACCACGGTTATTAGATAGAGAAGAAGATAAAGATATACAGAGACAGCGCAACTTGGATCATCTTCGAACTCTCTTGCCATTGTTGACCCGCAACAAAGCGCTCGTACGATAACAGCAGACCACGCGGTATTTGAGAGACTCCCAGAACAGAAAAGGACATGAGAAGTAAAAAAAGACAGCGAAATTTTAAGCGTTCTCGTACTCTCTTGCCGTTGTTGAGCCGCAACTAAGCGTCCTAGCGATGGCGGTATACCGATACGGTTTTCCAACGACCAAGTCACACGATTAGACAGTCGCTATTGATGCGACAGGGATGGATATAAAGGAGTGAAAGAATCATCGCACCTTTGAGCGTCCTCGTACTCTCTTGCCATTGTTGAGTCGCAGCCAGGCGTCCCAGCGATGCCGGTAGACGGACACGGTGTTCCAGCGACCGAGTCGCACTGGCTCGGGTGAACGCAGCACGCCCGGCCCACTCCCGCAGTCAAATCTGCACATACATTTAATATTACACAGATTTAATATTATATTCTTCTAGCATATTTAATTAACTTTTAGGTGTATTAATACTTAATAGCCGTTTTCAGTGTACATTATAGTGAGTGTGGCAACTGGCAAAGCGCCACCCCGGCAAGTGCAGCATGTAGCTATAATTCCATACTGATGATTGGAATATTTTAGGTTTTTCGTATCGGATTCGTATATATTGTGATTTATGACCTAAGTCGTGTATGGTGTGGAAAATACTTTTAAATATTTTCATAATGAAAATGGTAGAATTTTGCCGTAGTATAAGTATTCTACAGTAGCAATGCTCAACTCTATATAGCTTGGGCATGAAGAGGTAACAGACAGACACACTTTTGCATTTATAATATTAGTATAAATAGTACACAATAGCAGAATGTAAGCCGTGTGACACGGTTCGTTATCAATGCAAGTTAATTAGTGACGTGTATTACGGCCCATTGTATGCCTGTGCACAGCGTTACCGACCGAAACCGAATTTATTGTGTGTACGTATTTACCTGATTATTATGCAAAATAGCATACCTTTTACCACATAACTTTGGTTAAGTTATTTATCGTGAAACAAAAAAAATCAAATTAAACAAACGTGAATCGGTGATATATTATATCACGTTGGAAAAATTAAAGTTAAAAAAGAGTATGGAAATACCTATTATCCTTTAAATAAAAATATACCAGTGACACTCGGGGACTGCCGCGGTAAAGCTATTGTAAAGATAAACTACGATAACATGGCGCGCCCCTCCGAAATTCAAAATGTTTGAAGTGCATTGTCAAAACGTTTGAAGTGCGTTGTCAAAACGTTTGAAGTGCGGTGTCTTGCGCGGTCGGCTAGTTATGATTAGTTGACCAAAAAATCTTGGTAATAAGTGACAATGAAATATTATGAGTACTGGTTGATTGGTTGAATACTTACTACATACAAACTCTTTCATAAGGATGTGACTACACACATTGAAACAGTAATTTGGAGGGGCACGCCATGTTATCGTAGTTTATCTCTATAACATGTTTATCAATATATATGCAATTATAATTCGCACACATCTAGTCACACGCACACAAATATCGTGCCGAAGTCTTCCGAACTGAAACGACGACATACAAACAAAATGAAAAAAATATTTGAAAAGGTACGGCAAGAAAACTTAATCCGCCATTTAACCTCAAAATTATGACTCAAAAAGGAACCTCGTAAAGAAGTTACACAGGTTTATGAGTAAGCGTTCGATAAAATATAAAGTTTACAAAGGGACCGACCCCTAGGGCGGCAATATTGATAATGCTATATGCAACTTCCGCGCTTTATACAGAACTACTGCTCAATATCGTAATCACAGAACTCCGATGGGATTGGAGAAATGGAACACTTTGAGACGCTGTTTGTAATTAAAATGAGTAATAGATTATTGTTATAAATAGTAGTGTAAAAGTAACAAACTTTTAAAAGAAAATCTGATATGATAATTCAGGTGTCACTTTAAAATGTTGCTACTTATTTAGTGGCATGACAAAAATTTATTGGCTATACAACATGACTGGTGAGACATGATCAATACTTAAGGAGAGTATTCGGTACTCGATTCTCATTATAATTATGTAATAAAATTGGGTACTTAATTTTTTTCGAATTTCCCAAACTGCAAAATGTGGTACGTGTGAATGGTCCAGTTCATTTACAATACGAAATATACGCCCGACCACGTGGCGTGGTTGTGGTGTGGTTGTGGTTGTCGTGTGGTTGTGGTACGTGTGGGTTGGCCCTAAGCTACATTTACTCAGTGATCAATTGATATTATTTTTTTATATATTTTTTTCATCTAATATAAACGCCAAATATCACGTCCTCGAGTATTGGTCATGTCTCACCAGTCACGCAGTATATTATGGATACGTAAGCGTGATTTTGTTACGCTTATCTGAAACCGCAAGCTGTAATTCCACTCGTCTATTTTGTAGCAACAGTAAATAGTTGCTGGACATCGTGTTAACTGGTAAACAATAGAAAAACACGTGCTTAGTCGTATTTAAAATTCGTAAGTGAATATCCATGCTGACCGCAACCGCAAGCGTTATCTAGTATTTTATTATAACCGTAGCTCCACAATATGTCCGTTCTGCAGCAGCAACACCGATTAATTGTAGGTTAGCCAGTAAGCAGCAGCACGTGGTGCGTTCTAGCCGCATTCGGATCTGTAAGCAAACTCCTATGCTACATCTGCATCCGCAACCGTAAGCGCTATTAAATATTTTATTATTACCGTAACTCTACGTGTCCGTTTCGCAGCAACAGCGCTAGGTAATCGCCAGACAGGTCGTCGTGCTCGCCCGTAAGCAGCAGCACGCCGCGCGCTCGCTCCGGACGCACTCGGATCCGTAAGCGGACGCGCTTGTAAGCCCCCCGCAGCGCTCGAAGTGCAATCCATGACGCGCCCGAGAATCGCGGCGTAGAGATGTGGGTTTCTGTAACAAAGCATGTTTATTTTTTTTTAATTTTTCAGGAACATTCAGGAACACAGGAAATTCGGTCACTGACCCATAGCTGTATCTTAAACACGTATACGAAATAACTGGTATCTCAAACACAAAATGTGTGCATGGAATTAAGGCATTTTAGAGAATGTTTGAAAGAAATAATGAATGTCAGTGGCCGAATTTCTCTAGGGATGTATAATAATATGTATATTCATGACCGGATTTCAGCTTGTATTTGTTACAAGTTACAACACGACGACTGATGATAATATTAGAAGGTATTAAGATTATTTCTAAATAAATCTCTAAAAAATTTTATCAACTATTTTTTCGTACAAAATCCTAAGTGACGTCAACCGGCCACGCACTTTTTAGGGTTGCGCAGTTTAGTTATGGCAGTATAACCGTTACGTACATATTTTATTGCCGCCGTAAGCGATCATAGCCCTCCCTGGGATTACGGACCACGGCAGGCTACATAATACATGAGCTCTTTAGCAAACGCACATTTTTGTCGTAAAACTATATTTTTGTAGTACCCAAAAAGGAGCCATGTCTTCTTATTCGCATGCGAGGGTGCGGGTTCGATCTCAGGTAGCGTGTACGGACGATCATAATTATGTAGATAGTAGTAATGTATCGTCAAGAAGCTGACACATTTTTGCTCGGAAAAGTGCTTAACTTTAAAGCTAAACCGTATGGACTTTTAAAATTACCTGCGGCTTGTCCCAAACATTACAGATTACAATATTAGAAGTATGGTTACTTTGCTCGGTGACCATATTGGATACAAAAACCTGAATTTTATTCAAAAACGAATTTATAGTAAATCATTATTAAAATTTCAAGTAAATTATTATTATGATAATTAATATAAACTAGATAAACTAGTATAAAATTTGATTCCAACGTTAACTTTTACATTTGACCTTGAAAACCTAAAAGGGTTGGTAATTTACAAATTGTAATTCTGAGCCGCGACAATGTGGTGAGTTTATACGAACGCTGAGTAGAATTTAGCGACGGATTTCAACGGACGGATAACGACCCTTTAACTTGCCAAGATCCTGTACATTATGTCATGGAACTTTATATTTATTTTATCGTTCAAACTAATTGTTACGATCAGCGCTTTCCTTTAAAAAGCTTACAGTGTCATTTTAATTTCGTTTGGTTGGTGTTCCTTGGTACATTTTCATTAGCGCTTAAGATGTTGTCTTTTATTACATTTTGATCTTTTCATCTGATTTTATAGCAGTCTCAAGCGGATGATAATGAGACAACATTTATTACACAACAGACTTTTAATTGTTTTAGCGTGTTACAAAATTCTACTACAAATTCATAGCTGGCATTTCAAATAGTAACAACTATGATAATAATATTATTTTGTAAAAAATTACTGCATAAACTCCAAGTATAGCATGGCTTAGCATAGCTACACAGCTTCAGAGTACATAGTACACATGGCGTAGACCGGCGTAGCATGACTGTAGCACGGCGTAGCATGACCCGTAGCACGGCGTAGCATGACCCGTAGCACGGCGTAGCATGACCCGTAGCACGGCGTAGCATGCCGTAGCGCTTCGATACAATATTATTATGATGTAGCGCGACGTAGAATGTCGTAGCACGGCGTAGACCAAGTGCTACGCTTGTGGCCTTTGTGTTTGACTTTACGCTTACTTTTTCATCTGGGGAAAACTTATTATTCATGATATTTTGAATCAAGTCTACGATTTTTACATTATTTACATACACCTAACCTTTCGTAAGTGTGTGCTTAGGTACTTTGATCAGTTGTAAAAAGCAAATAAACTCCAACAAATTCCAACACTTGGAAATTCAATTGCGGATTCAATTTGGTAGGGACAGCAAATAAATATGACAAAAATTCGGGGCCAACTACAACAGGTAGGCCTTATTGCTTCTATCACATTTTTCACCGCCCTTCGCCCCTAGGGCTTTAGGGCGTCAAGGCGTAGGGCCCAGAAATTCAATCTCAATACATAATTGCTTGACTTTGAAATCGAATATGTGTAATCTACCGAGTTTTGTAGCGACAGGAAGTTTCACTGAAAATGGTTGGAGGTTTTAGGAGCTGAATTGTTTTATTAGCTTTTAAAATATAGCTTTGAAAAAAATATTAACTATTTAGTAACAGAAATATACACTGTGTACAGACATTGAATTTTAAGTATTTTGTGTTACTTGACAGAAAAGAACAAAATATTGTATAACGTCTATATTCACAGTGTATTAATTCTTAATGAATACAAAAACTGCACTAACATAGTTTTAATAACAGCTTATAGATTTTTTTCTACATTTGCATAATATTATATTATAAGCTGGTATTGAATAGAGCTATTGAATGGCTCGCTACTAAATCGGAATAAAGGAATTCTATCGGCGGTAAGTATTGTCTGAAGAGGCTTTTTAATGAACCCCACCCTTTGCGATGGCATTCAGATAATAATGCTGAAAAAGAAGACGGCCACATTCTTCTAATTCAGATTAAATTTCATTCTGTTACTTATTTAAAACATAATAAATCTATCTTTCGTATTAGAATATTCTCGAAATAAAAGCTTATATAGCCTGTGATATAATAACTGAATTTAAATAATTAATTTAAATATTTTGATGTTTTTCTGGAAAAATTTAACAAGCATTCTCTAATTTCTCTTATAAAGTTTAACCCATATTTTTCAGTAAATGAACTAAACAGTAAAAATTGAAAGTACGTAACATATTCGTAGAAATTGTAGCTTCAAATGGCTATGTAATACTTTAACTTTTACATGTTTCCGATTTATCATAAAAAATATTATCTTACATCTCGCTTCGAATCATATTTACGTCGAGTCCGAGATCCGCATGTCGAGTCACGTTCGAGTGGTTTGTCGTGTCGTGTAGTGTTAAAAAACCGTATCGAAAGCTACCCCAATATCACTTAATACATTCAAGAGGACCCCTCACCCCATGGGGTACGGTAATGGAAAACTCCCCCATCCTTCTTAGACGCTCCTTTTGTTCGTCAAAGCTTTGTAATCGACGTAAAAAGACGTAAAGACTGTAACGGATTGTAAATTTTTACGGTGTGTCGCAATACGAATTAGAAATGTTTTGTGGATGATAAATCATATTTAAATGGATTTTTGTGGCAGAAAGATATTTTATTGTTGTGGGTTTTAAAGAGTATTTAATTGTAAGTATTACGATATTTAATAAATAAATAAATAAATAAAATAAATGGAGGTAATTAAAGTTAGCTATCTTAATAAATGCAATTGGGCCTAGTTGCGCCAGTGAGGGTTTGTTAATTAATAGGCATATTTTGCTATCCTGGTTCTATAAAATAAATATAATAATCTAATATATAAAAATAAGTCAGGTTTTCCTTCCTGACCCTATAACTCCCGAACGCACGAACTGATTTCCACGGTTTTGCATTCGTTGGAAAGGTCTTGGGCTCCGTGAGGTTTATAAAAAAAATCAGAAAAAACTTCGAGAGAAAAGCAGGAAAATAGGGAAAATCGTTTTTCACATACAGTGCCATCTCTGATACATAGCACTTGGAACAACTTTAACATCCACAGAAAAACAATCTGTGCAGCCTGCGGAAAATGACTGCGTTGTCGATGTTTCTGTAATTGACCTGGGAATCATTTTGCTGACCGTGTCTTTCCTGGGTAGGCTTTTTGCAGCGGTAACCGACGCGCGGGCGGAGCCACGGGCGACCGCTAGTTTTATATAAAAGGCATGATATTTTTACAATTTACTATCAAGAACCTAGGCTAAAGTCGATCTAAAAATATCTACATGATGAAGCATGTTTTACCAATTTCCTTCAAATAACAAGAGTTTTAAGTACAGAGTATTTTTTCCGTTTTTCACAAATCATTTACATTTATAATATCCCGTGAACATTATTTAAAGAATTTTAACTCTCTCAAACCGTAAAAGAACAGCACAAAGCTCGAGTCGGCGGAAGTAAGTGAGCGGGGCCGGAAGAGGTACTGTAATGGCGTATGTTATCCTGCAGGGACAGGGGAACAATTGTGACGTCAGACATGTTATACCTGTATAGAACAATGTTTCTGAGTACGTGTAAATTCCGGTATCTTAAGGCTGTGTCTCTTGCAGTCTTTTATTTTTTATCTTACATTTACAGGTTCGATCCCGTCTGGATTGTTAAACAACAAAATAGTTGGTTACCTTCAAACGTCAAAGATACGTAAAACAACATTTTATATAGTCAATTCCATGTTGTAGTTTTATAATACCGAAATTGCACCGAACTTAAACTAAGCTACATTAAAGTTAGATGAAAGTAGAAAATCGGGTTATGGTTATATTTATTTATTTATTTAAAAACTTTTTGCACGTAGTACAAAGGCGGGCTTAATGCCTTGTGGCATTTCTTCCAGCCAAACCTTAGGGTGTTGCAGTTGCATTTATCTTGTACATCAAAAATAACATCTTCTAGACCAGCCTTTCCCAAAGAGGGCGATAACGCCCCTTTGTGGGCGCTGAAGGCCTAAAGGCCCCCAGTGTGGAACCCAGAAAAAGATGGGGGCGTTGTGTAGAGGCTTTAGTTTAAGTTGTAGGTGAAACAAAGGGGGCGCCAAAAATGTTTTTTCTCAAAGTGGGCGGTACACAAATAAGTTTGGGAACCCCTGTTCTAAACTAAGAGCATTGCATGTTTAACTTCAACATTAGCTATCTGATGACGATTTAAATATATTATATACACACAAATATACAGTTTACACACACAAACAGATAACAGCTGGTCACTCTCTCACGAGTTCACGTGATCGGTGAACTTCGTTGGGGAGTTACCATTATAATGAGGGAAGATTTGATATTTGACTGTATGTGTTTATGTGTATCGTGCAGATGATTGCATGTTAACTTCTTAACTGTAAGAATCAAGATGATATATATTCAGGCCACATTAAGTAACTCAGGCTTATGTAACTTTTAATTTAATGTCAAGTTTTTAATTAATTTAACTAACATACCCTAAAGTTTAAAGTAATCTGGACATACACTCAGGATCAGTTCAAATTGCAACGTGATGTTTTTTAATATAATCTACTGAAAAGTAAACTTTATTGACCTGACTTTTAATGTACTATTAAAGAATATATGTATTGAATTTGATAAACTTTCTGCAGAATTTGGAACAGGTAACCTAACATCACTATGTAAAGTTACTTCCAAATTTGAATGTGAACTTCTCTTTACACTATACAGACCCGACCTAATAGTTTTAAACATATTAATATCTTCACTAACATTAGATAAGGGTACACAGCTGGGTCAACATGTCCTCCGCCTACATATTGGCAGTAGGCGTGTTATTTATACCCTCCACTCTCACAAACATTTTGCGTTGTTTCCTTGGAATTTTCGCTTTTCTGGAGTGAGAGTCCGGTGACCTCTGTGTGTGGGCGAAAAATGCTCATGGTGTCGACAATTATTTTCATGCCAGGGGAGCGATTCTTAAGCTTCAAATGTCGTTTCGTTCTCAAGCTATCTCACTCGCACGTTAGGTTATCTAACGTATGTGCGCAAGTGAGAAAGCCTGCGATCGATCTATTTTCTTTACTTTAAATTGTACTTATTTTTCGTTTGTCCCAATTTTATTTGTTTAATAATTTGATAGTTTTTTAATAAATTTGAGTTTTAGTACATTGTTCTAAATAATGAGTTTCTTATGTTTAGATTAAATCTCCACGAAATGCAGCAGCAATTTAAATATATTTTTTCTATAAGTACTGGTTTTACTTTCATATAAAAACGTTTTGTCCAACTGCTGCTTTTGTATGAAAAATTGATAATGTTTCCAAAACTGAATTTGTTTCTCGTATTTTTAAATTGTTAATACACTTTACGATATTTTTTCTACGTGTCCTAAACGAATTTATAAAAAATATCGCTTTAGTTATTATTTCAGTCGATTTCAAAAATGTGTCCACTTTTTAATGAGTGTGTAACGTCATGAATATAACGTTTGTTTCTTTATGTTCAATGAGTAATTTGCCAGTTTTTGCTATGTTCATGTCAACACTGTCGAGCGAGATGCGAACATTCAGAAAAGAAAATCGGCAATACTTGTTCGCCAAGTTAAACTAAGACACAACTAAGATTTATGTTCACTTCAACATTTGTCGTCAAAAAATATTGCTTATTGAGTGTTTGATTAAAAGGTAAGTACGGCTTATTGTGTTTTTTGTTAACAATATTTAAAAGATTCGTTATTACTGAATACGGTAAATTTACGTCCAAATCTGTAGTTGATTGGAATAAAGTGATATTTGGATTTTAGGTGTAATGTCGCACGCTTTTCATGAATGTTACAATGTGTAACAAAATGTGTAACGTTACAGTCATGACCAGTTCTAAGGCGGAGACTACACTTGAAAATACTTATATAACTGTTGTATTTATTAATAACCCACAACGGTGTTGAAAAGTTTCGTAAATCACCATTAAGCTATTGAAAATTACATACTCGGCTGAAAATTCAGCAATCACCTTCGGCTCGTGTCCGATGTCAGCCACGTTCGTACATATATTGAAGCATACTTACTTGTATGACAATTTACTATAATTAAATTTTTATATCTTGATATATTTAACATTTTTTTCCTTTTTTATTAGCCTTTAATAAAAAATTGGTTATACAGTTTATATTATAGACTAAGCTTTATGATGGTCATGTACGTAACATTCGGTCATGTACGTAGCGTGCGTTACGATGTCATGAATGTTTAGTACAATTTTTCGCGTTTTGACCGAATTACAGCGCTAGATCATAATATAACTAAAGAATTATATAACGTAGTCATCATCCATGTTCCATTATGTATATATAAGAACAGAAGAAAAACTTTAGGAAGCCATAATTAACATTACGCGAATATCCTTTTACTTTTTCAACGTTTTCAGTAGGTACCTAGTTAATTCTAGAACCTAACTGTTAATTAACAAAAACATCTAATTGTCTTTTATTAGAGTTCCATACCCAAAGGGCAAAAACGGGACCTTATTACTAAGAACTCGATGTCTGTCTGTCCGTCTGTCTGTCTACAGGCTTTATCTCAAGAACGGATATAGCTAGAGAGTTGAAATTTTCACAGATTATGTACGTCTATTGCCGCTACAACAACAAATACTAAAAACAAAATAAATCAAATATTTAAGGTGGCTCCCATACAAAAATACAATTTTTTGCCTATTTTTGTTCTTAAATGGTACGGAATCTTTGGTGCGCGAGTCAGACTCGCTTTTGGCCAATTTTTTCTAATAATATGACGAAATTTGCTCTGCTCTGCCATCTAAATACATAAAACATATATACTACATGGATACATACAGTATACAGTATACAGTATACAGTATACACTAGAAAAACATAGCCCTCCTTTTGCCAATGTTGGCTAAAAACATATTTAACGTCACTTTATAAATTCTTTATGAGAAAAGTTAAGTTAATAACCCCGTAACGTAATTGCTTCAACAATTATTCATACCAATATTATAAATGGAAAAGTCCACCACTCAACCGATTTTGCTGAAATTTGGTATGGACATACTTTGACTTTCGGGAAAGGACATAATATTATGATACTTTTAATCCCTGAAAAATGTACGGTTTCCGCGCGCTATCAATGAATTTTGGCACAAAAGAGTTGGGGGCGCCATTTAGTTGACTATAAAGTTAACAGGGATACAAGTTGCATGTTACATTCTATTAGTAACAGAGTCATTCGTTATAAGTTCACAAGTTACAAACTGTGCAGTCGTTTACGTTGTCAGCTGTTCCGTTCCAGTTTAAATGGATACTTCGAATTTTAATGCTAACTTAAGTTTTGTTTATGGGATGACACTGTGACAAGTCGATTTAAACTTGTAAACGTAATAATCCAAACGAAAAAGACGATTCCTCTGTGATAGTGAATGAAAAATGTTAAACATTTTAAGCAACCTCTTTCAGAATGTCCTACCTAGTGCCTAACACCTTTTCGGAAACTAGCCCGGCGAGAAGGGTAAAATTCTTTTAGCATTATATTGAAATGTGTTGCTTTAACAGAAAAAAATACTTTATTCTCCAAGTTTTTTAGGATGGATAAAGCATTAAGATAAATAGCATTGTATTTAACAATATTATATTTACACGCCACATTATAGCCCTTAATGAAGTAAAATAATAATATTACAATATCTAAGTATGGATATTATGGTATCACGTCAGTCTGGCCCCGTGGTAAGTACCTAAAAATTTTTGTACCGACTGAGTCACAGAGGCCGTCATCGAATGCGGCCTCCACACTCGCGGCGCGAAATCCCGCGAAGGCCGCGTGTGGAGGGTTTCGCGGCTTCTTCGCGGCTTCGTATTTGTTCGAATCGTGTTCACGGCGCGAATCGCGGCCGCATTTCGCGCCGCGAGTGTAGAGCCCGCATTAAATGTAATGCATTCATGTGTTAATTCAAGCCATAGCCCACGTTAATAACCTTGTTAATTAAAACAAAGTGAAATCTTCTTGACCTCAGAAATGAGTGATAAGACTTACCAGTTTTGCAGGTGGCAGGTGTTGGACAGGAACAGCTGGAGTTGCAGGGGTCGCAGCTGCAGCTCTCTACAGCGGTCGTATGCACCGCAGATGTAGTAGGGCCTGGGACCTGCAAAACGTAAATAATTAGGTGCCCGAAAGGCTTATTTGACAGATTCTCCATACTCTATGTGTCAAGTTAAGTGGTGGATAGCCTTATCAGGAAGCGGTGAAACAGATCCTTAATATTTTGTTTATTTTAAAAATTAGAACATTACATACTAAATGAATTTCTATTTAAACTATGCCTAAGAAGTTTATAGGTAGTACTACAAAACCTCAGTACGAATACCAAACAATATAATGACACTAATTTAGGTAATTACTTAGTTACCTAATACTATTAATACCGTAAACTAATGAACAAGTAAAATTGTAGTAACGCAAGTCCTTACTTTCTGCTCCAAGCTGGGTCCAAGCGTCGTAACCTTAAACTTGCTTGCCTCATTAATCGCGTCTTTTACTTTCTCGTCCGTAATGATATTCAAATCCACCTTGCTGACTCCATCCTCCATGAGGCTGACCAGACCCTCAACTTCCTTCGTCCTCTCCCCGGTATACGTGTAGTTGACTTTGCTCTGCTGTGTCGTCGTTGGTAACGTCGTAAGTCTTACGTCGATATGTCTCTCGCTAACATTAGGCTTACTAATTCTATTGGACGGTGCTATTTCTAGCTCGGCGGAGAAAGATACGTCTTTCTGATATAGGACATCCTCTTGATTGTCCAACGAGGTCTCCGTTGGTTTTGTTGCATTTAGCTCTGCGAAAGAAAAGTGAATGTTAAGTTTAGCTTGCGGTTGTGTATTCTGCGTATCCCGCCGTGGCTAAGCGGAGAAGCAGTAACACCGTTGGAGTTTTAGTGGGTGTGCCCGTGTGCGGCCTCCACCACCCCCACGGAGTCCCACCCTTGCCAGACTACGGGGGATGCGTAAACGCATTTCCCCAACGGAAAAAAGATTCTTAATAAGTGTTATATAGTAACCTAGATAAGGGATGAGGGGTTAATAAAACAATTGCAATACCTAAAATTAATGACTCGCTTATCTTTATGTGTGTTTGTTACATTTTCATGCATCGATTTTGGTAAAATGTAACATTGGGAAACTTAAATAATATCTGAAGATGTATGAGTATGATGCTTGAAGTCGCAGGCCATATATATTAGGCTGGATTTATATACTTCCGCGCAAACGCGCGTTTTGGTCGCCCCACCACATATGTAATGATTTATTTAAAAGGTAGCATGATATTTACATAATATATTTAATGTTTGTCATCTCGCGGTGTAGCCGCCAAACAGCTCGTTCGGGCTGCGGCATACAAATCCAGCCTAAGAGATATTATTCCAATATAATCCTAATATATTCAAAGTAAAATATATTATAATTTATACACTACGAATAATGAATAAGAGCTATCTATATCTTATATATAAAAATAGATTTTCAAATGTGATAGTCGCGCTAAAAGTCGAAAACGGCTGAACGGATTGGGCTGATTTTAGTCTTAAAATATTCGTAGAGGTCCAGGGAAGGTTTTAAAGTGACACGAAGTTCACCGGGACAGCTAGTCTTATCTTCTTTTTATCTTTTAAATAAAAATGGATTTTCAAATGTGTTAGTCGCGCTAAAACTCGAAAACGGCTGAACCGATTGGGCTGATTTTAGTCTTAAAATATTCGTAGAAGTCCAGGGAAGGTTTTAAAGTGACACGAAGTTCACCGGGATAGCTAGTCTTATATATAAAAATGGATTTTCAAATGTGTTAATCGCGCTAAAACTTGAAAACGGCTGAACGGATTGGGCTGATGTTAGTCTTAAAATATTCGTAGAAGTCCAGAGAAGATTTTAAGGTAACACGAAGTTCACCGGGACAGCTAGTATTTTTATAATATTTGTTTTTAATCTTACTAATTTATAAGTAGTTGCAATTACGAGTAAATTTTCTGACATTTTTTCATGTGATAATTTCGTCCATAACTCGTGAATTAAGTTGCTCACAAGTTAAGACACGGGTCGTGTCAATATCACAACTGAGCGTCAAATCAACTCATGAATATTCTAACAGTACTCGCTGCAAATCAAATGGCATTATACCGATCTAGCTTTTCACAATAAATCCCCGCTCACGTACTATATTCGGTGAGATCGCGAGTTTCGAGCAAAATTGAGCACGTAAACTCCTCGCAACTTTCGTCCGGAGGAGTCTAGAGCCATCTAGAACAGACTCGAATGTTTGTAACGATGTATTGGGTTGTTTAGAATTAAACATGCTTACGTAACTCGAATGAGACATGTACATTTACTCAGTTCAATTTCATATTATACAGCGTCATGAATTTTCCCATACAAAAGTTTAAAAAAGACGCCGTTTCAGGGCTGCCACTTTCACAGTCAACTCTATATACGAGGAACACATACACACCCTAAAGTATAATCACTTAGTTTTATTATACCTTGTATAGTTGTATACGCCAATTATATTTTCTTGCTTATAATGCACTGGCACAATATGTTTCGAATTCATCAACTGTTTACCAAGTTAAGAAAACTTAAGATTAAATTGGATCCCAATGACATGAATACAGATTTGATCCACTCCGGCTCCTATCGAACAGAATAATAGTATTCTCAAAATGCCCAACGATCGCCAAGTGACAAGTTATGGTGTAACAACTAACCAACAGGTTTTTAGTTTCATTTCATTTAGTTTTAACGTACAGAGACAGAATCAAAACCATAGAATACTATATCGAACTGCATTAATGAAGATTATTTATCAACCTACCTAGGTATTAGGTAGGAAGTAGAGCCAATAAATCCTTACAGTAGGCGGTGGGAATCCCTAAATTCCGGATATGAGGTGTTAGTAGGCCCCCGGGAGTAATCAGTGACGTCACATCCGCGATAAACATTTGTCTTCATTAAAATATATCCCGCCGTCACATAATTTGTTATTTTATATTGAAAATACAATAAACTCGGTAAATATTCGGTATTTGACTGCATTTATGTTCACGAATTGAAGTTTGCGTTATTTGAATTTATTTAACATATTGGTGACTTTAAATGTGAAAATCCGGACACGGAACGAAGAAGCATAGTTGGATTGGATAAGTCTATTTTTTTGTAACGTATCATCATCATTGGAGTATACATGTATAGCTAATAACTGTTTATATATCTACACAAAATTTACTGTACTGTATGTAGTTAAATCTATAAATTTTTCCATCAAACTGTCAATTAAGTAAATTAAAGTTAAGTAATAATTTAATGTCTGAAGTAATGAGTACAGCCGTAATTTAGCAGATTCGTGTCAATTTTTTATCTCCATCACTATTGTTACGGATACGGGCAGTTGTTTACCTGTGCGCGACAGTTGCGCGTACTTTCTAGAAAAGTCCAACCCTTGTTTATGTGAATTGCGTGTTTACGTAAATAATCCAGAATGGAACGTTCCAGAAAGTATGGCAGCCATACAAAAGGTAAACAAGCCGGCAATCAGTGCAGTTCGATCCGAGCGATCATCAAGGCGACTTCGAAGTGAGAACAAGTGATCAATAGTGAGTGATTGTAATAGTGAACCTGCGACTCGGCTACGACCTAGGACAGTGATAGTGCTCAGTGATTTGGATCTAGTGCTTAGTGTTTGGGCATAGTGATTTGTGTGAGCTAGTGTTTGGAATAAAGTCTTCAAGAGAGTCACCAGGTCTTTCTCTCCGAATCCTCGAACCCTAGCACGTAACACTATTTAAAACTCCATTTAAATTTTTTCATTTGAAATGACAGAGTAATTCATCACCACCACGTCGAATTAAAGTTAAATAAAACAAATTAAAAACTGTCATCAGAAATTGTAATATCCATTAATTACAATAAATCTATAGTAATGAGTTTGTTCAGCGCCAAGCAGCGAGACACCTCATTACGGCATTTTCTCATTATTGTATCATCGAGGAAATTGATTCCTAGGCCGTTGACAAACCTACGTCATGTGGTTGGCTTATATCAATTCAATGTTAGCTGTGATCGGTCGGATGGGTTTGACTTAACGCGACCATATTACTTAGGAATCAACTTCTCTGATAGTACCTAGACTAGTTGTATAGTATACTAGACTAGATGTATCCCGCAACTTCATTGGGAAAAAATCGCGTTGGAACTGTGCATTTTTCTTGGGACTCAAGGGACTCAAATTATCTTCATACCTTTTAGCAAAAAGTAGCTTAATCGGTATTTCTTTACACTTAAACCAGAGAGAATAAGACAGACAGAATGACAGAAAAACTCACTTTCGCATTCATAATATTTAGTAACGACAAGAATGTTCCCCACGACTTTGTACGCTGAGGCAGAATTCAAAAATCACAACGAAACCACTTATCTATGTATACCCAAGCTTCAACATCTAAATGTGCTCACTATTAATATCAACCTCACAATTTTTAGGGTTCCGTACCCAAAGGGTAAAAACGGGACCCTATTACTAAGACTTCGTTGTGTGTCCGTCTGTTCGTCCGTCAGTCTGTCTGTCGCCAGGCTGTATCTCAAGAACCGCTTTAGCTAGACTTTTGAAATTTTGCCAGATTATTTATATTTGTTGCCGCTATAACAACAAAATAATATTAAGAGGCTGGGCTACCCTCGAAATTCTCATACATACGTAATACCAAAATCATTTTCTCATACGAAAATATTTAATATGTTTGAGTTATTTTTCAGCTTAAAATAGTAATAGGCTACTTGACCTATTTTTTTTCTTCATTCTAATCGCTTCTTTATCATTCATTTTCACAAAAAAATCTAATATTTTAATATTTTACACAGTAGAAACCCATAAAAATGTTGATTGAAAATCATGCCTTTTAAATGGCGCCGAAAACACTGTCCGCCATAGTGTGACGTCATACGTTTTGTATTTTAAACTCTCTTTATTGAAAAATTTTTAATGTGCTAAATGTACGAGTCTAAAAGTGCCCAAAAATTATAAAATAATTAAATAAGAAATTAGAAATCATTTGTAATGTTGAAAACTTTTGGAGGAAAGTTTTGGCCATTTCATTTCCTATCTACAATAAATAGAGATAATATATAAAACTGATGTTTTATTTGAATTATTTAAGAAAATATATTTTACAAATATTTCTAGGCTTATTCTTAATATTTATGTACAAATAAACTTACATATAACGAGCGCGATGAATAAAAGATATTAAACTAGTATGAGGATGACGTCACATCCAAATCGGAAGTACCGCAAAAGCGTTTTCGTCAGTACAAATCCTATTTTCATAAAATCATATTTTCAAATCGACTTTATTTATCAATCATACGTTTTTATTTGATGATAAGGGTGAAATCCGATTTCCTAGGCCAAGTTCTACTAGAAATATGCATTAGTTCAATGAAATTGAATATAGGTCAAGTAGCCTATTACCTAAGTTCCTGAACAAAAATTAACTTCAAAATATTTAAACACTAAAAAATAGAGTGAAACAATAAAAAATATATAAATAAATAGTAAATTTACTACAAAATATTTAAATACTAAAAATATTTTTTAGAGTTGAAATATTTTGTAGTAAATTTAGTAAAACAATTTATACACAAAAAAAAATTATACACAATTTTTTTTTGTGTTGAAGTTAATTTTTGTGCAGGAACCTAGGTAATTACTATTTTAAGCTGAAAATAACTCAAACATGTTAAATATTTTCGTATGAGAAAATGATTTTGGTATTACGTTTGTATGAGAATTTAGAGGGTAGCCCGGCCCCTTAATATTTAAGGGGCTCATACAACAAACGTGTTTTTTTAGCCTTTTTGCTCAATATCAATAATGGCAACAGGTAGGCACTTGAAATTTTTACAAAGACCTTAAATATATATGTGTACGTTAATAATTAATAGTAATATTTAAATAAAATAAAATTTAAGGGGGCTCCCATACAAAAAACACAATTTTTGGCCAATTTTTGCTCTATAACGGTACGGAACCCTTCGTGCGCGAGTCCGACTCGCACTTGGCTGATTTTATTCACATTTTATAATAATAGCCGCAGGATTACCTCGGTGTCTAGCGAGCATATTTAAAAATCGACAAATCGTTTAAAGTGAAGCCAGACAAAGTGGACGGGGAATGTACTTGACGCGCAGTAAGTGCCTTTATTATCCCAGTTAAAATAGGAACGTGCGGAAATGCCAGATGTAAAGTGGGAGTGCCAGGTGTTGAAGTGGGAAGTGGGAACTTGTGCCAGGAACATAACGGCTGCACTCATATGAAAATTAAACATTTGATTCTAATTGAGTTACGTATGATAACTTTTTAGTAGAGCGCTGCGGTGTTTAATGGAGGTTATTGGATGGCGTTTGAAACTTCTCGTGCTCGATTTTAAAGATGAATTAAAGTATCTTTTAAATTATATTTCTGTATAAATATAATGTTTTTACTCTCCTGTAAGTTATCTTACTCAGTCTTTATTGACTTCTAAAAATCACTCTACAATCAGGATTTAAACATTACAAGAAGAAAAAACATCACGGACAGCTTTTAACTACCACCTTTAGAGTTATTTACAAGCGGAAATAGCGTACAATGCTGACTTCAAAAGATTTTTACGTTGGAGCGGTGTTAAGCCACGAAATGAGCTTACTAGGTGCTCAGCAAATTCAATTGTACGGTTACCGTCGAGCGGGGATCAAATATAGCCCCTGTGTAGCCATGGACGCGGCCATCTTTTTTTCTCTTGTCTTTTAGTGTGAACAAGACAACTATAATCAAAATAACTAAACACAGAATTTTATCCATTTTGACTTGTAATAATGTTACGAGTGTCCATGGGCGATGGTGGTTGCTTTCCATCAGGCGACCCGTTTGCTCGTTTGCTCCCTTATTTTATAAAAAAATAGCAAAATAGCATTGCGAAGTTGTTTGCCTCGATTCGCCGTTTAACTATATCTATATATATTAAAATGGATTTTCAAATGTGTTAGTCGCGCTAAAACTCGAAAACGGCTGAACGGATTGGGCTGATTTTAGTCTTAAAATATTCGTAGAAGTCCTGGGAAGGTTTTAAAGTGACACGAAGTTCACCGGGACAGCTAGTAGTTTATATAAATGAAGTGAACATAATGATATGTATCTTGATTCATCTATTTTAATTTAATATGAATACAGCTTCGAGTAGATTTCGGTACAGCCTTGCATGATAAAAAACAAAAATTGTATTTTCATTAAATGTAAAATGTTTTCTGAATAGTCAGAACTCCAAGAATTATTAAGGGTGGGTTGCACCAGAGGCGTGGTTAAAGTTAAAGTTAAGGTTAAAGTTATGGTTATAGCTAAGGCTAACTTACCTTTAACCTTAACTTTGGCTACAAAAATTGACAGATGTCTGTTGTGTTTATTTTTAAAGCTGCAGGTAATGGGATTGAGAGTATAAAAAATTGAATTATCCGTAAAAATCGACAGGAAAAATATAACACTGTGAAACATAGTAAATTTTCACGAAAGATATACGTGGGAGAGCCACGCTTCGGCACGAATGGGCCGGCTCGACCGGAGAAATACCACGTTCTCACAAAAAATCGGCGCTTGCGCTGTGTTTCGCCGAGTGAGTGAGTTGCCCTCCCCTATTCCCTTCCCTTCCCATCCCTACCGGCCGGCAATGCACCTGCAGCTCTTCTGATGCTGCGAGTGTCAAATATGGCGTCGGACGCCATATTTAACGATAACCAAAGATTTAACATTTTGCACTGTAGTTATAGTTAAAGTTACAGCTAAGTGTAGTTTTCACAGAGCCAGTACTGGCTGCCAATAAGACTGGCAGCCAGTATTGGCTTGGTATATTATGCCGCGTGTGAACAGTTTTTCAAGCCAGGCCAAACTGTTCACACGCAGTATACCAAGCCAATATTGGCTGCCAGTCTTATTGGCAGCCAGTACTGGCTCTGTGAAAACTATACTTTATAGTTAACTAGCGACCCGCCCCGGCGTCGCACGGGTATAAAATATATAGCCACTGAAAAAATGATTGAAATCGATAGCCTATGATCCTTCACGTGGTCTACTTCTTATCTGTGCCAAATAACATAAAAATTGCTCCAGTAATTCGCGATTTCGAATAATTTCCCCCGTTTTTTCACATTCTCTTGTTAGTCTTAGCATGATAAAATATAGCTTATAGCCTTCCTCATTAAATGGGCTATCTAACAGGGAGCAAAGGGACATGAGGGGAAAAAAGCGACTTTGTTTTATAATAAGTATAGAAGTAAGTTGGTGCAACCCGCCTTATATTATTAAGCAGGAACTGACTTTTCCGACACATACCTTTTCCGAGATTTTAACTATGTTAATCGGTTCATCGGCATAAGTGAAAAGATAACGAACATATTATGCATAGATAAAATTTCGAATTTATAATATCATTATGGGTGTAAGAAAGTGGGTCCTTCTTTTTCTTTCCAAATAACTTTCAAGGTGCTACCGTGGTCAATCCTTTAGGACTATTTGTCGATTTTAATGGACATTTTGCGACCTTAACCCGTCAGCGACATCAAAAGCACGACAGGCCAATTACACCCACAGGGGCCAATTTCACTCAAAGGATATCGAACGGTTGAAGTTGAAGTTGAAGTTGAAGGCCCAATAATTAATTAATTTAACTTCGCATGGGCGCGATCGGCCTACGTAAGTGCTTTCGCATCTCCAACTTAAATGGGCTTTTTACTTAGCTTTGTATGTGTTGAGCAGTTTTTTGGAAAAAATTATCTGATGTCTGTTTACTTAGTTGTTTTTGCTTTGGATTAGTTCAGTGAAAGTAATTAAATAAGGGCGTGGTCCAATCTCTTCCGATACGCGTTTTCACAGTTTTTACTACATCATTGAATTACAAATTAAATACAGTGAATTAGGTCGCTTATCTTGCACAATGAAAAAGTCATTTGACAGACAAAGACAACGAATCTCAAGCTGGGAACAAATTATCGGACGTTTTCATCGGATGCGGCTTATTTCTATCTATTACTACTACAAAATACACTAAACTGTGCATATACATTGTCTGACATAAGTCGCGGACGCGACCTTGAGCGTTCAGACGTCCGAACCGAATCTGGCTGGCCGGATGTTTTTGCATCCGCGGACGTGCATATTGTTAAGCCGCATCTGTCAGCCGCGAGTTATGAAAACGTCCGATAATTTATTTCTAGCTTTATCAATACGTACTACCTATTATCCTCTTACGTATAGGGGTATAATATATCTTTGGAACTAGACCCTACTATGATTTTATAAAACCCATAACTCAAGCCATTGAAAGGGTTTACTCATATCATTTCCTATTGATATTTCCTTTTAAATACTACTGTTGTAAACCGGATTTAAATACTACTGTTGAACATACATGTACTGCCAAAATTTGCTTTAGTTTTTCTGTAGTTCTTGAAAAATACTAGAACCATAACTATGTCCTCAAACGAGAACGCCTCGGCAAGATGACCTGCTTACGGCGAGCGTCCTTCACACGAACTAGGACAATTCCGGGGAAAACCCTAGCATGACAGTAATTACTACAACGTTTCCCACTATACTATACTAAGTACATAAAATTTACTGTAATGTATAGCAATTGATACTATGTAGCAATATTGTAAATGCGAAAGTGTGTCTCGCGTCTGTCTGTCCGTCTGTGTGTCTGTGTATCTGTTTGTTACCTCTTCACGCCCACAACTGAACCGATTTTGCTGAAATTTGGTATTGAGATACTTTGAGTCCCGAGATAGGACATGATAGTGTTTTTACCTCGGAAAAATATACGGTTCTCTCGTGATAAAAGATAACGCGAAAAACTAAGTTGCGGGCGTCATCTAGTCATTATTATTTTGTTGTTCTCAAATACTACTACCATACTACAAATGCGAAAGTATGACTGTTATCTCTTCACGCTTTATTTGCTAAGCCGATTTGGATGAAATTGAATACAACCATACGTTAACGGCTTCTGCGAGATAAAGAAAAGACGAGTTTTTCAATTTCCAACGCCCATTGCTGTAGTCCCTCTCCTGAGCGTTGGACTCTGTCACGAAGTTGAGCACGGAACACGTGCTCCAGGTGTCGCTCCCCGTATCTGGATTCAAGTGCCTCCATCAGGTCTTGGAACCCATTTCCTGTATGTGGTTCTAGGACCGACAAAGCTTGCCCTCTGAGCGCAACAGTGAGAGCGGTCAGGCATTGTTCGTCAGTCCATCCGTTGGCAGAAGCAACCGTCTGGAATTGCTGACGATAAGCGTTCCATGAAGTAGTACCATCGTATGGTGGCACTCCTGTGGTTTCCAGGCGCACTACTTTCTTCTGAAGTTCAGTGAGGCCGGTTTTCACATTTTCCACATCCAATCCTAACCTCGTAACTCGTTTGTCCATTATGTCGACATCTTTTCGGAGCTTAACTACCGTGTCACTTACATCCCTTATAGCTCCAAGTGCTTTTTCTTGGAGGTCTTTTTGTTGCTCTTGTGATTCCCGAATCGCTCTGATTTCCGCCTTCTGAAATTCCTGCAAAGCGCCGAGCTTGCAGTCTTGTGACTCTTGCAAAGCGCCGAGCTTGCGATCCTGTGCCTCCATCCCTTTGAGAATCTTGTAAAGCGTGAATTAACTCAATTATGCTTTCCAATTGAGGAGCCATTTGAGAGGCCGTAGAAACTACGGGCGTGGCAGGATGGATGCAGCTAGTCGACGGGGCCTGAGCAGAAGGGGCCCAGTGGGCGGGGCCAGTGGGCGTGACTTGATTGGGCGTGGCCTGGTGGGCGGAGCCAGTGGGCGTGGCCATGTCCAGAGTGGGTGGGGCCTGAGGGGCGTGTTCAGTGAGCGGGTCACGGTGGGCGGAGCCAGTGGGCGTGGCTTCACCCGAAGTGGGTGGAGCCTGGGGGGCGTGGTCAGTGGGCGGAGCCTGGTGGGCGGGTTGGACAAATCGTTTTTATATGAAAGTAAAACCAGTACTTATAAAAAAATATATATTTAAAAAATAAATGTTTAGGGAGACTGCATTTCGTGGAGATTTAATCTAAACATAAGAAGATCGTTATTTAGAACAATGCAATGTACAAGATCTCAAATTATTAAAAAGAAACTATCAAATTATTAAACAAATAAAATAGGGACAAACAAAAAATAGTATTAAGTACAATTTTTCGCGTTTCGACCCAGATGTTGTCAATCGCGGCTTTGTATAGAAAATAACAAGTTTTTGACAGGAGTCAATGACCGCTACCGCCATGTTTCGCCGAGTACAGTATAGTTTTTTTTTCATAAATCTTGTGATTTATAATAACAATATGTATGAATAGTTCCTGAGATTAGCGCGTTCAAACAAACAAACAAACAAACTCTTCCTAATTATAATATTAGTATAGATAAGCGTGCATGTGCAAACAAAAGAATAGAGATCTATAGTTATGATTTTATGAATAAATATAATAATATATATAATATTTAATAATACTATACATAAATACTAAATATATTATAAAATAATACTATATTTATATAAATAACGGATAACGATATAGACAACACGGACATCCTAAATAATTTTAAGAGTAAGTAATTAAAAACAATAAAAGCTACATCATATAGCTTTATAACTATAAAGCTAGTTGGTAGAGCTATAAACTATATCACGAAGACGGAGGCCGGCGAGAATTAAATTTACGTCCGTAACAAAATGCACGCGGAATATCATTTAGCTCCATTCATAGTATCTTTATGATACAGACTATTTATAATGATAAGTGTTATATAATACTATTACACCGTAAGATTAACTATAATATAATATGCATTTTCATTTGACGCAAAGTGTTTCAAAGTATCGCATCGTACTTTTAAATAACTTTGGAAGTTTATCATATTTTTAACCGACTTCAAAAAAAGGAAGTTATTTAAGGTTATTAACAACTCTGTTTATGTATATTATTATGACAAAGACAGTTATAATGTTTCAATTTTAACTTAGAGGTACCAGGGATTCTATTCTCGTATCTCCAATTATATTTTGTAAGGTTCACTGTTCGCGTGAAGTGTGTGTGAATTAGATACGAGATCAGGACTAGGATAATTTAGTATCATCTACGATCATTACACTTTAGAGGGCGTCCACAAATTACGTGAGGTGTTTTTTTTTAACTGACTTCAAAAAAGGAGGTTATCAATTCGACGCGTATGTATGTAATATTTCCAGAACTGCCCGGTTTTTGTATATGTTAATCTATAACAGCTTCTGAACAAATGTGCCAAATTTCAAAAGTGTATGTATGTATGTATGTATGTATGTATGTATGTATGTTTTTATGTTTGTGCACGCATATCTCCGGAACTACAAGTCCGATCTAAATGATTATTTTTTTGTTATACTAGGTATTGTTCAACTTAGGGAATACTGCAAGTTTCATCAAAATCGATTCAGTAGTTTTTGAGATAGGGAATTTTAATCCTCAATTACGTACAATTTTGAAGTAAGTTTTATCTTTTTAAAATACAGTTATTTAATTTTGTGCAGGTATGCCTGTGCAGGTATGCCTGTGCAGGTGTCACTCGAAATAATTGATTATAGATTTTGCGACGGTCACCTGCGCAGGTTCAAAAAAACTGCACAGGTCTATCCCCACAAACATTTCGGTCTACCTGCGCAGATAGACCGGACTGTGTGTATGTAATAGACCAGTGCAGTTTTTTCAGAAGTAGGTCCGAGACTGAGCTGTCCTGTTCGCGTGTATACTGCAGGCTACGAGTGCGAAAAGGACAGCCTTATATGAATGAGTTAGACTGATCACTCACCTAGACAGCCATAGCCGTCAACGTGCAGTATGTATCCGGGCGCGCAGCCGCACTCGTACGTGCCGTCGTGTAGCTCGCGGCACAGCTGCTCGCACGGGCTGCCCTCGCCGCACCGACCTGCGAGAAGACAATCATGTAGAGCAGTGTTCCCCAAACTTTTTGCGCTCAAGGTAAGTACTTAGAAAAATGAAAATGTTAGGAGGTACACCGGAAATTAATCAGCGTGTACGGGTTTGCTTTGTTCCCAATTCCCATTCCTTTTGTCGATGGTCCTGAGATGTTGCCTTTTTTGGTTCTTATGAACAAGGAATATGTGGGTACGATGACATTTTTGAGGCGCACCAACTACTACGGTACACCAGTGCGCCCCGGCACACCCTTTGCGGAACACTGATGTCAGAGCACCATAGTAAACATGTAGAACACGATAGTTAGATAAGAGAAACCCATAAGAATGCACTGTAGACTCTAAAGTCTACAGGGTGAGTTTAGGAAATGTTACCATGTAAAAAGCTGGTTCTTCTTAATAAGGACGCTTCAGCCTCTATGACGACGGCCTTCAAATAAGGGGTACGAAAAGCCGATAGTAATGGATATAGAACTCAACGCCAACGGTAACTCTAGATAGTAATGGTGCTCTAAAAACATTTACTTACAAATGTTGTCAATTGTTACATTTTGTTAGGAACTGTTACATGTTTTAAGTGCTCCTACACTAATGGAAAAGGTTTACTAATGTTTACTAACATTTTAAAACATTTAAATCTGGTATTGGGCATTGGCTCACCGCATACCCCGTCGTCCTTTATAAAAGGTTTCCAAACAAAAAATAAAATGTGTTTTATTTTGTTATAATTTGTTTTGCTATAATTTGTTAACTTACGTTTACTAAATATTTTCTAGCTGCGGTGTGGAAGAAATATAATATAGCAACGCAAATCATCCTTAATAGTAATAGTTCTCAATAATTAATTTTTTCGGTAAAAACAACATAATATTAAATATGAAAAAAAAAATTGGGGATCGTCAATCGCTGTTAAGTAAGGATAGCTGCTCGACTATGTAGTGAAGAACTGTGTAATAACTAGTAACTACTAGCGGCGTATGTTTATAAATTACTAGCGACCCGCCCCGGCGTCGCACGGGTATAAAATATATAACCACTGAAAAAGTCATGCCTATAGCCTTCCTTAATAAATGGGCTATCTAACACTGAAATAATTTTTCAAATCGGACCAGTAGTTCTTGAGATTAGCGCATTCAAGTTAGCCCTTTCAAATAATTTCCCCCATTTTTTTCACATTTTCCTCTATTTCTTCGCTCCTATTAGTCTTAGCGTGATAAAATATAGCCTATAACCTTCCTCGATAAATGGACTATCTAACACTGAAAGAATCATCAAAATCCGTTGCGTAGTTTTAGAGATTAAAGGGAACAAAGGGACATGAGGGAAAAAAGCGACTTTATTTTATAATAAGTACTAGCTGTCCCGGCAAACGTTTCTTTGCCATAATTATAAAGTATATCGCCTGTATTATTTTATTGAATTGACTAAATAAGTATGTCGCCATGGCAACGTCGATCGCTATCCCGTCGCACAAACAATGGTCGCCGTCAGTCTCAAGTTGTAATAATTTACTATTATTTATTCAACAAATGCACTTATCAATATAAAAAGTAGATGTTGTCCGATTCTCAACCCTAGCCGATATGCTCGCTAAGATTCACGAAAATCGGTCGAGCCGTTTCAGAGGAGTTCAATTACGCACACCGTGACACGAGAATTTTATATATTAGATAGATATAGAAATAACATACTTGGTTGGAGGAGGATCATCAATGGAGGAGGATCATCAATGGAGGAGCACCAAAAATTTCATACATTCCAGACTCCTCCTGGCTAACTCCTATGCTTAGACATAGGAATTATAGGTATTGACAAGTCTGGAAATGCACGAGTTTTACTCAGGCTCGCGCATTTACTGCTATCGCGATTACACAAACCCAGATAGGAACGCAATAAAGACAGATAGGATACCATAAAAAATATAAGAAATTGAACTACTCCACTTTAGAAATAAAGGTATGCTTTATCGTAGGTAGTTACGGTTGTTTATTAACCCATAGAACATTCCGACGGTTCCGATGCTAGCCGCTAGCGTGCCAAATCGGCAAAAATGTATGATAAATGACTTAGATACGCGGTTAAAACGTGAATACAGCTCGGTATGAATAAATGGCTCTATCGTACTATTTCATGTTTTGTTTTTGCTGAGTAAATATTGTATGATTTTGAAATTCTATAAGGCCAGTTGCGCCAGCCAGTCTACAATGCCTTTGCATCTAGTGTTAATGATTTATACAGTATTTTCAGAGCGAAGTAACCACTCCTCAAATACTGTAGTGCCTGGGACATGATTTCAAATGTCCGTATGCTTGCCCGAGCACGGCATTCTCGCAACATAGTCGGCCTAGCCCAGAGGAAAGAACGGGTCAACACGTCTGGGACCAACCACGTGCGGGTTTCCTTACGATATTTTCCTTCACCGTACGATCGTCCGTATTATGTACTTGAGATCAGAAAATGTCTCATTGGTACACGCTTCCACCCGAGACCGAAGCTGCACCCTCTCGAGTGCGATCCTACGGTCTTCCCACTAGGCCACGGACGCTCTTCAGCCAGTCTAGGTTAAAGTTAATTGCGTATTAAATATATTATATCTCTCGTTGTTCGTATCCATGAAAGAGAAAGCATGCTATTTCGATATAAACGATACAATGGCCCAGATAAGTGCTGGTGGGCCTTTTATTAAACATACGAATGAAAAACAGATACTTTACTCATTGCTAAATTAGACAAAGCTTTTTGTTTTATTTAAGTAGCATATACTTTTGATACAGTTTTAGCAATAATAATTAATTATAGAGGAATATATTTTAACTTCATAATAGAGGAATATCTTTTAATTAGTTCCAAATATAGTGCCTCGAAATAGCTGATCATGATCAATATTTATTAGTTTTGAGAGCATCCATTGTCCGCATATGAAAGTTTTCCAATTTTCCAGCAGCTCTCGCGGGAACGTTAGGAAATCTTTCCATATTACTCGGCTTAAGTCACGTCCATACCGGTATATAAGTTAGAACCGTACATAAGTTAGAATAGTTATTCATAATACTTATGAGACCTAGATCACTTTTATCACTTTTATCGACAATTTTAACATCTGTTAAAGTTATTCAGTGATCAAAATATAATACTTTGATTTATCTATCGTTTTATCTAGAAATGACAACTCCTTCATCAGTTGAATGATTTTCCTTTGAGGCTCTCCAGCATATCCCCACTTAGTACCTATATAGCAAAACAACGTTTACCGGATCAGCCAGTAATCTTCTAAATATATAAAACTCAAAGGTGACTGACTGACATGGTGATCTATCAACGCACAGCCCAAACCACTGGACGGATCGGGCTTCATTTGGCATGCAGGTAGATGTTATGACGTAGGCATCCGCTAAGAAAGGATTTTGATAAATTCCAACCCCGAAGGGTTAAAATAGGGGATGAAAGTTTGTATATAATAATACTTCTTAACGCGAGTAAAGCCGCGGGCAAAAGCTCGTAATATATAATATGACACCAAGAGTCCAAGAATTCTACTTCTAACAATGTTACAATTCATTTAAATTATAACAATTTTGTTTTCGGAATCCCTAAATCTTTTAACATTTCGATGATTCCACTTCGTAACATACAAATAATTTAGAATCATAATAATTTTTCCTTGAGATCTATAAAAAGCATTTCAATCTTTATCATTCCGATGGAGTGTGACAATCAACGTCATCCCCCGTTAGTGGCCCCACTGGAGCGTCCTCGGAGCGTCATTACTGCGATAAACGCCGGATACTCCACGACCTCCAATTATGACGCCCGCCCTAGATGACATTAAATTTACAGCGCCATTTACATTAAATGTTCTTTTAAAAAAATATTTTTTTGAAAAAGGAACGACAATAATATTCTGTTTTTTTTTTGTTGTTTTTATTGTTTGCACTACGTGTTTGTCTCTAGATGAGAAAACAAGGCATTGTTTATTGTGTCCTATACATTATCTTGCTTACTAATAAAATAGTCACACAAAGGATAGGCAATGTAATATTTTTTTCTAGTCTGTCAAACGCCATTTTCAAAGTAACAGACAAAACAAAAAGATCAGACTTTAATACTTATTTTAATCGTTACCTAAGTCAACAGTATACTTCACGTTAAAACTTTTTTCACGGCAAAACCTGTTGGGTAAAAGCCTATATTAATACATACATAATATACATACGCTAATTGTTGTGAAACCCAGCAAGCCGTGTATGCGGCCTTTGATCACATCACGGGCATCGCTGGTTCGCTTTTTAAATCGGATATAAAACTGCCGCGCCGGTCTAGTATTTGTATCTATTCTCATAAAAACTTCGATGTTGTATGGGCGCATTGACCTTTAGGTCTGTTGGGAAAAGTTGTTTTTTGTTGGAGCGATGGTAAAGTGGTTGTGTGAGTACTGCCAACATCTCAATGACACACATATTGCAATTTCAGAAACACTGTTTTTGGATTATTGGAAAATAGTCGTTTTTCTATTGGTGGGCATGAAAGTTAAAAGTATATAATGTGACTAGCTGTTGCCCGCGACTTCGTCCGCGTTAACATAGTATAATAACAATGATGGATAGTTTTCCCTTTTTTGTGGATCCTTATACAAAGGGTAAAAACGGGACCCTATTTAAGCAAACGTCAAACGCAAACGTCAATAAACTTTCATGTTTCTAACTTAAGTAATGACTTTCATTCAAACTTTCAACCATAATTTCACCCCTTGGGGGTAGAATTTCCAGAAATGCTTAAATACGTATCCATTCATTTTTAATCAGTAGCCCAAAAAGCTGTTGCCCGCGACTTCGTCCGCGTTAGCAGTTAATAACGGAGATGGATAATTTTCTCCTTTATAAGGTCCCTTACTCAAAGGGTAAAAACGGGACCCATTCACAAAGATAAAATATCAGCCTGTCCGTCTGTCCATATCCAGGCTGTACCTCAAGAACCGCAGTTGACAGTTGACATTTTCACAAATTATGTATTTCTGCTGCCGCTATAGTGTTTATACGACTAATATATGTTAATTAACTTTGTTCCTAAAAAAGGAGAATTAAAAGTCAACACTATCGACGCGAAAACAATTTCTGGAGGGAGAGGGGGGGGGGGGGGGTCCGTACCCCAAGTACGGAACGGAGCGAAGCCCCCCACATGGTTATTAAATGGCACTTACAAAGTATAATATGTTTAGTTTAGGTCAGAATAAACTCGCTTTGAATTAATTATTTAGTTTTTAAAATATATTCAATGTACAGAATTAACTTTCCTACGATTTTATTATATGTAAAGACTGGTTCAAAGTAACACAATTACGTCCATCATCTCTTATTTTATCCTCATGGGGGTTGAATTTACCAATATCCTATTAAAGCGCACGTCTTCATCATAGAAGCTCAAATCTTTAATAATTTCAGTTCAATCAGTTGAGTCTAAGAAAATGTCTAAAAACTTTCATCCCCTATTTCATCCCCTTAGGGATGGAATTTATCAAATTCATTACTTTGAAGTCGGTACCAGTCCCAAAAGTTTCAGATATTCTGACATTACTGAACTCACGATTAAATTAGCTGGTACCGACTTCAAAATAATGAAGACTAGTATATGTACAGAAATAGTTGAGATTTAGACGAATTCTGAAAAAGGCACTCTTAAAGAGTAAGAGTTATTCAATACTTTTTAGCTTATATTACTATTGTTTTTACCTTGGAAGACGGTTTTAATTTTTTGTTCAAAAATATTAATTTCATTTAAAATCCTTTCTTAGGAAACGCCTACGTTACAGTAGCTTTATGCATGAAAAGTTTCAGACCGATCGGTTTAAAATTGACAAAGTTTCATACAAACTTTCAACCCCAATTTCACCACTTTGGGGGTAGAATTTCAAGAAACGCTTAAAGACGTATCTATTCATTTTTAATTAGTAGCCAAAAAATAAAGTTTCATATTTCTAACTCAAGAAATGAAAAAAAACTTTCATTCAAACTTTCAACCCCAATTTCACCCTCTTCGGGTTAAAATTTCCAAAAACACTTAAATACGTATCTATTTATTTTTAAGTTTCATGTTTCTAACTCAAGAAATGACGGATTTTCATTCAAACTTTCAATCCCGATTTCACCCCTTTGGGGGTAGAATTTTCAAAAACGCTTTAATACGTATTCATTCATTTTTATTCAGCAGCCCAAAAATAAAGTTTCATGTTTCTAACTAAAGAAATGACGGACTTTTATACAAACTTTCAACCCCTATTTCACCCTCTTCGGGTTAAAATTTCCAAAATTCCTTCCTTAGTGGGTGTCTATTTAATAAAACAACCCTACTCACCAAATTTCGTGGCTGTAGCTCTAACAGTTTTTGCTCAGCGATGATGAATCATTCAGTCAGTCAGTCAGTCAGGACTTGTAATTTTATATATATAGATTACACTGCTGACGTTATATATTACACAATAATATGTAACTTCTAATGTGTGTTGATTTCAATAGAGTAAAACTTATTAAATTTCAAATCACATTTGGGAAATGGGTGAACAACCAATTAAAGCCTCGATGAATAAATAAGCCATCGTATCTTAATATTGTTAAGAAAACTGGAAACAAAAAAAGATATAAATATATAATTATAGTCTAACGTAATATTCTTATTACGTTCTCTCGTCGAATGAGAAAACTCGGGGCGCAGGTTTTCAATATTACTTAAGTGTCTAGGGATGTCAAAAGTATATTAATTATTAATTAAACCTATAATAACATTAGTGTAAGATAAAATAACATCGAAGACGCTCCTTATGAAGCTTTCAAATTAATTATTCATAGCGACGTTTTACACCTTTTATTAGTAGTTGCACCCGGCCTTTGCGAGATTATGAAGAGGTCATAGCGATGTTTTTGTGCATGAAATTTTATTGAATGACGTTTTAATTTTTAAAGAAGCTTTGCCTTTTAAGTCTCCGGTTTGGCATTATTTGCCTCATTACCGTAACCATTTTTTTTCTTCGTCGATTTGACTTAGACACATTGAAATATTAAAGAAATGAAAGACACAAACACAATAATAAATGTGGCGTGAAACAGTTGGTTAAATTTTTTTGGATAATGAGACTTAAAAATTTATGGGTACGGTAATTAAACAAATGTAGTGTTTTACGTAACGATACGACACAATTGACAACAACTAGCTTAGGGCAACGTATGTAGGCCAAATTATGTAACATAAACATATTATACATAATAAAAATCTAATTTAAACATAATTGAAAAGTAACGATTACGGTAATTAGACAAGTTTGTAACCAAAGCTACGGTAATTAGATACTAACGTGCTTTATCGGCGGCACACTAACATTAACGACGTGGGACCGCTGATGGGCCATGGCACACACTAAGGAGAAGCAACCCGTGCACTCGTAATGTGCCAAATCCTGATATTTTTGGATGGGCATCCAAAAACAGCAGGTGTTACGCTAATTAGGACTTTTGATCGGACAAGCGATTATTTCATGATAACTATTTACAGGCTGAGCCTATTGAGTCGATATTTTGCAATGCAATAACCAATGTTTATAGGCGTTTAAAACCATGAATAGATTAAATTAAATAGGTACGTTATAAAAATTACAAGCTAGTTTCTAGTTCAAGTTGGCGTGGGGACACGTTACGGTAGTTAGAAAAACATGGTTTTTGAACACGACTTCAATTAATTTAGTCCGAATTACTTAAATTAGAAGCCTGTGTTTAAGTTTGTAGCTGGATACTGATGCTATCTACCGTTTTAAAATATTATATACTTGAATAAGATAATATTACAGAGTATACAAGCCCGGGACACGTAAATTTTGCTCTCCTGAGAATGGCCGTTTAGGGTTTCGTCTCCTTCCGTTGAAGTTTCAGAACTTTTATTAATTAGTTTATTACGCCAACATTCCTTTATTGCTAAGTAAACTTGCAATTTTCCACTGAAAAAAACTATTTCATGTCGATTCCCGGGATATGCTATATCCTACACCGAATTTCATTAAAAGAGGTTTAAGCGTAAGTTACATATACAATGGCATTTATAATATTAGTTTACATAGTTTCGTCCATTTGTCTTTCCGTCCCTTTGTTCCCAACAGTTCACGAATATTCCTGTTTTTTTTGTAGAATATTGTATACATTTTATTATTATGAACGCAAATATTTCATGTTCTTACAATTCTTACTTAACTGGATACATACATCAGAACAGTAAATGAAGAATAATAGCAGATTCGTTTCTGATTTATTTTCGACTTTACATCACGACAATAAGGTTCAAAGTGGTTCACAGGGCTATTCAGTTATACAATGCTCGTCTCAAGGTGGGACGCCTGAGCATCAGTCGTAATGCGACCGCAACAGATTGTGTGCTCGGCGTTATTGCCGGCATTAGTTACGGCGATATAGCTGATTGTTCCCATCTACCTCTCTGTATAATCAATCTATTATGAATATTGTGGGTGTTATTTGGTATAATTATATACCTTAATAATAATAATATTAATAATATAACGTGTCCGTGGTCTAGTGGTATAGAGCGCGGCTCTTGACTCGGAGGTCGTGGGTTCGATTCCCGCGTTGGAAACATGTTATTTCCAAGTTTGGTTAGGACGATGCAGGCTGATCACCTGATTGTCTGACAAGTAAGATGATCCATGCATCGGATGGGCATGTAAAAAGTCGGTCCTGCGCCTGATCTCTCGCCAGTCGTGTCGGTCGTCCATCCAACTGGGTTATGAGAGTAAAGGAATATAGAGTGCTCTTGTGTACTGCGCACACACTTGGGCACTATAAAATTACTCCTGCGTAACTGGCCTGGTTTCAATGAAACCGGCCACCGTCACTGAAGCCGGTGTGGAAGCTATTATTAGTGTGTCTGTTCTAGAAATTTTATCCGCACGAATTGAGTACAATTATATACGAGTACTTACTACACCGTACATATTCGACGATTTTACCCATATTTTACCATTGATTTTTGTCCCGCGCCCGACTAAATGTAGCAAACCTACAAAATTGTTCAGTTATCCTACCTTGATTCTTTGTTTGAAAATACTAAGAATGCTAGGATTTACCGTAATATGATCTATTAAAGTGGCAATAATTGCGTGTTGTAACCAGCAAAGCATCTATATCTATACTTATTATAAAACAAAGTCGCTTTTTTCCCTCATGTCCCTTTGTTCCCTTTAATCTTTAAAACTACGCAACAGATTTTGATGATTCTTTCAGTGTAAGATAGCTCATTTATTAAGGAAGGCTATAAGCTATATTTTATCACGCTAAGACTAATAGGAGAATGTGGAAAAAACGGGGGAAATTATTTGAAAGGGCTTATCTCGCGAACTACTGGAGCAATTTTTATCTTATTTGTCACAGATAAGAAGTAGACCACGTGAAGGATCATAGGCTATCGATTTTAATCATTTTTTCAGAGGCTATATATTTTAACCCGTGCGACGCTGGGGCGGGTCGCTAGTAATAGAATATGTTGTCTGCAACTTCGTAGCGCCAAAATTGGTTTATCGTTCAGGAAACGTTCATTTGCTGGGATAAAAAGTCGCAGCTATGTACCTTCTTAGAGATCCAAATTTTATCTCATTTAGTTCAGCGGTTTAAACGTAAAGAGGATACAGACAGACTCACTGTTGCACTTATAATATTGGTACGAATATAACGAAGAAAAATTAAAAGAAACAAAGGATATCAAAGAGCATATAAAGCAATAACGAGTAACTTAATTCGCGATCATAATTGAAAAATGTTACAAGTAGATACTCCACTTAACAACACAATAACGACTCTAAAACTTCAACTGCAGGAGTCATTTTTCTCTGGAAACATAATTAAATTTATATATCTGTGTGTGACATAGAGCCGTGAAGTTTGCGAAGAAACTCGTAACAATGCGAGGGGATGTGTATACGGGAGCCATTAAAATTAATGAGATTTTACAGATATAACGAAGCTAACTAGCGGATCAGGTTGGTAGATAATTAATGGATGAATTTTGAAATGTTTCTATAGAACAAGGATTTGATGTTTGTCTCAAACAAAGGAATATTGACTTTGATTTTCTTCTCGTTTTTATATTTTTTGGGTTTTCTTTTAGAGATCCAACTCCTCCTTACTATTATTGTAAATGCAAAAGTGTATCTTGTCTGTCTGTCTGTACCTCTCACGCCGTAACAGATTTAAATTAAATTTGGTATGGAGGTACTTTGAGAGACCGAAAACATTTGGAAATCCAGCCTGGATTCCCGAATGTATGGATTCCACGCTATAGACGAATTTTGTTCCAACGGAGTTGTGGGCTTCACCTAGTTTTTTATACAACGATCTAATAAAATGCCTAATAGTTGTAAATTGCGCTTTATAAGAAACTAGTTGTTCCGCGCGGTTTCGCCCACGTAATTTAGGAATTTCACACAACCGTACATCTTTCCACAAAAATAGCTTTTTATTCAAGTTTGCCAAATAACATAAAAATAGCTCCAGTTTCATACACCCCGTTTTCCTCTATTTTTTCGCTCCCGTTATTCTTAGCGTGATAAAATATAGCCTATAGTCTTTCTTGATAAATGGACTATCTAAAACTGAAAGAATTTTTCAAATCGGACTAGTAGTTCCTGAAATAAGCACGTTCAAATAAGCCCTTTCAAATAATTTTCCCCGTTTTTTTCACATTTTCCTCAATTTATTCGCTCCTATTATTTGTAGCGTGATAAAATATAGCCTATAGCCTTCCTCAATAAATGGACTTTCTATCACTGAAATAATTTTTCAAATCGGACCAGTAGTTCCTGAGATTGGCGCGTTCAAATAAGCCCTTTCAAATAATTTTCCCCCTTTTTTCCACATTTTCCTCTATTTCTTCGCTCCTATTAGTCTTAGCGCGATAAAATATAGCCTACTAGATGACGCCCGCAACTCCGTTGCGCCAAAATTAGTTTATTGCGGCGGAACCGTACATTTTTCCGGGATAAAAAGTATCCTATGTCCTTTCTCGGGTCTCAAAGTATGCCCATACCAAATTTCATCAAAATCGGTTCAGTGGTTTGGGCGTGAAGAGGTAACAGACACACTTTCGCATTTATAATATTAGTATGGAAGTATGGATACCAAACTACTATTTGACGACTGCAGTGATAACATTTGGCAAAAATAAACAGCCCAATAAAAACAGAGATGCGATTTCCGCGATTTTTATAAAAAAAAAACTAGCTTTTACCCGCGGCTTCGCTCGCGTGAAGAACTATTATTATACACAATTTTTCATCCGCTATTTAAACCCCTTGAGAGTAGGATTGATCAAAATCCTTTCTTAGCGGATGCTTCCGTCATAACATCTACCTTGATGCCAAATTTTAGCCCGATCCGTCCAGTGGTTTGGGCTGTACGTTGATAGATCTTCATGTTAATATAGATAGTCACTGTTAAGTTTTATTTATATAGATAATAGATACAAAAATAATCGTAGAAAATTATTGGGAGCGTTTTAAATACTTTAAATAATAAAAGCCCCGTATAAAAGGATATTCCAAGCTTAATTTGTCATAGCCCTAGTTAACCAGCTGGCGGTGCTCCAACAAAAAACGCAATACCTTTATTTAACGAAGTCAAAAACGTTCCTCACTGTAAATGCATTTCAGGATTTCCTCCATAATTAAAGTGGAAAGGCTGAGGCCATCTGAGGGCCGTAGTCTTGAAAATCCACGTTGTAGCCCTTTTGAACCTTACGACCACAGATTAATATATGTAGCAAGCTACTTACGACTATAGTAATATGTGCTAAATGTACAAAATCTATAAATGTACACTCGTTCTTTAAACTTTAATTAAAGGTCTTTTGTGTTTTGACTTTTTCTTGGGGATTGACTTGTGTTATCGTTTTATAATGAAAAACATTTTGCTGGATTCATTTTTGTTACCGTTAAATTACGCTTAATATAAATATTATAATTATAAAGCTGGTGTCATCGGTTTTATATTACACTTTTTCCATGCTGTAATAATATTTTATACCTACGTTACAGTATCTACTTAACTGATTCAAAAACTCTATTAATATCAATATAAGACTTTGAAAAACTATAGCTAATATTATAATATTCATCTGTCCAATAAAACCTTATTCTTTATACAAATGAACCAATAGAGAAGCTGCAATTTTTAGAAATTGGATTTTTATTGAGAGATGCCCGTTACCGCGCTGGACTGATATAAACGAACCAATATCTTTGTTCATAAATCCTCCTCGGTAATTTATAGTCTATGGCTTAAACTCAGTACCGGAAGCTCTAATTCCGAGTAACAGTGGCTTGTAAATGCTGTAACAAGATTGTAGCTGTGTCTGAATATTAAAATTATAAGTAATTAGTTAATTACTCATTCGGTATACTAAGTTCTAATTTTACCCATGTCAAAATGTGAGTAAATTTTTATAAATACTGTGGTGGATAGGATCTACAACAGTATTTATAGAATCCACAACAAATACAGGTACACATCTACATCTTTATCCTCAGCAATTCTTTTGCCATGTAAGCATTATTTAGGTTCAAAAAATAATATTTTAAATAACATCATCAATTACTTATTAATTATTATTGCTTAACCTCAGCTTATAAAAATAAGACTTAAATCTGTCTAATCCATACTTCCATAGTAATATTATAAATGTAAAAGTGTTTCTGTCTGTCTGTCTATCCGTCTGTCTGTCTGTCTGTCTGTTACCTCTTCACGCTTAAACCGCTGAACCGATTTTGCTGAGAGGCATGGAAATAATTTGAGTCCCGAGAAAGGACATAGGATAGTTTTTATCCCGGAAAATGTACAGTTCCGCCGCGATAAACGAGCTTTGGCGTAACGGAGTTGCAGGCGTCATCTAATATGTAATAAGTTATGCGCGATACATAAAAAGATTGCCCGTTACCTTAGAACGTCATATTATGCAACTAAAAAAAATATTATACATGTCTTAAGCCTGTATTTTAAAATAGATTTTATCCAGTGGATCTCAAACTTAACCAACAACTTCATACGACACGTTCTAAAAATCTGTGCACAATTTCTAAACGTCCACAGCGACCCATAAATTCGTTCAACGAAAACGTATCGGTTGTATAAGTTGGGAATATGTTGCATTATTTATAGCCGAAAACAGACAGCAACACAGCAGCAGAGCAACAGGAGGTGGTATGCTTAAGGCTTCGGTCAAAACTACGCGACCAAAGCGACTGCGAAGCGGGAGCGTCTGCAACCCGAAACTGCAGCCTTACTCCCGAAACTGATATTTAACTGATATCAGATTTTTGACACTTTAGACATCTAAAATAGAGCTATTTAAAAGCGTAAAATATCTGATATCAGACTAATATCAGTTTCTGGGGTAAGGCTGCTGGTGTGCACACCTGCGCGGCTACTATGGGAAACCGAAGATTATTCCCGCTCTGCCGACGCGAACGTCCCGCGTCGCAGACGCTTTGGTCGCGTAGGTTTGGTCGAAGCTTTAGTCTTCATTATTGTTTCATTATCCCCGAATATGCTTTATTCATCGCGATCAATATGCAACGGGAATCATGTTTCGGGTTCGTTTATAGTGAAATACGTTCGGAATATAAAATTCCCATAATCCGACTTAAATGCACTGTATTTAAGCGTAATCTTTTTATTTACTTCCATCCATTCGAGCGTAAGGGAATAAGTAATAAAGTTATTACTGTTTCCGCGAATTCTGAGCATAAAATAACTTATATAAGTTGAAGTCTGTAATTAATTTTGTACTGCTTTATCTACATAAACATTCTCCTTAATCAGGGCGAGCAACGCGAGCCATAGTATATCCCACCTGTACCTTTTGTGGCACACTTTACGGAAAAACTATCACGCCTTTTGGTTTGTGCTTTAACATAGTAATTTTTATTTATATGTGGATGTTGTCATCAGTCAGTCAAGGTGTGACGACGCGAGCCCTCACAACGCTCGGCTTTTAGTTAGTATAAATGAAGATTATTGTTGTATTATTATTAATTCGCGTATTATAATATGCGGTGTAGTACTTAGTAATAATATTTTAATCAATGTTCTATTTCATACTCTACGACGTAGCAAGCTACGATCTACGAATACCAGTGCTACGGCCTACGAGATCGTACTCTACGACGCGACGTAGCAAGCTACGAGTAAGCTAGTGCTACGAACTATCATGTTCTATGAGGCCGCTACGAGCTACGAGTACTAGGACCTCCGTTCTATGATACTCTACGCCGTAGCTATGACCTACGACTTACGAGTACTAGTACAATTTATGATATTCTACAGCGTAGCAAGCTACGAACTACGAACTACGAGTGCCAAAATATGTTTTAACCTAATTTTAATAATACTAGCTGTCCCGGCAAACGTTGCTTTGCCATAATATAAAGTATTTTGTCCATGTTATTTTGTTGAAGTGACTAAATAAGTATGTCGCCATGACAACGTCGATCGCTATCCCGTCGCACAAACAATGGTTGCCGTCAGTCTCAGGTTATAATAATTTACTATTATTTATTCAACAAATGCACTTATCAATATTTATAAAGTACCCAGTAGCCGATTCTCAGACCTACTGAATATGCATAAAACATTTGGTAAAAATCAGTAAAGCCGTTTCGGAGGAGTTCGCTGACTAACATTGACACGAGAATTTTATATACATAGAATTTTATATAAGATGATGTTCTATGACGTAGTAAGCTACGAGTATTATGTCTACAAAACTGTATGACGATGCAATCTACGCCACTACATTGTAGCTTATATGGCATACAGGCGAGTGGTAGCTTTTAACCTCTTAGCTTGTAAGGACAAACATAATTTGCTGTTGTTTTAATACCATACACAATTATACATAATATTATTTTCAATCAATAATTAACAATTAACGACGACGACAAAGAATCACAAAACGAAGCGACCCTTTCAAACCCTTTTAACGAAAAATATCAAAACATTTTAAGACAATTTTCGAATTTCCAGAACGAAAGTAATGAAATATTAAATTTGTCACGAACAGGGTGACGGTGAATCTGGTCCGAGAACTGAAAGTTACAGATGACGACAACAGGAGGAATTAATTGTTATTGTAAAGGTGAGACCGCACTAGGCGACGCTACGCAGCAGCGTAGCGACGCGTTACAAAACTAAGACAACGGTTACACGCTCAGTCTACCATCAGTTTATTCAGTTCGGTCAGGAATAACGGGAGAATTATCGTCTAACCGGTTGACTGATGGACTGATTATTTGTTTATTATGTACTTTACAGCCATCACTCATCTATCGTCAGTATAATGCTAAGTACTCACATACGGTTCATCATCATCATCAATCATCTCATCGTCAGTCTGACTGATGGGCTAAACTGATGCCAGAAATCAGAATGAGCAAGTAACGCTTGTCAGAAGGTGTGGTATCGCGTCGCTCCGCTGCCGGCGGGCGGCCGCGTAGTGTCGCTGGGCCAAGCCCACTGCGTTGCGGCGTCGTATCGCAAAAACAACATCGCACGGAAATGCGATGCGATATCGCAACACAAAAGTGACATCGGATACGACATTGTACGTTATGACGCATTGCATACATAATACTATGTGACGCCCGTGATTACGTTGCGCCTAAATTCGTTTATTGTGCAGGAACCGCACATTATTCCAGTACAAAAAGTATCCTATGTCCATTCCCGGGACTCAAAGTATCTCCGAACCAAATTTCAGAAAAATCGGTTCAACGGTTTGGGCGCAAAAAGGCAGCAGACAGACAGACATACTTTCGCACTAATAATATTAGTATGGATACAATGCGAAGCCGCATCGCAGTGTTGTGGCCCTTAGTGCGGTCTCACCTTAAGCCTCCCTGTTATTGTAGCGATGAGCCGCGATCAAAGTCGCCATAATATTTGGATTGTGGATAAGCCGGTTTCGTTTGTATATCATTGCTTTGAAATTTGCACGGAGGATCACTTAAATTTACATAACACACACATACTTAATATTGAGTCTATTCGTGTGTCGATCTTAGCTAAGCTTAAAATATTATGATAATGTTGGTGAAACGTGAGTATTTACCTTATTACTAAGTATCCTCTATCGCATCTGTATTCCCAATAAAGTGTTGAAATTAAAACAATAATATTTATAAATAAAGCACATTAAAATATTTATAACTGGCGAGGAACAATAATTAATTATTTAAAAACAAAATCAAAACGAAACAATTTTACACTGGCCAGTTGTAATTCGAAATAAAACAATATATTTTATTACCGGCCAGCAACAATTCGAAATTTAAAATGTCAGTTCATAAATGGAACATTCTCGGACCCCACAATTCCAGCCACCGCGAGCTATTTCAGTTCATTTCGAGCGCCAAAGAAATCTCCAGATATTTGGAATAGCTTGGGGCGGTACAAAACAATATTGAGATAACGATATTTGAATTGTTCTTTGATTAAAGCAATTTTCGAAATAAAATGCCCACTGTTTTCAATTTTAAATGTCCAATTTGAAACAGATGTGTTTTTAGTGATTTTTCGGTGCTTTTAAAAGTGGAACTGGTAAAATAGTTAGTTTTCTTTGTTATACTATATACCTATTCAATTATTCAAAATACCTATAGACTATAAAGATTTTTTATTGTACATTTTTTAGTGTACTTATTAATCTTTTCAAAAAGAAAAGATCAACATAAATTAAGTGTTGTTTTGCAGTAGGTGCAATCACTTCATCAGTCAAGCAAACAGCAAACACCAAAATACCTACAAAGATTAAAATAAGAAAAATACATCTTTTACTGCCTAACTCAGAGTGGAACATTAATAATTACTTAAATGTAATAATTAATTCAACATTTTGACATAATGCCCCATACATCTGTCAAACTCTTCATTAAATTGAAGGTTAATCATAATTAAAAGTCCCTGAGTACGGCTAACGCGAACGGCGGTAACTGTACAAAGTCCCAATTAAAAGTAACCTATAAAATATTTTCACCTTGTAAAATGTAGGTAATCCAATAAAGTGGTCGTGACTGTACAAATATTTAATTTATTTTGTAATTAGAACGAAGTCGGACAGTCGCGTGGAGCGGGAACAGCGAAGGTCATCGCTGTCACATCTAAATTGGATCCAACTCCCGCCGCTTAGTAACTACTTTATTACACTTTATTATTAACAAAATATAACGGACGTTGTCTTCGCTTAGTTATTATTTCTTTGAAGATTGTTACCCTGCTCTTGGCCCGATTAATTTATATATATATATATATATCATGAGATGACATGATTAATAAATAATATTAATATAACAAACATATTTTTGGGCCTAAGTCGCCGGTTAGACGGTCAAATTTTCATCAATCTGATCCATCAATCTGATTGACGGAATATTGATGGTTATAAAAAGTTCATATTAAAAATATGATCAATCCATCAATCCGTGGGTTAGATGATCAAGTTTTCGTCAATATTTACCGGATCAACACTGAGCACAATACACCTTCGCACATACCTATTTTTGTCTGAAATAGGTAAACGTTGTCTATTCTTTAATTATATTATTATTATCTAACCACGTATGTGTTTAAAAATTAGCCCATTTAGAGTGGCAAGGTAAATAATTAAAATATAACCGAGTTAATAACAACTACTATGTATTAAGAAATCAATAATATTTTAATTAAAGTAAATTCTGAACATTCCAATTAATATTTTATCAACGCCAAAACTTTGTGACACGCAATATTAAACTAATATTAATAATTTTATAGCCCATAACGGTGTATATTAAAATTTCATGTGGATACTCCACTGGTTACAATTTCATCGCCCGTAAATAGGCACTTGCCTGATCGCCTCATCGTTTCTGCATTTACCTAATGTTTTATTTATTATACACAGTTTTATCGACGATGTTCTATAGTAAAATGGTGTATGCATGCAGGCACTTAGTTTATGTTTAAATGAACTAATAATTATAATGCAACATAAAGTAATAATAAAAAAGACGGGTTGCACTCCGGGAGGCAGAAGTGAAAACTTGATTAACGTTGTGCATTTTTTTAACCCATTTTTTATGTAAACAGATTTTTAAAAAATCGATTTTTTTAATTAATCGAAACCCTTGCAATCGATTAAATTTTTAACCCATTTTTTATGAAAATCGATTTTTAAAAATCGTTTTTTTTAATTAATCTAATCCCTTACAATTTTTTTAACACATTTTTTATGAAAATTGATTTTTAAAAAATTGATTTTTAAAATCGATTTTTTAATTAATCGAAACCCTAACAATCGATTAAAAAATATCGACAATCGAAATAAAACAATCGATTGTTCGATTAATCGATTTCGATGTCACAACACTACTTTGTTCCCTTTAATCTTTAAAACTAGGCAACGGATTTTGATGATTCTTTCAGTGTTAGATAGCCCATTTATCGAGGAAGGCTATAGGCTATATTTTATCACGCTCAGACTAATAGGAGCGAAAATGTGGAAAGAAACGGGGGAAATTATTTGAAAGGGCTAACTTGAACGCGCTAATCTCAGGAACTACTGGTCCGATTTGAAAAATTCTTTCAGTGTTAGATAGCCCATTTATTGAGGAAGGCTATATTTTATCACGCTAAAACTAATAGGAGAATGTGGAAAAAACGGGGGATATTATTTGAAACGGCTTATCTCGCGAACTACTGGAGCAATTTTTATGTCATTTGGCACAGATAAGAAGTAGACCACGTGAAGTATCATAGGCTATCGATTTTAATCATTTTTTCAGTGGTAATATATTTTATACCCGTGCGACGCCGGGGCGGGTCGCTAGTATGTAATAAATTCAAATCCTTAATCCATACTTCCATCCATACTAATACTAATATTATAAATGCGAAGGTGTCTGTCTGTTACCTCTTCACGTCCAAACCGCTGAACCGATTTTGCTAAAATTTGGTAGGCATTTGCTTTGAGTTCCGGGAAAGGATATAGGATACTTTTTATCCCGGAAAAAATGTACGGTTCCCACGTGATAAACAAATTTTGGCGCAACGGAGTTGCGGGCATCATCTAGTGAGTATACATATAAATGCGAAAGTGCATCTGTCTGTATTTCTGTCGCGGAACAATGACGTAAGAAAAAGCTTGAAAATGACATATATTATATCCTGAAAAAAAAAAATGACGGCTCTCGTGCAATTAACGGATTTCAAGAGTTGCAATAAGTTGCGGACAACATTATTCATGATTTATTATGACAACATATTCTAGTTGCTATTTGTTAAAACTTAAAAAGTATTTGTAAGAACTATTTAATAGTATTATGTAGATTATGTAGATATACTATTCAATTATCCATGTAACATAATACTTCATTATCTGGTCTATTTGACTATTTTCTATGAGTTTAGAGGCTGTTTCACCACTTCCTGATATGTGCCGGATAGGCTATCCACAACTTAACTCCACAGATAGAGTGTGGAGTATCTGCCAGATAAGTTGTGGATAGCCTACCCGAAACTTACAAGTAAGTGGTGAAACAGGCCCTAAATAGCCTAGTTCTTGTTTTATAAAATTTCGGAACAAAAGCGCACCTTGAAAAGCAGCTTCGAAGACTACCGGGTCCAAGGTGGGCGCGCGCGACGAGGCTACCGCGAACAGCGCCGCGAGACACGCCGCCAACGCGACCCGCCCCATCTCATGCCATGCCATCGCCCATGCTCCGGGTTTGCACGAACTCACTAGAAAAAAAAACCAAATTGTTATAAAATAATAATTAAAATAAAAGTAGTTAAATGGCTCCAAATTTTAGGACCACTTGCCAAAACTAAAGGCAATAGGTACAAAATAATGTATTTTCAATACCAGGGCCCCCGCAAGGGCTACCGCCGCCTGTGTGCAAAAAAGGATTTTGGCGTCCCTTTAGGCAAATTTTTTCGGTCCATGATTTTGGCGCCCTTAAAGATGGCGATTTGGCTACTATATGTGCAATGTGTGCTTTGCACACATTGCACATATAGTAGCGGGCAGTGGCGGGGCAAGACCAAAATTTTATAGTAGTAGAGATACATTTTGCGATGCCTCTAGGCCCAAATGGATTATTTTTAGACAATCATTTTTTTATAAATAAAATTTGAGTCTTAAAACACGTCAAATTCCCAAAAAAAATTCTCGAGGCCCAACAGGCGCGAAGCCCCTCGGACCGCGAGGCCATGGGCGGTCGCCCACATCGCCCACGCCTTGCGCCGCCTCTGGTAGCGGGGCCCTGTTCAATACCAGTTATATAAATAACAATACATAATAGTGGGAGACAATTCCGTGTTTACACTAGGGGCACACGGGACCCGGGCCAGGGCCCCCGATCTCAGGGGGGCCCCCAAAGACCTTCAATTTCCCTAGCTCATTTATTATTCTCAAAACAAAATTTTTGTCGGATACATTACAAATTACTATTTTTCGCAAATTACTAAACTTATAAGGCTGGAAGGTATTTTCGTGTATATGTTACTGTAAATTGTAAAAGCACGAACTTCGGTAAATCTTAAGATTTGAGTATAAATCTTAGGATTTACCGACACGAGTTGGTAAATGTAAGTATTTATAAAAATACGACAATCTTTTCGAACATTTACTATTACAATTCGGTATATGAATGTGAATATGTTCTTAAAACAACGTCAAAACTCCCAAACTTGTATCTATAAAGGGTCAGAAGTTCTCTCAGCACCTTCCAAACCATAGTATACCCGGTGCGAAATCTTACTTGTTGGTAGCATATGCTTAGAATACTGTTCACGAAAGCGAAGTCATCACATGTTTCCATGTAAGTAAATTTTGAGGAGTTCCCTCGATTTCTTATGGATCCCTTCATCAAGTCACCACTTTTATGAACACGGTATCAAATTGGGATGATAAACTTTACACCAAAAGAAAAATTTTGAAAATCGGTTCGCTATCGGCGGAGTAATCGTTGAACATAAAAAACGAACATAACACCTCCTCCATTTTGAAAGTCGGTTAAAATTGTAGCCTATATTGTGTTACTCTGATGTATAAGCCATATTAATGTAAAGTTTCATTAAAATCCGTTCAGTAGTTTTTGCGTGAAAGAGTAACAAACATCCATACATCCAAACTTTCGCCTTTATAATATTATTAGTAGGATAAGTATAGTAGTGTATACAGCTCCTATGACATTTTTATAACACCGACACTGTAAAAATCGTCTACCTAATTCCTAAATACCAAAATTAGGTAGTCTATCATCAAAATTAGGTATTCTATTGCTGAGGAACCTAATTTTTCGTTACTGAGTCCAAAAAATACTTAAAAAAAAATTTGCAATCAGTATTTTATTAAGTATATATAATTTATTTTCATTTATACTGGTTATACTTAAAAATAACATAGCTTCTAATTAAAATATAATACAAATAAATAATAAAATATAAAGAAAAACCTTAAATAATTCAATTGTGGTTAATAAAACATAAATACTCAGTCAAGTAAATACTGAGTGTCTAAATTCATTTTTACTGAGTATTTACTCTGGTCTGAGTAAATACTCAGCAGCTGACCCATCCCTACCACTAGCGGCACGCTAGCCACTTCCTTCTAAAATACCACTAGCGGCACACTAGCGATTTCCTCCATATTATGCCGACAACGGTATTTTAGTGGGCATCCCTAAACGACGACTAGCGGCACGCTAGACACTTCCTTAACTTTAACCAGAGATTTGACATTTTGCACTGTAATGTCAAATCTCTGGTTAAAGTTAAAGTTACAGTTAAAGTCAAAGTTAGTTGGTGCAACCCACTCTAAGCTTTAGCCGAGGCTTTAGCTTTAACTTTGACAACAGTGCGAAATGTCAAATCTGTGATTAAAGTTAAATATGGCGTCCAAACACCTGTCATCTCATACGACATCTGTCAAATTTTCCGGTTAAAGTTAAAGTTAAAGTCAAAGCTAAAGCTAAAGCTAAGGACGCCATATTTAACTTTAACTTTAGCTTTAGCTTTAACTTTAACCACGCTTCTGGTGCAACGCAGCCTTAGAAAAGCGACACTAAAAACTTTCACAAGAATTCTTTTTTCCCGCCCTTTCTAACTTTTTATTTCTTTTTCTTCTTTTTTGGCAACTTGACACAAATGATGCGTATGTTGTGCCACAGACAAATTGAGGTTATTTTTCAAAATCATGGCCAATGTCGAGTAAATGGCGGGAAACAATAGCATCGTTTTCATGTATCGTCAGGTCTAAAGTCTAAGTAAAAGTCAATATAGTCAAGTAGTCAAGTCGGTCGATTCAGTAAAGTGGTAGACGCTTAATTGAAACTTTCGATGGAGTTTTGGAGGGAACATAAAATAGCACTTTCCTGAATATTACATCACTTTCCTACACTTGCGCATGAAAACGAATATATTTTAATGGTTAATATTCTACCAATATTACACATTAAAAACCCAGTTAACACAATTTTAGGAAAATAATGCAAAAACACAACAGCACTCTTTTCACATTCCCGGCAAAACTCCCTTTCTAGCTCGACACGGCGCAAGTTTACTTAGCTTTAATATTGCTATAAAAAAATTGTTGACATTTCATTGCACTTCTTCTTCTTCTTTTTAAAAATGGCCACTTTCATTGCACCTGCGAAATGTCAATGTCAAATAAGTTGTAAACAAAACTTTCCAGTTTAAAATATTAATTAATTTTTATTTTGCTTTAAAATATCACTTGTGTAACTATGATATTATTATAATAAGATGTAGTTCTTTATTTTGTGACTATTAATTAGTTAATTGTCTAATCTCTTAGCCAAACATTGCCATGACGAGCACACAGACTATATGTGTTCTAATATTTTGTAACTTGTTTTTTAATGTGAAATTACTTGAAAATGGACTAGCTAGAAAGCCACCTATGGGATGGATGTCTTGGGGATATTATCAGTGTAGTGTCGACTGTGAAAATAATCCTTCAAAATGCCTAAAGTAAGTTTCAGTATAAACAATATAATTTATACAATATATTTTGATCATTGTAAGAATATTGTAACTAAATATTATTTATTTCTAAATTTTAATTGTACATGAGAATTTAATTATTCTTCTTTCTGCAGTGAAAAGCTACTTCTCTCGGTTGCTGATAAGTTTTATTCAGAAGGCTACATGGAGGCCGGCTTTGAATACATCATTATTGATGACTGCTGGTCGGAGAAGCGACGAAATCAATTTGGAAGACTTGTGCCGGACAAGAAGAGATTTCCAAGGGGCATGAAATATATTGCAGATTATGTATGTGCAGATTTTTCACTGACTGTAAATAACATATTTTATAATGGTACTTACATCATTATAATGATTGAATGATTGGATATTCAGTAACTTCTGATGATGTTAGTTGACAGATTTTATTCATTTCATGCTAGAAATTATTTGTTTGGTTATTTTAACGTTGTACTAACAGATTCATAAACGTGGCATGAAGTTTGGAATGTACACTAACATAGCCAAGAAGACCTGCATGGGCTACCCTGGGTCGCGGGGGTACTTCAAGCCCGATGCCAACATGTTCGCCAGATGGGGGGTTGACTACTTGAAGGTTGATGGGTGCTTTGTTGATGAAAACTTCTTGAATGTTGGTATGTGTTTATATGTAAATAAGGTATGCATAAGTATGTTTTGATGCATTTTTGTCTCTTCTTTATTCTATTTTTTAAATAAATACTAGTACTAAACAAAATATGGGTAAAAAAACTTTTTTGTGACCCATATATTGTATATATTTTTTATTTCAGCTTACATAAAACTTGGTGAATATATAGATGCAGCCGAACGACCAATGGTGTATTCATGTAGTTGGCCATACTACATTGAATTTATACACAGCAAAAAGGTTAGTTTAACTAACTTTTAACTTTCCATTTACAGTGTTCTTTAACCTACCTAAAATGTGCTAACCTAACCTAACCAATTATTATATACACATTTCAGCCAAACTACACAACTGTGGCTCAGCATTGCAACATGTGGCGGAACTACCATGATGTGGCATTATCGTGGGATGCGGTGAAAGCTATCATCACACACTACAAGGATGCCTATACTGAGCTCAGTCCGCACCATGGACCAGGCAAATGGAATGATCCGGATATGGTAATTAGTCAATTATAGGTGAAGTAAAAAATTAATAATAACTGATTTAAAATGGACTTATACAACTACTCTACTATCAAGAAGACTTTGATAATATTTGATACTTATTATTCGGGACTTAACGCAACTTATATTCTAGTTTGCCTCGCCGGGTTAGTTCCCGAACTGGTGGTAGGCACCAGTAGTATCAACATTCTGAAAGTATTTTTTTAAATCTATTCAGAAATAAAACAATTAATTTTTTTTATTTTATTAGTAGTAATGCTACTACATACTTTTTTCTCCCTCCCGGTCCCCTCGTGACCACGGCCGTTGCAATACGGCCGAAACGTCGAAAAAAAGGATGTAGTAGCATTACTACTAGAATATAAGTCGCGTTAAGTCCCGAATAATAAGTATCAAATATAATGCAACGCGAAAGTTTTAAAGACTTTGATGATAATTCTACAAAACCTTTTTTTTTCCTGAGATCACATAAATGTATAGGTACACTTTGTTTTAGCAATCATAATATTATGTGTAAGGGCGGCCCCATATTGGCGTGTTTCAGCGGAACATCGCACATAAAGCGAGGGGGAGAATGGCACATTACGCAAAGTCTTGTATTGTGTCGATATGCAATGTTTCAACGCAGCTATAATAATCGCCATCAGCTCCCGTACTAATAGGCAAAAGCATTAAAGGGAGCTTTTCTATCCTCGCGACATTCGACCGCGACCAATAAGTCGCGAGGACAAAAAATTGCCACCTCGCCATATTACAGCCGACTTGACTTTTTTTTTCACAGCTGATACTCGGCACGGGCGCGCTCACAGACAGCCAGAGCCGCGTCCAGGTGTCAGTGTACGCGATGCTCTCCGCGCCATTACTATTGAGCTGTGATATGGACCAGCTGACTGTGAATGAGAGGGAGCTACTAACGAATCTAGACCTTATGGCCATTGCGCAAGACCCATTGGGTGTTATGGCAAGACCTTATGAGGTATTTTTTATTTTTATTTTAATTTTTTATTTAATTTTTTAAATATATTATTATTATTATTATATTTTTTAATTATATGAGGTATTTTTAAAAGTTGGCCTACCTGCCTAGATCTAGTCTAGTCTCTCTCGTTCTTTGTGTCTAATAATAGAAAAAAAATTTTAAACTTTAACCCGATCCTGCAAGTGGTCCTAAGATGTTTATCTAGAGTGACCAGCTGCTATGTTTTGAAAAATAAGACTAGACATTTAAAATTTCATCCACCCTTAGCATAAAAGGTTGTTCTTTGTCATCTAACAAACAAGGCTATCTTGTAAATGGGTTAATGAGTTAGGGCCTAACCCATTAACCGTTAGGCTATCGCCGTTACAGGTTGTTGCCAATCAGTCAATTGACTTAGTGTGGCCGTAGGTTAATGACGTAATTGTAAATATTGTTTCAGCTGACAAACTCAATTACGCTGTGGGTGAAACCGCATCTGCCGAAAAAAGGTGATGCCTATAACTCCGTCTCTTTCGCACTCGTGAACCTCGCGCCTGAGGATGCATCCGTCTCGCTCGCACCCGGCCGATACGGCCTCAACTCCACAGATGGTTATACGATTATGGTAATATACGTTTTAATTTTCTTCTGTTTCGTCTTAGATGTTTCGTAATAAATTATTGTTGTTTCAGGATATATTCGCCCGATCGTTTTTAAGGAATATAACTTTGAATGAGACGTTGAATCTTACAGTGCCTGCCGAAGGTAAGTTTTGTTATTGATGGGTATTTTTAAATGTTTTATGAGTACCCTTTAGATACTTAGATCTTTATTTTACTTAACCCATCAAACCCCGTAAGGACACCAGTGACCGCGACAACAATAGAATACAATAGCATTTCCAAGAATCCCCGATCGAAGGACTAATAATTGTGCCGATGGCGAGTTTCGATCACTTTTTGCCGTGAAGAAGTTAACTACAATGTTAGCCACTAGGAGCGCAGTTTCGATCAGTCATTCTTTATGACGAGGACAAAAATGTAATGACGGTAGAGATCAACTACGATAACATGGCGCGCCCCTCTAAATGATTGTTTCAATGTATGTAGTCACATCCTTATGAAAGAGTTTGTATGTAGTAAGTAATATTTCAGTTAATGTTACTTATTACCAAGATTTGTTGGTCAACTGATCATAACTAGCCTACCGCGCAAGACAACGCACTTCAAACGTTTTGACAACGCACTTTAAACGTTTTGAATTTTGGAGGGGCGCGCCATGTTATCGTAGTTGATCTCTAACTGTCTACAAAAATCGTAGGTTGTTATCTTCTTAACGGTGAGTATTGTCAGAAACTCGCACTCCGCACATCGAACTAAGTAATGATCATGTTTAACTAGATAACGCCCGCAACTCCGTTGCGCCAGAACTCGTTTATCGCGAAGAAACCGTACATTTTTCCAGGACAAAAAGAGTCCTGTGTAACCTGTGTGTGTGTGGGACTCAAAGTATCTCTATGCCAAATTTCAGCAAAATCGGTCCAGCGGTTTGGGCGTGAAGAGGTAACAGACAGACAGACACACTTTCGCATTTATAATATTAGTATGGATATTAATCCTTCAGGCCCCGCGCGAGCACCGGTGATCGCGACAACAATAGAATACAATAGCAATTCCTGGAAATTCCGACTGAAGTATTAAACACTTCATTCGTCTGTTCACGCGACATCCATAAACTCAGGTCGTCAACGCTATAAATTAATCTTTTAAGAAGAGCGACACGCGCTCGTCTAAAAAGAATTTAATATCGCAAGACGGGAATAAAATATTGATAACACATCGCTCGGCAGTCGGCACATTCCGATCCGTGCAGGTATTGAGTCTATTGCTGATACCTCGCTTGTCTAAGGGTCGTTGCATACAGATGCTTTAAAATGCAGTCTTAAAAATGTCGCGTTGGGTTAAAATAAATGAATGAAACGACGTTTATTCTGCCACTATTAAAGTTTCACATACACAAACTTATACTAAATAACAAAAAAGAAAAACCTATTTAACCTATTACTACAGTCTACAGCTTATATTAAAACTATTGAAGATTTTTTTTTAGTTAGCCTATGCTGTCCCACTGCTGGGCAAAGACCTCCCCCAGGATCTTCCATTTTTCTCGCTCCTGTGCCACCGTTGGCCAGCCGGGCTGGTATGCCTCCAGCTCATCGCGCCATCTCTTTCTTGGCTGGCCACGGTTGCGTCGTCCGTCATCGGGTACCCATTCAGTTGTTAGCTTTGCCCAGCGTTCGGCATGCATGCGGCTAACGTGGCCAGCCCAATCCCATTTTAGTTTTGCCGTCTTGGCTCCTACATCCTCGATACCCGTTTGGGAGCGCAGTGTGGTGTTTCTTATTTTGTCGACTAGTTTTACTCCCGTATTGCAGAATACATCATAAAAATAAAAACCTATTCTATTGATAGACTCCTGTCTTATATTATTGAGCACAGGAAAATAAATCATACATATACTAGTAATTATATTATGTTACTAGATGACGCCCGCAACTCCGTTGCGCCTTAATTCGTTTATGCGTGCGGAACCGTGCATTTTTTCGAGATAAAAAGTATCCTATGTCCTTTCCCGGGACTCAAAGTATATCCAAACCAAATTTCAGCAAAATCGGTTCAGCGGTTTGGGCGTGAAGAGGTAATAGACAGGCACACTTTCGCATTTATAATATTAGTATGGATATGGACTAGTTTGAGTACATGAATGAAAAACACACGGACACAGCTTTTGTTACACTTTGAAGTGATGAAAAGTAGCCTGGTGCTGCGGTTTTCTCGAGATTTTCACTAGTCTCTGGTAACATACGAGCTTGTTATTGCTATGAATTGAATTGTATATATGTTACCGCTAATGTGCGTAAACCAGTTAGACTGCAGATTAACAAGGTATTCTGCAGATTATCTGGGTGAGTCAGTTAAAGTGCAAAAAGTTTATTCTATTCTTACATTAACGAGATAATCTACAGAATAATATAATAAGAATAATAACGAGGTAATCTGCGGACTAAAGACCATGCATGCGGTAAATTGCATAAAATAATAATAATAATAATATCTATGGACGCTTCACACCACGTCAGTCTGGCCCCGTGCTAAGTACCTGAAGGACTTGTGTTACAGGTACCAGACAACGGAAATATATTTAATACTTTTATACTATACATATATTTAAGATTTTTATTATATTATACACATATTTAATACACATCCAGACCCGGGAACATTGGAAAACTTTTTGTTCCGTCGGCGGGATTCGAACCCGCGACAACCGGGTAGAGCCACACACTCAACCAATTGAGCCACAGAGGTCGTCAAATAAAACAGATTCTTGTTTGAATAAATATTTAGTTGTAGGGAATTATTTTCGGCGCCGGTTGCCGAAATTGCTGCCGGCGCCTATTCGGCAAACGTCGTTTGTCAAATGACAGAAAAATGATCAAAAAACACGGGGGGGCGGACCCCCCCCAGAAGGGGGGCTCGGGGGGCGCAGCCCCCCGCCAAAACAAACACAATCCAGAAATTCCAAAAGTAGGTTAGGTTAGGTCGGAACTTAGACCACAACACCCAGAAATAGTCAACTGATAACTGAAGCTAGTTGTGCCATATTGATCTCTAGGTATGACTGATGATGGATCTGAAGATCTGAGGTTGAACCTCTTGAGTGCAATTCCTAAGCGCAGCCCCCCACCAAAACAAAAACAAACACAATCCAGAAAGTCCAACAGTAGGTTAGGTTAGGTTAGAACTTAGTCCACAACACAAAGGGAGCCGAGCGAGCCGACCGTCATAAATTGTCTTCCGTAATTTAACGATGTACTATTCGTTACTATGCAAACTAACTAGGTGAAGTGCGAATATAAGTTTTTTTTATTTAAATTTCACACTTTAACATATGGTTTATGGACATCTGCAGTTTACCTCGTTAATGTGCATACATAGGCTGCACTAAAAATATCGGGAATGGAATACTTCCACTATTCCTGTCATATTAAAATCTTTTTTATTGAAAACTCCTTGGTTTTAAAAATCGAATACCATTTATTTATTAAAAAAAAATTCTCGGTCTTGTCACAAGGTCTTGTCAAACTTGTTTAGTCGTTGAGAAAATGGAATTGACTCGAGAAAATTCTAGAGCGATGATTTATTATGACTTTCGAAGTGGTTTAACACAAAAACAGTGTGTTGATCGGATGATTTCTACATTTGGTGATGAAGCCCCATCTAAAACCACAATTTATCGCTGGTTTGCTGAATTTCAACGTGGACGTGTCAGGCTCAGTGATGATCCCCGTCAAGGTCGTCCAAAAACTGCAGTCACCCAAGAAAACGTTGATGCTGTGCGTAAGCTGGTTGAGGAAGATCGACATGTGACATACCGCGAAATTCAGGCAACTTTAGACATTGGCAAGAGTCAAATACAAATAATATTGCATGAACAATTAGGTTTAAAAAAGTTGTTTTCCCGATGGATACCGCATTTGCTCTGTGAGGAGCAAAAAGCGGTTCGCGTTACTTGGTGCGTCAGAACTCTCGAAAGATTCCACGCAGGATCCTCAAATGCTGTATACAACATCGTATCAGGTGACGAATCCTGGATATACGCGTACGAACCCGAAACTAAAATCCAGTCACGAGTTTGGGTGATCGAAAATGAGTTAAAGCTAACAAAAATTGTTCGTTCACGAAGTGTTGCAAAAAAAAATGGTGGCCACGTTTGTCTCCAAAACCGGCCATATTGCGACTATTCCTCTTGAGGGTCAAAGAACGGTTAATGCAGAATGGTATGCTAGCATTTGTTTGCCACAGGTCGTATCTGAACTCCGTAAAGAGAACTGCAACCGCCGCATCATCCTCCATCACGACAATGCGAGTTCTCACACCGCGCACAGAACAAAAGAGTTTTTAGAGCAAGAAAACATAGAATTATTAGACCATCCGCCGTACAGCTCCGACTTAAGCCCTAATGATTTCTATACTTTTCCTAAAATAAAGAATAAATTGCGTGGTCAGAGATTTTCATCACCTGAAGAAGCTGTGGACGCCTACAAAACGGCCATTTTAGAGACCCCAACTTCCGAATGGAATGGTTGCTTCAATGATTGGTTCCATCGTATGGAAAAATGTGTCAAATTTCGCGGAGAATACTTCGAAAAACAACAAACACATTTTTAAATAGTACTGTTGTGTCACCTCCTTGATTCCCGAAATTTTCAGTGCCGCCCTCGTATTATCGTATTATCGTATTCCGCATTCTCGCGGTAACATATACAATTCATAGGAAAAAGTAACTTTGTACACAAGCAATAATGATACCGTTTTTATGGCCACAATAAAAGATTTTATCGATTCATTTCCATAGCAACTACAATTTAAAAGTAATTACAGGCGCTGTTACTTTGTAGTTTTATTAAAATCATCATCATAATCAACATTGCTACTGCATAGACCCTTGTCTCTAAAAGCCTTTAGGAAGTCGATTAATTTCTAGAGATTTGATACATTAAGTTAGTAATCCTGTGTTAAATGTCACACCTTTTGTTTTAATTAAATTTTTGAGTGGAAGAAGCAGGTAAGTAATAGTTAAAAAGTTGCCGTTTTTTGCACAAATAGAGGCCTTCGGGGCTGGAAAATGATTTGAAATCAAAAAAATGTGTATTGTATGTGTAGCCAGATGATGAAGTAAGTAAATCACAAAGTTTGTTTCAATTATAAGGGAAATTATAGATAAGTAATTGTCCGTTATAATATGTTAGTTATCTGGTTCTTCCACTCATATCTTTTACTATTGCAGCCAAGTCTATCTCCTTCTTCGCAATTATTATGAAACAGAACACATAACATGCTATTTATAATGTAAAACTTTATCTTTTGGTGTGACTTAATAAATATATTTTTTTTTCAGATGTAATACTGTATACGCTGTACCCACTATAACCTCACCAGTGAATTTGAGAAATTAAGAGTGAGTAACTATGAATCTTAGTTATAATTGTCACAATTTACGCACGTAGGCCGTAGGTTTTTGATAAACCACGGTATAGTCATATTTATTTTGCTCAAAATGTACTTAATTGTAAATATATTTTATTTGTTGTTATTAGTTTTGTTTAATTTGTCTTTACTGGACCATGATGAATAATTTTAATAGAATCCATGACTGTGAAGCTAACCATAGTATGTCCATTGTCCAATCATAGTCGATAATGTGGAATTCTTGGTCGAATATGCTCCTCCGTACATTCAAAATATGTTTTTAGAATGTTTAGCATTCATCCTCTTGCCTTGAGACAGACCTACCTTGTAAATTGTACCTAATCATATAGAAATACTTCGCCACTGGTACATAAGACTACTTAATTCGTAAAATTTTCGCCAGAAAGTCATGCGCTGTGTAAATATTTTCATTGGCAATAGGGCCTCCACTACCTAAGTTATTGATGACATGAGTGGATGAAATTGTTAGTTAGCCACTGTAACTAACAATTTGAAAACTGACGTTTTTTGCATAAATGGATGACTTTAGGAGGAGGACAATAATTTAACTAGATGACGCCCGCAACTTCGTTTATCACGCGGGAACCGTACATTTTCTGGGATAAAAACTATCCTAATATGTCCTTTCTCGGGACTCAAAGAATCTCCATGCCAAATTTCAGCAAAATCGGTTCAGCGGTCCGAGCGTGAAGAGGTAACAGACAGACAGACAGACACACTTTCGCATTCATAATATTAGTATAGATTGCTCTTGTGTTGTAAAATAATTGTGTTTCATCAGTGTTGTTCTCAAAACGATGTGCATCATTAAAGATTGCATATTTTGTGTTACTCATAATCATTAAATAGTATTGGAATGGAAAATTCCAGTCGGTCGCACAGGAGCTCACCACTATTGACACACTTCCGGCCCATCGCGCAGCCTGCGATCAAAAGGAATACCTAAACCTGATTGCTCTTACTGACCTACTTTTGACCGATTTCATTAGAAAGCTTTGTTAGTTGCTTGCATATATTTTAATGATGGGTGAGTAATTTTATATTGCTGTATTAGCGGGACAATCTTGCATATTCGGTTCCAACGACTGCAAGTGTTTCCATAAAAGATGTCTAGGGATTTTGAGTGAGAACGATGTCTTAGGTCTTATTCCTAGGAAATCAAATTTCAGGCATGGCTTGTACCTTTTGGGTGTAAAGTTTTATTTGCAACTTTTGAAACAATAGCTGTTTACCTGAAATGAAGATATGCCACTGCCTTAAGCTCATAAAACATTTGTAAAATATGTCGTCTAAAATAAGGGGCGAAGTACCAAAAACAAAAGTCACATCCTAGCAAATAATAATAGGCCACACGCCTCTGGTGTTGGCTCAGTTTCATAACATTCTCAAACAAGCAACACGTTTTGTAAAACCAATCTTTATACATAAGTATTAAGTATAACAAAAGTGCTTAGTAAAATACTTTCTGAAAAACGATAATGGGATTAGGCGTACGAAAAAGGCCGTCTTAAAATATTGAAAAGGAATCGAAATTGGTTGATTTTGAAGGTGACAATAGCGATTTACGCTTGGATGGTGTTGATTCCGCGGCTCAAGAGATTAAAAGGAGCATAGCTGTATTGAGTTGGTATTTGTTTTTCATTCCAACTTGATAGCTTTTATAAGAACAGAAATGTAAGAAGCGAAACAAAATATAATATTGATCCTTATTTAAACAATGGGTATTTACGGATTTTTATAAAGAAATGGAGTAGGTATTACCTATTTTAGAGATGATAAGAGATTCCAAAGCAACTCTTTTCAACGTGATGTTCTTGTTAATAAAGATTTGACGCATTTTTATCTCTTTTGATCTCAAAAAGTGCTATGAAACGATTTTAGACTGGTGGAGCTGCAACTTTCTTAGACAATTGTACTAGAGAAGTTTGTCTCGTAATTTGGTCGCGTTATGGCAAGCCCGTAAGACAGATCACGACCATGAATTTACATAACCGGCAGGGCTATTACGTAAAAATAGCGATCAACAATCCACTAGCAATAATCGCGCGATCGATTGCTGGTTGTCAAAAACAATGGTGTTATATATAGCGATCGATTGCAATCGTATTGTTTTGGCTGTTACGTGACACGAAATTGCGATTTTGGAGCAATTATCGCGCAATAATTGCTATCGCATTGCTCTCGCAAGATACGTGATACGGGGGCCGACAAAATGACTTACGTCCATCATCTGCCTATAAATCAATTTCTTTGTTAGTATATTCGGATCTCAACTCTAAATGTAGAGAATCTTAATACCTACGATCAACTTAAGTGCACCTTCGCCTACTCACGCACGGACTATTAAACTATCAAAGAGCGTAATCCAACGGGAGCTCATATCATTAATCATTTTATACTCAACCCGTGCTGGCGGGGTGCCAAACATTTTGCAAATAACTCCAAGAATGTAGTCCAAGAGGCCGCTAATGGTGGAATTATTCATTTAAATTGTTCTTACATTTTTGGAGCTCAAAAGGGTTGAAGGGGCGATAAGAAAAATAATGAATAGAAGGGTATGATAGCAATATTATGAGAGAAGAATTAATAATATTTTTAATTAAATGGTTGAGTTTAAGGGCAAACCTATAACTTTCTCTTTTACGCTAATGGGTTTTTGCCTTTTATGTTTGTAAAGCAAATATGTGTTCACGGTTTACCTATATGCGGTGGTCCAGGTTTAGTACTTCTTCTATTATATAGTACACTGTACATACTACCTGTCAGAATATCTGCAGAATTTTGCCCAAGTAACACCATATTAGCACTATCGACCGCTTTCAGAACCTTTTAATAAATATTTTATCTAAGCTTTAATGAAAAGTTTGATAAAATATCAATGGAGTTAATGTTAAAATCTTCATTAAATTATAGTTAAGTAATCATAATTTTTGAATGCGACAATATATTATATAATACTACAGTCAACTTAAGTTTAAACTTTTAATAGAGACAGCCTCTTAACTCGCGATTTAAGACTTAAGAGTGTTCTCAAGTCGTACATAATATAGCACGCGAGTTAATTACATAATCTGTAACAAGTTCCCGCCGTCTTGGCGTACTCGCTGCCGGCTCCGGCCAAAAACAAATTTGGCCGCGGGAAAACTTTAATTGGACGTTCCTACTGTATTATGAGTATATTACATAAGTGATAAGTACCTATAAGTTTCCTACTGATTTTGTATAAAATTACGGTACAAACGAGCAAACGGGTCATCTGATGGTAAGCAACTACCATCGCCCATGGACACTCGCAACATCAGAAGCATAGCAATAAGAATGAGCATATTATTAGGTATAATATTACTACCTATAGGTAGGTACTACGTTCTGTCTAATTTTAGTATGATATGGTTATAAATTATAATAAACTAGCGACCCGCCCCGGCGTCGCACGGGTATAAAATATATAAACACTGAAAAAATGATTAAAATCGATAGCCTATGATCCTTGACGTGGTCTACTTCTTATCTAGGTGCCAAATAACATAAAAAGATAAGCCCTTTCAAATAATTTCCCCCGTTTTTTCCACTTTCTCCTATTAGTCGCGTGATAAAATATAGCCTATAGTCTTCCTCGATAAATGGGTTATCTAACACTGAAATAATCATCAAAATTCGTTGCGTAGTTTTAAAGATTAAAGGGAACAAAGGGACATGGGGGAAAAAAGCGACTTTGTTTTTTAATATGTATAGATATTTCAATAAACGAAAATAAACAACAGAGAAAAACAACGGCACAACAATTTTGTCGACTTATTTCGAGTAGGGCATGTTTATTATATACGTCATAGGTATAAGTATTTTAATAGGATAGTCTTCGTGGCAGTATTGTAAGCAATTATAAGCAATATATTAATATGAGCAGATAAAGTCAAATACAAGACAGACATACATCCATACTTAATAAATATTATAAATGCGAAAAGGTGCCTATCAACATACCTCTTCACGCCCAAACCGCTGAACCGATTTTGCTGAAATTTAGTATAGAGTTACTTCGAGTCCCTGGAAAGGACATTGAATACTTTTTATCACGAAAATATGTGCGGTTCCCGCGCGATACATGCATTTTGGCGCAAGGAGTTGCGGGCGTCATCTAGTTTTGAATAAATCTAGATTATTCCAATTTAATAATGAAAGCTTCACTCTAGACGGAAGGTGGGTATTATTTTGAATTACACTTACAAGATATCACAGGTTACAGAAAGATACAAATCGTTGTATTAAAATTATTTTCAACAAAGGAATATGAAATTCACAGGTTTATGAAATGTATTTCTGTGAAATTTTAGCGCTAAATCTAAAATGAGGGTTGAAATTACTGAGTTCATCCGTTTTTGATTACTTTAGGCTGCGTTCACAACGAACTGTCAGACGCTGATTGTGAGGACGTTTTTCCACCGCCACTCACACCGACTAAAATTAAAATAAAATAAAGTAGTTATGACCTAGGTTTCATTTTCTACCGACATCGGTCTAGCGACTATGCCGCCGCTGCTTTGTAGTGGCGTAGAGCAAAATGAAACCTATAGCCTAGGTCATTACGTGGCATTTTATTTAATTTTTACCGGTGACGTCCCGCTGACGGAGGCGATCCACACAGATGGTAAGCGCGGCCCGTAAAATTATGATAATAATGAAAGTATAATATGTAAACGGGCCTCTAGACGATCAGTTTTATTGTGCAATATCACGTATTGTGCAATATTATTGACTGCCTACGGTTGATATTAAACGCGCCCGCCTTTCAATCTTATTGTCAAATAAATTGTTCAATAATATTGTTAAATGATATTGTACAATAAAATTGATCGTGTAGGGGCCCACTAACGCGCGGTTAAACGTAACAATCCAAGACAAGCAAAGCTTACTAACCGCGCTGGCGTAAAATCTTAATCACACTGAGGAAGCTTACTATGCAATCTTAACTTAATCTTACTAACTCAATTGTAGAATGCCGTATTGTAGGTTAGATGTTAACGAAAATGTGATTTGTGTGGAAACACCCTATACTGCGTGACGCTCGCTCACTTTCGTTGACAGTGTGGTGTGAACGCAGCCTTATACCGAAGTAAAAACTCTAACTCCAGCTTTTGGAAGATCAGAGTTCACGTGCCGATTTAAACCTGGCGATAGACAAAAAAGGTTGCCCCCTCCGCTGAGCTCTTAGTCATTGACATACCGTAATAAAGATTGTCGCATAAATATACAAAATATATTATTAGCCTTATTAAATGGTCCTATTTTACCTCTTAAAACGTTAACTACCAAAATCTCTTTTATTCATTGGTATCTCAGATCTAAAGCGAGTTGGCTTCAAACCTAAAAGTAAGGTACATATTAGTAGCCTTTATTATTTAATGCTTTTAAGTTTTACGAATATTATTATTATATATACTAATATTATAAAATGCGAAATTCCTTTACACTCAAACAGTTTAATACCAGTAGCCGTAGCACGGCGACCAGTGAAAATGCGAAAGTATAGACAAACTGCGGAGATATACTTAAGGTGTCGTTCCAATCTTTTTTAGTTCCGAAAAATTCAATTAAAATGCCACTTTATGACAGACTATAGTCCTAAAAATTCAAATAATATCCTTATCTTTATGACATATACTATAGTCTGTCATAAAGTGGCATTTTAATTGAATTCTTCGGAACGAAAAAGATCGGAATGGCACCTTAATTTTATCTCAACAGTTTGTGACTATAGTCTGTCATAAAGTGGCGTTTTAATTGATTTTTTCGGAACTGAAAAGGATGGAACGGCACCTTAAGTTTATCTCCGCAGTTTGTCTATACTTTCGCATTTCTACTGGTCGCCGTGCTACGGCTGCTGATCTTGATGATATTTTGTGTCCCGGGAAAGGGCCCGAAAAATATGCGGTTCCCGCGTAATATTTGAATAACGAAGCAACAAAGTATCGGGCAACATCTAGTCATATAGTACATCAAAGCAAACGACTACGCCACCTTATAATATGTCGGAATATTGAACATTGGAGACGTTTGTTTGAACAAAGGGAAAGATAAGACTTGGAAAAGTTGAAGCTATTTTGTCAAAGTTGTCTAAGGCTGGAGTTACGTAAATCGGGGATCTCGCTGTTGTTGGTTTGATCGGGATTTACATGCTACAACTTCTGACGCTCTGTTAAGGGGCTGTAAGTTATCGTTCTATTTTTATTATTTTTTTTATTTTTTATTATGATTTTAATGCAGCTATGTACCATCGAGGAAATCGAATCCTAGGCAGTTGACAGACCAACGTCACTTGGTCGGATCTATGTGTCAATTCGATGCTAATTGTAATCCGTTTGACGTACACGACCAAACTAAGTAGGTCCCCCATCTGCCTAGGAATCAACTTTTCTGATAGTACTAAATAGTACCTGTTACCTGTACAGTGTACGACTTATAAATGTTACGGCGTAGCCATACTACGCCTCTTAAATGCTACGGCGTAGCTGTACTACGATGTATAAATGCTACGGCGTAGCCATACTACGATGTATAAATGCTATGGCGTAGCCATACTACGATGTATAAATGCTACGGCGTAGCCATACTACGATGTGTAAATCCTACGGCGTAGCCATACTACGCCTCTTAAATGCTACGGCGTAGCTGTACTACGATCTATAAATGCTACGGCGTAGCCATACTACGATGTATAAATGCTACGGCGTAGCCATACTACGACTTTTAAATGCTACGGCGTAGCTGTACTACGACTTTTAAATGCTACGTAATCGTGCTACGACGTATAACTATGTTTATGGATACTATATTTCGAAGTAACTAGTATGTGATATTTTTTCTGACGTCTGAGTGAGATGTATATTTAGAACTTCTGATAGATAAATGCGTGGAAGACGGTTGTTTCTTGTCAGAAATTCAAACTCAAAATAGCTGTAGTCGTATTGGAAACTAACAAATCGTTGGCTAGTCATCCTATTAGCCATCGCCTTACATTCTTGTGTAAAAATACTGGGCATGCCAATAATAGAATTTTCTGTAGTGTGAAATGTTGAAATGCCAATAAGTGTGTGTTACAATAGTCAACATAATATACCCTGAGTCCTGACATATACAGCATTATAGCACGAATGTAAAAAAAATACGGATGGAGCATTACACTATAAAGAGGTGAACCATGCAAGGTACGACAATTTCGTTTATTGTACACGTGACCGACACTCACACACGCAACTAGGTGCTACAACCCGCTGTCATTGTACGTTGAGTGACGGCGCCAATGACACGCACACATCCTACACGAGCGGCCATTACTATGATTTACTCGGGATTAGACAAGGTTACGTCCGTATTTTTTTAAGTCCGTGCATTATAATATGTAAACTGACTCGTGTATCGTATAATATTTATTGGCATTGTTCGCTACGCTCTTGTATTTTGCTGCGGGCTTCGACTCGAATGGAATGAATACAATTATAGAAACATACACAATATACACATTTACCGCAAATATGAAAATTTCATTTTTAAACCAAACATTGAATGCTCGCGTTTGAGAACTACTTAAACTTTCAGTGCAACAGAAATCATACAGGAAACTGTACATTCTAGATGAATCCATACTAATATTGTAAATGCCAAAGTGTGCCTATCTGTCTGTCCATTCGTTTGTCTGTCTGTCCGTCTGTTACCTCTTCACGCCCAAACTGCGGAATCGATTTTACTGAAATTTGGTACGGAGATACTTCGAGTTCCTGGAAAGCACATAGGATACTTTTTTGGCACAACAGATTTGTGGGTGTCATCTAGTAATATGATAAATGCAAAAGTGTGTCTGTCTGTTACCTCTTCACGCCAATTAATAATAAAAAATGTTACGGCGTAGCCATACTACGATTTATAAATGCTACGGCGTAGCCATACTACAATGTATAAATGCTACGGCGTAGCTGTTCTACGACTTTCAAATGCTACGTAGTCGTGCTACGACGTATACTATGCTATGTTTATCCATACTAATATTATAAATGCGAAAGTGTGTATGTGTGTCTGTCTGTTACCTCGTCAAGCATAAACTGCAGAACCGATTTCGCTGAAATTTGGTATGGAGATACTTCGAGTCCCGGGAAAGGGTATAGGATACTTTTTATCCCGGAAAATGTACGGTTCCCACGTGATAAGCGAATTTTGGTGCAACGGAATTTCAGGCATCGTCTAGTTGTAGTCTATGTCCTTCCACATTCTGTTCTACAGTTTTAGAAATCAATACTTACGTGATATTATGTACCTCTGAAAATACGAGCACAAGGCCCCTTTTAGTCCCGAGTTTAAAAAAAAGTTTTTATCGTGGTAAAATGTATAGTTCCCACGCGATATGCCAGCCTAGGCGAACTGCGGTTGCGGCAAATATCAAGTAAGATATAACAGTTTGCAGCAACAAAAACACCCACAAAATGTAACGCTATTACCAAATAATTCCACAATTTGCATCAGTTAAGAAGTGATTAATGTACAAACCGCGGCATACGGCGATAATCCCGAACTTGTGCGAAGTTTACCGAAACTACCCGAATAATACAGTCAAAACTTATACCTATAGGGATGACTAATTATATCAATATGATAATATGGTGGGCTTGTAAGAAAAATAAATAAAATAATATTAACAAAATATAGAGTGTAGTGCAAATGTTAAAGTGATTTTTGGACATACAGTATTAAAATCATTACTAAAATAACCTAATTTGTCTATATTTTCTGTTATATTGTAATTTATTGAAAATGAACAACCTTACTAATAATAAAAAAAAACCTAATGGTACCCCAACTATTTATTTACGAGGGAGAGCCATGCTTCGGCACGAATGGGCCGGCTCGACCGGAGAAATACCACGTTCTCACAGAAAACCGGCGCGAAACAGCGCTTGCTCTGTGTTTCGCCGAGTGAGTGAGTTTACCGGAGCTGAGGCCCAATCCCCTACCCTATTCCCTTCCCTTCCCATACCTACTCTCCCCTAATACCCTATTCCCTCTTAAAAGACCGGCAACGCATCTGCAGTTCCTCTGAGACTGCGAGTGTCCATGAGCGACGGAAGTTGCTTTCCATGAGGTTACCCGTTTGCTCGTTTGCCCCCTTATTTCATAAAAAAAGAGCACAAACCTGTAGCATACACATTTACGTATAATTTCAGTAGACTAGTTATTTTCACAACACATTTTACTTTAAATGACGTTTTAAATGAAATGTAAATTAAAATAATTAAAATGCAACACTTCGAAACAGCACTGGGAATAATTTGCCTCTTAGCTGGGAAGTGTTTTTGAGCTGCCAGCTGGTAAGGGTATCTACACACCTGTCGTAATCATAGTAACGTTAACGCATATTAAAAGTAGACATCACAATATGAGCACAATGTCGATATTAACGTTGAAGTGGTCCTATTGATCTCGCATCAGATTCATACGCCATATTTAAACCAATGTTTTTAGACTCATGCTAAATTTACATGTAGTCTACTCTTATAAATTCCCTACACTGAATCCAAAGAAATCCATCCATACTTCCATACTATTATTATAAATGCGAAAGTGTGTCTGTCTGTCTGTCTGTTACCTCTTCACGCCCAAACCGCTGAACCGATTTTGCTGAAATTTGTCATGGAGATACTATGAGTCTCGGGAAAGGACATAGGATACTTTTTATCCCGAAAAAATGTTCGGTTCCTGTGCGATAAACTAATTTTGGTGCAACAGAGTTGCGGATCCAAATTACGACCATTTGGAAAGTAGTGACATGTGACCAATAAATTCGCAATCGGAAAATGCGTCACACGTGAGTCAACAAAAATATAACTCCAAAAGGTCACAAATCTTACGAATATCGGATCGATCGAATACTCATCCTACAAATGGACGTTCGCGTTGTTAAGCATTCGTGTACTAACCCACAAAAAATACGCGTTGAGTTATGATTTATGAATGTTATATGGATGATTTAGAACAAAACTGCATCCAAAATTTAACAACAAAAAAAATTGTGGCTTAGGACACAAATGCTAAACAGCGACCAAATAGTAGGTCGTATCTTAACAAAAATTTAGTCTGATAGTCAAGATATTAATGGGTAGCGTAATGCACTTTATCCGGGCAAAACGCCGCCTAAATTCCGTAGACATGACTCAACCCTTAGCTCTGTTTTTGTGTCGGCAAGTAGCTGTTGATTTAGCGCGGCGCGGCGCCTAAGATTTGTGATGTTTATGTTGATATAGCAAATAGTTTGCATATTCGTTAATAGCTTCGTGTATTAGACTAAATACTTTGGATATTATTTATAGTTTGTTGTTTTAATAATACATAGTTGGGTTTTGCTTAAATATTTTTGCTTGTATTGAAAAACTAGATGACGCCCGCAACTCCCTTGCGCTAAAATTTGTTTATATATTTCCGGGATAAAAATATCCTATGTCCTTTCTTGTATCTCAAAGTATCTCCATACGAAATTTTAGCAAAATCAATTCAGTGGTTTGGGTGTGAAGAAGCAACGGATAATTAGTATGGATAAACTTCGTATTTCATAGTATTTACATTAAAAAAAACAATCGATTGTTCGATTAATCGATTTCGATGCTACAAGACTACTCTCCAACCGTCTTACGATTTTTCCATCAGCACGAGAAACTGACGCGAGTTTCACAGTTTTTACCCATCAACGTGCTCAACGCCGCTAAAGAAGTTTTCACTTCAAAAATATTTGAATTTTTCTGTTTAAAGAATCAAATAGTTAAAATATTGCAACATTTATGTAAAAATCATGTCAGTTTCCTCGGTCAATATGCTCCAAAAGTATCATAACAAAATCGTTATTTATTAGCTTGGTATAAAACCCAAACACATTTTATGAGCTATTGTTTCATATTATTTTATTAATATTGCTGTACTTTCATCTAAAAGAAGCGTCTTATAAAATGGGAGTTTAATATATAAAAAGCCGGTTGTATCAAAGTTTCTAAAATATCGTTTCTTTATTCAACTTCCTTGGGTATTTTAGATGAAATGAGAATACTTTTATACAGTTTTATTTTAATTTTAGAAAAATGCGGAGACGGTTCGGCAACAACTATAACTACGTAAAAGCGCTTATATGAGAAGATTTAATTAAAATTGGTACTGTAGTATGACAGAATATCTGTAATACGAAAAATACTATGGATAATAGATATTCTGTCAGTTCCCCATCTGATATGGAGCCTAGTGACGAAGCATGCAAATTTTTATAACTACTTACTAAAAGGTCGAAAATGAGTTTTAAGAAGTCTATCTTAACTTTTAATCGTATTGTTACACATTTAGAACAATTATATTCTAATTTTTTCAGTTCTTACACCTGTTCTTCTCGCCGGGCTTATTCCCAGGCGGTGGTAGGTATCATCGACCTTCAAAAAGACACCTATTTTGACTTTGACTTCACTGAAAGTGCCTAGTTCTAGACATTTTATATTTGTGTTCTACATGACTCTATTTCTTACAAGAGCGTAAGGGAAGGAAACGCCCCGCCTATGTTTAAACAGGACCTTAGGTACAATATTTGTTCGTACACATGCCGAGTCTACACGTGTTCCAACAATTATGGCTCAGCTATTATGTATAGATATTTATAGATTGAACAAACAATGGATAATGGATATCTTTTTATCATACTTGTTTTTGTACAGGTAGTATAAAATAGTTATAAATGCCTCTTATTTTGAGCGTTTTGATCGTTTTTAACATAAAATGGAACGCGGGGAATTTGGTAATTTCAGAACTAGATGACTCATAAAAATTCGTTTATCGCTCGGGAACCGTATATTTTGCCGGGATAAATAGTATCCCATGTCCTTTCCTGAGACGAAAAGTATCATCAGCAAAATCGGCTTAGCGGTTTGAGCGTGAAGAGGTGAACAGACAGACAGACATACTTTCACATTTATAATATTACTAGCTGTCCCGGCAAACGTTGCTTTGCCGTAATATATTTGTCATATTATTTTATTGTAGTGACTAAATAAGTATGTCGCCATGGCAACGTCGATCGCTATCCCGTCGCACAAACAATGGTCGCCGTCAGTCTCAGGTTGTAATAATTTACTATTATTTATTCAACAAATGCACTTATCAATATATAAAGTACCGAGTAGCCGATTCCCAGACCTACTGAATATGCATATAAAATTTGGTAAAAATCAGTAAAGCCATTTCGGAGGAGTTCGTGGACTAACATTGTGAAACGAGAATTTTATATATAAGATTAGTCTAGAAGTATGGATATATTGGTTATTTCAGAAAATCTACTAATGCCCAGTTTCTGAGGTTTTAGGGAGAAGTCATTAACCAGTCAACAACGCTATTAAATAGTAAAATTCCTGTAAAAAACACCATAAAATGGACTTCTGTGTATTTAATCTATTAGTTTAGTTAACTAGAAAATATATTTTAACTGTCGAGTAATCTATACTTATTATACAACAAAGTCGCTTTTTTCCCTCATGTCCCTTTGTTCCCTTTAATCTTTAAAACTACGCAACAGATTTTGATGATTCTTTCAGTGTTAGATAGCCCATTTATCGAGGATGGTTATAGGCTATATTTTATCACGCTAAGACTAATAGGAGCGAAAAAATAGAGGAAAATGTGGAAAAAAACGGGGAAAATTATTTGAAAGGGCTAACATGAACGCGCTAATCTCAGGAACTACTGGTCCGATTTGAGAAATTCTTTCAGTGTTAGATAGCCCATTTATTGAAAAAGGCTATAGACTATATTTTATCACGCTAAGACAAATAGGAGAATGTAAAAAAAACGGGGGAAATTATTTGAAAGGGCTTATCTCGCGAACTACTGGAGCAATTTTTATGTTATTTGGCACAGATAAGAAGTAGACCACGTGAAGGATCATAGGCTATCGATTTTAAAAATTTTTTCAGTGGCTATATATTTTATACCCGTGCGACGCCGGGGCGGGTCGCTAGTATTATAATAATATGCTAAGGCATTAATGGGTACATAGCTACTTTTAGTGCCACAAAATGTATTATGGATCTTGCGGTTTATTTTTTATGCACAAATACACATCACCTATACAATAGGAAAACATACATACATTTTCACATAATTTCAGTGATCGTTAAATCAATTTGGCATAATATAATATTATATCCGAATAAAATCAAAAATCATCACTATCAAAAATGGAAATATTTAAACCGAAGTGGAATGAAGCGTGGGATAAAAGTTTGGAAATTCCGAATCAAAGTAGGGTTGTCAACATTTTAAATTTTCAGATGTTGTTAGGATTTAGAGCCAGTCCACACAGCGCGTTGCGTCAGCGTTACGTCGATGCAGCGCTGCCGTTTGACTCATAGCCGGCCACACGGTCCGGTCGGGGCGCTGCGTCATCGCAGCCAGCTTCGCGCGCACCGTGTGAACACCTTGGTTATTTGTATGTAAAACAAAGCAACGGCAGCGCCGCGCCGACGCAATGCTGACGCAACGCGCCGTGTGGACTAGCTCTTAGGCTATTGCATCTTTTAAGGTCTAAACACACTAGGCTGAATTACACCGGCGTAAATTCCGCCGCGTTTAAATTTCATACAAAATACGATCCGAATACTAGGGGTGACACACTATTACGTCGCGTTTTGTATGCGTTTGACATTTGCGGCGGAAATTACGCCGACGTAATTCAGCTTAGTGTGTTTAGACACTTTAACTAGCGGTTTTCTCGGTTGTTCATAGAATTTGCTAATCTAACTTGTGAAGGCTTATTTTAATCAGTAGGACAGTGTAAGGTAGTAAGTGTAAGGTAGTAAAGACAATTTCTGTGAAAAAAGGAATATAATTTTCCTATTTTAAACTACACGTATTTACCATCGAAAGTTGATTCATAGGCAGTTTGCTGCCTACGGCACATGGTCGACTTATGTCAAGACGTAATCTTCCGGCTGGGTTTGACATAACGCGACCAAATTAAGCAGGCTCTGCCTTTGAATCAACTTTCCTGATCACATCGTTTCAAACATCAGTTGTGTAAATGACTTTACTAATAACAGAAGTTGGTTTACGGCACGTTTACGCTCTAGTACCAGCCCTATTTAGGACCCTCGTGTCTGTCAAACGCAGAAACGCGGTGCCCGGTCAAAATACGTGACCGGTTGTATTATTGAATAAAAAATACGAATCGCCCGGAAAACAGAGCAAAAATAAACGCAGTAAAACGCCTATTAATCCATTGGCCAAATTGGTTAAGTGTTCCATTACATTTTGTTGTTTAAGGTGTGGTGAATGAGAACAAAAATATTATATATACAAGCTAGTACTTATAAAGCTGCAGTTTAACAATAATATTACTAAAGCTCTTGGCCCTTTAGCCAAGACGTTTTCTTTATCGCTTAAGGCAAGGCAAAGGCATGTCTATCGACTACCTTCGTCTTTCTGTGTACGATGATTATAAGATATTAGTCCCGTAATACTATGATATAGTCTGTAGAGCTATAGATGTGTACGATGATTATAAGATATTAGTCCCGTAATACTATGATATAGTCTGTAGAGCTATAGATGTGTACGATGATTATAAGATATTAGTCCCGTAATACTATGATATAGTCTGTAGAGCTATAGATGTGTACGATGATTATAAGATATTAGTCCCGTAATACTATGATATAGTCTGTAGAGCTATAGATGTGTACGATGATTATAAGATATTAGTCCCGTAATACTATGATATAGTCTGTAGAGCTATAGATGTGTACGATGATTATAAGATATTAGTCCCGTAATACTATGATATAGTCTGTAGAGCTATAGATGTGTACGATGATTATAAGATATTAGTCCCGTAATACTATGATATAGTCTGTAGAGCTATAGATGTGTACGATGATTATAAGATATTAGTCCCGTAATACTATGATATAGTCTGTAGAGCTATAGATGTGTACGATGATTATAACATACTAGCGACCCGTCCCGGCGTCGCATGGGTATAAAATATATAGCCACTGAAAAAATGATTAAAATCGATAGCCTATGATCCTTTACGTGGTCTACTTCTTATCTGTGCCAAATAACATAAAAATTGCTCCAGTAGTTCTCGAGACTCAAAAAAAATCCTCAGTTTTTTCCACATTCTCCTATTAGTCTTAGCGCGATAAAATATAGCCTATAGCCTTCCTCAATAAATGAGCTATCTAACCCTGAAAGAATTTTTCAAATCAAACCAGTAATTCCTGAGATTAGCGCGTTCAAGTTAGCCCTTTCAAATAATTTTCCCCGTTTTTTCCACATTTTCCTCTATTTCTTCGCTCCTATTAGTCTTAGCGTGATAAAATATAGCCTATAGCCTTTCTCGATAAATGGGCTATCCAACACTGAAAGAATCATAAAAATCCGTTGCGTAGTTTTAAATATTAAAGGGAACAAAAGGACATGAGGGAAAAAAAGTGACTTTGTTTTATAATCTAATATATAAAATTCTCGTGTCACGGTGTGCGTAATTGAACTCCTCTGAAACGGCTCGACCGATTTTCGTGAATCTTAGCGAGCATATCGGCTAGGTTTGAGAATCGGACAACATCTACTTTTTATATTGATAAGTGCATTTGTTGAATAAATAATAGTAAATTATCACAACTCCAGACTGACGGCGACCATTGTTTTTGCGACGGGATAACGATGGACGTTGCCATGGTGGCATACTTATTTAGTCACTTCAATAAAATAATATGGGCGAAATACTTTATATGGCAAAACAACGTATGCCGGAACAGCTAGTAAGTATATAAAATTAGTCCCGTAATACTATGATATAGTCTGCAGAGCTATAGATCTCAATCCGCTTTACGGCTGAGCAAAGGACTTTATTGTATGTAGGTTAAATAGCAAAGGGTTCTGTTCAATCAAGTCGGATGTGGGGCGCGCGTGTGTAATGCTGTTGACATTGCCGACCGAGCATTAAGGGTCGTTCACCCCGCCTACCCGCACTGTAAGGCTTCGCAGGTGTACTGTAGTACTCTGCACCAGTATATTGTAACTACTGAGGGTGTGGACTGTAGTCTACGAATAATATAAACTAAGGAAACTAACTCCCATACTATTACCGTTTTAAATTTGGTTCCATTCGAACTGTCATGTAATGTCAGCCTTTAAACCGCTCAAGGCCACCTAAGGGGCAATTTCACCAAAGAAATGGAACGCGTTCAATTCAAACTGAACCGGTTCAAAACGTATAAACGCGATTATAACATCGAATTGCATTTCTCCAACATAAACTGAACGCGTTCACAGCAAATCCGAGTTTTATTTCTGAACGCCCAAGGTCCGAAGTTTAACGACATAAAACCCCGTTCAAGCCCTGTCACTCTGCTGTAGTGTCATTGCAATACTGTTTTGTTTAAATATTGCAAATGTATGAAAACTGAACCTAAGGTACACTTTTTTGACAAGTATTTTGGAGCATGTTTTTTGACGGAGTTACTCTTCCATAGTTTTTATTATTCGTTGACTGTAGTACTCTGCCCCAGGTACTCGTATATCGCAACTACTGTGTTTCAATTCATATCGATTTCAATAAAATAAAAAAACTTAACTAAAGTATCGAGTCTTTTGTGGATTCGTATTTTAAATTGCGCGGATAATAGGTTACAATTAAAACGATAGAATTATAGGTGCCCCTCTGAGCTTTGTTTACTTTTAAATTGTAATGAACTGAATACGTGGTATTACATATAGTATTATCGCGTAGGACGTAGGTTAACAGAGACGTTACTGTCTTTAGAAATCAAAAAAAATGTGGATTTTATGTATAGCCAGATATATTTATAGCCAGATGATGAAGTAGATAAGTTAAAAGGTTTATTTAAATTTTAAATTATAAGGTAAACAACGAGTAACTAGTTAACACCCGCAACTCTAACATAAAAAAAATCTAATGTAGATAAGAAGTGCAATTAAGTGGGATATCGTAACAAAATCTACTAAATCATGAAATCCGCCCTCCGATGAGCATGGGTACGAACGGGTACATTTACAGCAGACGTCCATTAGAACACAATTCGTCCCCCGGCCGTGACTCGCGAATATTCAATAAGGAGTCGTGAAGAATTTTAACAATTTACTCGATTCATTTGGCCCTCATATTTTACGTGACAGTTTTTTTCAACGTCTCGCAAATCGCATGAATAGGGTTTCCAGCCGTCCGGATAAAGCCGGACACAGGCTTATTGCTCGCGTGTCCGGACAAATTAAAGGAAGTCCGGATTTTTACAGCTTTGAATACAACATTTTACATGAGAATCATATTAATTTTAGATAGTCTTATACCTAATAGGATGTACATCTTTTTTTTTAATTAGCCTATGCTGTCCCACTGCTGGGCAAAGGCCTCCCCCAGGGTCTTCCATTTTTCTCGCTCCTGCGCCACCGTTGGCCAGCCGGGCTGGTATGCCTCCAGCTGATGTATATCTATTAGATATTAAATTGTTTTAATTAAACTGCAAATTTGTACCGCATGTAATTTAAATATACTTACTGAAAGTTTCCGGCTTTTTTATACAAATGTTCGGCTAAGCTGACTGCTCTGTCCGGCTTTTCAGTTTAGCGACCTGGCAACCCTGCCACTGAAGTAATCTCGAATATGTATCCGTCTGCGCCTTGGATTAGTTCGCACAAAGGCCCACAAGTATGATTTCTTTGTTCGCGTTCTAACCTTCTCGGAGCGTCTCGTACGTCAGTCGCCATTTGCATTTTCCATTTTTGATTTCGATTATAACATAGAGAAATATAATACATGGTGTATAATTTTTAATCCCCAAAGCAATCAGTGGGGTGACAGTAATTGTTATAAACTTGACGTGTCTGCCTGTCTGTCTGTCTATCCGTGGCATTGTAGCATCCAACCGATGGATCGAACTCAAACTCAAATTTTTTTATCCAGAATAAATTTTTGCAAATATTTTCTGAAAGTCTACATGATGCCTAACACCGGTTCGGGAACTAACCCGGCGAGAAGAACCGGCATAAGAAACTCGCAGGCGGGGCATTTTATTTACCAAAAAAAGTGAGAAAAAATTAATCTTTTAAAATAATGTTTACATCAATTTCGATCAAACTTTTTTGGTTATAGATTGATATGATTGAGAATGTTCTTAGCAATAGTTTATCACCATCATTTCGCTCACTGCTGAAAAAACTCTAGAGTTTTAGCGGAGCTTTTAAAATTATTCAGGTGAAAGGCAGAAGTAATCTCTAGAAATTATACACGTGTATCTCTACATCTTTTCAACTCCGCGTATAATAAAATGCCTTGAATTGCGAAGTATCTCAACTTGAATTTACAAGTATGGCGGACAATAAAATTGAAGTAGGTGGCCATTTGCAGACGCATGTAATGGCTCTACATTCTGTTTAAGAGTTAAGTAAAACTCTAATGGCACTCTGTTATATCACTTTCATTTCATTATACATTACATTCATTGAGAACATTTGAAAGTTATTTAAATGAAAATTGCTCATTTTACTCATTTAGTTTTAAACAATTTGAACATTTTGAAGTAAGAGCTAGAAACGAAACAAAATCCTAATGTTAGGGTTTATATTTAATACTTTACACTTAGGGTTCCATATCCAATATAAAAACTTCTCACTGACACGTCATACATAAGGCTTTTAGGCAGTCTGTCCCGCTGTCCCCCGCGAGGCTGAAATTGTCCCGCTTTCGCAAACAGACCAAACGACAATTTGAAAATATTTTTATGTTCGAAATGCCGAGGCAAATGGCAATGCCCTCTCCCATACAACAAATAATGTAATTATTCTGCCATAATTTTCTCAATATCTATAATATGGTAGATACAACAGACATGCACTTGAAATATTCACAAAATGCCTACTCAATTGTTTACCTCTATACTTTAATAAAATAATAACATTAATTATTATGGAGGGAGGGGGGGATTCCGTAGATGTCCTGCTCTAACAAATAAAATAAATGGTCACGTTAGTCATACACTATCTGATTGCTAGAGATTGACTTGTACTTAGTCAGTTGTCTTTATTTATCTCTATTTTATGTTTCTAGTCTCAAGTTTTATATTTATAAGTTGAAATAAAATCCTCGCGCTGCAGACGTTTTATTTTCTTTGGTTTAGTGCTCGGGGGATCGTCTGAACCGAATGACATGTTTCAGTAAAATTTAGAGCTGTGTCTTTAAGCACCTTTAACATTTTATCTCTTTACAGTTTACAATGTTTTTAAATGAGTTACTGTGTTCGATATGTTTGATTATATGAAGCTAACATTAAGGGCCAACCCACACGTACCACAACCACACCACGTCGCAACGACGAAACGCCGTCAACCAGTGGTTACGTGTGAATGGTGTCATTGCAGCTTTTTGTAGTTGCGTTGTGATACTTACAAAATGTCGACGTGGTTGCGTTGTTGCCAGTAGTTGCGATGTGGTTACGTATGAAAGTCAATGAAATGGAGGGGGGAAGAGTGCGTGCCGTGTGCGCGCACTGTCGCGGTCGTTGCATCGACGCAACGTTGTGGTTGCGATGTGGTCGGTATCACACAAGCGGTCGACAACGACTGCAAAATGTGGTACGTGTGAACAGTCCAGCTCATTTACAATACGAAATATACGCCCGACCACGTAGTGTGCTTGTGGTTGTAGTGCGGTTGTAGTACGTGTGGGTTGGCCCTTAAATGACTTATATTATGTAATATTATTATGGACTCACAAAAAACTATTTAGTAGAATTCGAAGCCTTTAACGCCCGGAAGTGGTTTGCCTGCATTACCCGAAGCAAGTATACATATTACATCCCGACGAAGAATAATACAGCGGTGAGGATCAATTTAAATATTAAACAACACTAACACACTGTGATCACGTCGTTGACTAATAAAAAACAACTTATAGAGTGTACGGTCGCATACACACATTTTCTGTATTCGATTTCCGAATTCATATTCCGTATTCGGAAATCAGAATGCATGAAATCAGTAGAAAATACATTGACGCACACGTTCGAGTGCAAGCCAGTGCGCTTGCGAACGAAGAAAAACGAACGTTTGCGCTAATCTCACGGAATTCCGAAACGAATTTCAACATTAGGAAATCGAACACGGAAAACATGTGTACGGCCAGTCTTAATGAAAATAATATGTTGTAACGTTCTAGCTACACTCTACACTATTAGTACAGTCTTTTTAAAAAAATAATAAAGAAAACCCTGTCATTTAGAGGCTTTGAAGGCTTTTTGAGTTTCATTCGATATTTTTATACACGGCGCGTCGGCTTAATGAAAATGTTTATAGATTATCTTCAATAAATTAAGACACCGTGAATTTTCATTAAATATCTGCGCAGTATTTCAGTTTCTTTGTTCCATATTTTCGTTTTAACGAGATAATTATAATTAGCATATTTATTAGGGCAATTAATCTGCCGCTGAAATGTTTTAAGATTCATTCGCGAACCAGAAATATTCTCGCTATTAAAATTCTTACACTTTTGTTTACGTAAGGAACGGAACGCTTTATAGAACCATTTAATTTCTATCAGGTAAGGAAAATTAGACGACGTTGCTTAAATATTTCGATATAATAGTCATTCATTCTTATTAGAGTTTAACAAAATTAAGTAATAGTACTTTAGGATGCATGACGTATGTCCCTTAAATATTTCACTGTGAAGGTAGCAATTAAGGAATTATCATTCAAAAGTGCGCATTTTGTCTGTCTTTCTTTCGGTCCAAAGCCGCTAGATAGATTCAGATATGTTAATATCCACTTTGGGTCCTATTTGGTAATATTTTAAAGGCGAAAGTGTGTCTGTCTGTCTGTCTGTCTGTCCGTCCGTCCGTCCGTCCGTCCGACCGTCCGTCCGTCCGTCTGTCTGTCTGTCTGTTACCTCTTCACGCCCAAACCGCTGAACCGATTTTGCTGAAATTTGGTATGGAGACACTTTGAGTCCCGGGAAAGGACATAGGATACATTTTATCCCGGAAAAATGTACGGTTCCCGCGCGATAATCGATTTTTGGCACAACGGAGTTGCGGGCATCATCTAGTTGGGTATATTTTATTTAAATAAAAAAGTCTCATGTGTCAATGTTTCTTTCATTATCTTTACTACTAATACGACAAGCAACAAGTCCTAAAACTCCGCAAAGAATTTCAATGGAACTACGGGGCCGCGGCGCAATCAAAAAATGCAAATGTCCGAACTTGCGACAATATCATTTGTGCCGACCGTCAAACGTACCGGAAGCTGACGCTGCCTCCGACCGGATATGACGCCATCTGACAGTTAATATCCGCCGCCTCCCGCCAAGCCGATATAGTCTCTATCACAACGGATTAAGAGATTATTTCCCGTGCTCCGCTCAGTAGGCTGGTCGAGTGACCCAAAGGAATTCTACAGACTACTCTCATCCTTCGTGTAGTATTGTTTTAAGTGTTTTTACTACTTATTACTACTAAAAAGCTGATAAAACTGTTGGCATTAGCTGTTATTAGAAAACTAACACCATATTACGAGAACTATGTAGACACGTTCTATACTTTTAATCTACGAATAATAAAAACCAAGGAAACGTAACTCCTATTCTTCAATCGTTTTGAATTTGGTTCTCAAGGTTCTTTTCGCACACTATAGTTTGTGCGTTATAAGATGATATGGGTGACACTTCTCATATTCCTTGCTACGGATTTTTCTACAAGAAAACAAAAAATCAAAAAAATGTAACAAATTATATTCCATCTACAAAAACAAATGTTTCCTATAACTATAAATGAATAAAAATGAAAAGTTGCTAAATGCTAACTTATTAATATAAAATTATAAATAACATTGAAATAGGAGTATGAAATTATTGATACGAAAATATTTGAAAAATGTCAGATGCATGAAACGGAACTTATGCCGATAGAGATTGACACTGTTGAATCGAAATCAAATCGATAAAAAGGGCGGCCATCTTAAATCGAAGTCGCCACTCTGAAACGTCAGTACGAAATCGATAGTTTCGATTGCAATTCCTTTACGAAGTGATTCGATATTTTTAAATTATCGATTAAAATTTTTGGGTAACTTCCCTACTATTGTCAATTATAATGTGTCACCCATATCATCTTAAAACGCACAAACTATAAAATAATATGGGAATAGCTACGAAAAACAGAACACTATATTCAAATTGACAAAATAAAGCCGTTGACAATAATTGTCACTTCTATAATTACACAAAATTCTTCCATGTATTCGGTCTCTTTTTGCATAAAGAAAGTAGAAGAAGTTGTAGAATCGAAACAAATTTTTTGACACAGTTACTCTTCCTTAGTTTTTCCTTTTAATTTATCCTATTTTCGATAAGCACACGCCTAGAAAGAGGCGTTTTATATATTATCTCCACCTTATTTATGCTATTTCTACAATTTAGTAAAGTGAACAAATTTAGTTTATTATTTTATATTGATTTTATATTTAAATTGTACCGGAGTACGATTTACCCATGTTAATGATGATAATGGTTGAGTAAGTATAGCAATCGAACAAAAGTTCTGTGCAAATTCAAATTTATCTCTAGAATAGTCTGTTCCGGTTGAATGCTCTCAATAAGTTACCGTTGTGTAATCGAACAGATAAATAGTATAATAGCACCCGTCTTTATCATTAGCTATTACATTGAGGGGTAGAGCTTGTAGACAAGCTTGAAATGACTAGCCCGACAAAACTAGTTGATATAATTAGTGAGAAATTTGTTTATTGTTTAAAATGTTTATTTATCAGGGCGAGCGAAGCGAGCCCTAGTATATCCCACAACCTTTACATTTTGTGGTACACTTTACGGAAAAACTATCAGGCATATTGATTTGTGCTTTAACATAGTAATTTTTATTTATATGTGGATGTGTTGTCATCAGTCAGTCAAGGTGTGACGACGCGAGCCCTCACAAAGCTCGGCTTCTAGCTAGTTTAATTAACTTTAATATCGTGAATACGATAGAGAGCTCTAGATAACTCTGAAAATCCAAGCTGTTAGCCTAAATAAGCTAATAAGTGAGTAAATAAAAAATGTAACACTAATAAACTACAATTCTGATGCAAAATTTCCACACTATTTTTACAACTTAATGTGGAAAGTAGAAAATATGGTGCAAGAAGATTGTGTTTTACTAGTGTTAAAATATATAAATTTCCACAAACAACCCACAATACAATAAGAAATATATTACAAAATACCATAATATAAATGAAGATTAAACTAAAGAAAACAAAATATACAAATCTATGAAGAGACACATACACTCTGGTAGTACTTTTAATTTAAAATTTCGTGAGATCAAAGTTTTGAATTAAATTAAATTAGCTCCAACTTTCTCCCAGTCAAAGATTGTTAAAGATATGATGTAAAACTTTATTATGTTCATTTCAAGATTCAAATAATTATAATTGTAACTCCGTGCTTAAAATAAGTGCAATAACTTCAACATTTATTTATTAGAGATTAGAAAACTGAGCGGACTAAATTGATAGTATTTCATCTTCATACAAAAATTTTGATGAAATAAAATTGGAATAGATCATTATACGAGTACATGCGTATTTAAATCATTATACGTATTCATGCGTATTTATAGACCCTTATTTGCACATAAAAAACACAGTAGACAATGTTATTTAGAAATTATGCAAAATGTCTGCCTTATTGCTTTAAGAGCCCGGGTTACCCTCGAAATTCTCATACATACGTAATACCAAAATCATTTTGTCATACGAAAATATTTAACATGTTTGAGTTATTTTTCAGCTTAAAATAGTAATTACCTAGGTTCCTGAACAAAAATTAACTTCAAAATATTTAAACACTAAAAAATAGAGTAAAACACTAAAAAATATATAAATAAATAGTAAATTTAATACAAAATATTTAAATACTAAAAAATATTTTTTAGAGTTGAAATATTTTGTAGTAAATTTAATATTTATGTATATATATTTTTAGTGTTTAAATATTTTTTTGTAGTAAATTTATTTAAAAAAATTTATACACAAAAATTTTTTTTTAGTGTTTAAATATTTTGAAGTTAATTTTTGTACAGGAACCTAGGTAATTACTATTTTAAGCTGAAAAATAACTCAAACATGTTAAATATATTCGTATGACAAAATGATTTTGGTATTACGTATGTATGAGAATTTCGAGGGTAACCCGGGCTTTTAAGCGGTTTCTCCCGAGTACCTATCTAGTAACAAATAAGCAAATAATTAATAATTTAATTGTGTAAACTACTACCTATTCGAGTTAACTACTAATTTGTGTTTGTTGTATCAAAGTTGAGATCAAACGTATCACGTTTGTCCTACATCCTAATTCCGACATTTAGCATTCAGGTCGGTATGCAAATCGCGCTTGCATATTTACTACAGAAATGTGGCTTACTAAATAGTTTCAATTTCGCTCTAAATGGTTATATCAGGGGATTATGACGTTTCTAAGTAATATTAGGAATTAATTCTGTAACTCGAGTTTTGGCATTACGAAGAAACAGGATTCATCTCTAATTTCGTATTCTATATGTTATCAATTATCATGAGAAATATCCACATTTGATACAGAATAAGGACATTATTAAAAACAATACCTCGTGTCGTAGGACTAGGGTGCCGCCTGCTAATCAATCAAGATTAGTAAATGGTAGTTACTGAATAATCAGGTAACACTTATAATTTCGTTATTTGCTGCAAATATGTCCTTTACTTGATATTAATGTGGATGTGTGAAAACCTGCTCGGTAAAAATAAAGAAAAAACAATACATTAAATTACAATCTCAACCTGATACTAATACTAACTTAAAAAACATTTTACTTAATATATACGTGATAATATGATGTGGATATCACAATCAATTGTAACATGTATAGAGTAAGACTGTGTGATAATGTATCCTAGTTTTTTTTTTTACCCTAATAAACAATAAAAAAATAAATGCAGCAGGTAAAGGTATCGTTTTATAAAAAATATAAAGAAAAATACATGTGGCACTCGGGGACTGCCGCGGTAAAGTTTGTCTACATACATACGTCTAGTCGCACGCACACAAACACCGTGCCGAAGTCTGCCGAACTGAAACTACTATAGACAAGTGTTAGGGTCTAAACAACTAGGCTGAATTACGCCGGCGTAATTTACGTGGCCGAAATTACGTTCAGCCGCTTACGTCTGATGCGACACACTATAAATTACGCGGCGTAATTTCCGTTGCGGAACGCGCGCGTAAGTGAGTATTTAAAATTCTCAGATGTAATGTGTGCGTTAACGCTTTGGAGTTAAGGTTGGATTTGCTATGTTCGGTTTTGATAATTCCGTCGCGTATAGTGTGTTGCTATACAAATCATTACCGCCGAATCGCTGCCAAACTTTACGCTCGACTCGGCTCGACGGAATTTCGGCATAGTGTGTCATCTGTCGCGTTCCGTCCGTATTTTGTATGCGTTTGATACGCGGCGTAAACGCGGCGGAATTTACGTCGACGTAATTCAGCCTAGTGCGTTTAGACACTTAGGTTTATATTAGCTACGGAATTTCTTGATTCGGTCGCCGCGCTCAAAGCCCGCGATAAAAGCTATGCAATAGTTTAAAAACATAATAAAGAGCGCGCTAGTTTCATTTTAGATTTATTTTTTTCAGATTAAAATCAAAGGAGGGGCGGATCTTGTAATTTTCCTCAGCTTCAGTAGTACGCCGATAAAAAGTGGTTAACCTTACTGCAGCATCTTTTTCCTTATTCCTGTCTATTTACTATCAAACTACAATATGGTAATTCTCATGACATGTTAAACCAACGACAAGGCATCGATGTTGTGAATTGTGATATAAGAGACACATTACACACATTTACAGTAGAAAACTCACTTCTCTGAGTATATTCAACCCCTACACGAAAGTATACAAAATCTGGTGCCTTACTCGTGAAACTGATATCGATTTGATACGAGTCTGATTTCGATTTCGTTTTTGATGTCATTGTAATGCGTAGGAGTTACGGAACAAAATCGTATCAAAATCGAGATGTTGCCATGGCGTCTTATCAACGTCGTTATAGCAACGTCCTTGTTATAAAGTAGTAGAAGGTTACGAAAAATATGAAATAATGTTTGTGTTTTTTCGTCATACTATAAAAATACATTCCTCTAGAAACTTTAGATGGATGTGCCCATTTTCTACTTTAGTGTGTTTAAAATGGTTATTTTCGTTAAGGAACTTCTTGACATTAAATAATAAATAATTATTTATATATAATATAATAAATAATAATTATTTAATTAAAAAAATTGACACTTAACATTGTCATATATATATTCTAGTATTTATAAAATTTGTATCCCTGCATGCCGACATTAAAAGTTAGTTTTTATTTGGAAAGTAATGGTTCGTCCGACGTACCTACAAATTGAGATTCCTGGAAGAAAATCCAGAAATCGCAAAAGGGTACATGCGGGCGAGCCAAGCTAAGCACGATACCAAACTCAAATGGGACCGTATAGCTGTAGAGCTTAACTCCATTGGAGGTGCCATCAATCACATTAAAAATGCTTGCAGATGAGTCACTTTTTTTAATGAAATAAGGGGGCAAACGAGCAAAAGGGTCACCTGATGGAAAGCAACTTCCGTCGCCCATGGACACTCGCAGCATCAGAAGAGCTGCAGGTGCGTTGCCGGCCTTTTAAGAGGGAATAGGGTAATAGGGGAGGGTAGGGACGGGAAGTGAGGGGAATAGGGTAGGGTAGGGAAGGGAATAGGGTAGGGGATTGGGCCTCCGGTAAACTCACTCACTCGGCGAAACACAGCGCAAGCGCTGTTTCACGCCGGTTTTCTGTGAGAACGTGGTATTTCTCCGGTCGAGCCGGCCCATTCGTGCCGAATCATGGCTCTCCCACGTTAGATTATTATGTTAAAATTATAATGAATTAATAAATATTATCAACAAAAAATGAAACAACACCACACCGATCGATACCCTAGGGATCCTAAAAACATTTACAATACCTAACTCGGCAACAATCGATCTCGATGTCGATGCCTATGTTGCTACCGTGAAATTTGACGTTTATAAACGATCTGTAAGTCGATTCTCAGACAATTTTGTTTATCGCGAGCACCTAAGATTTCGATTTGGCGAATGTTTCGATGCTGATTAGTTCCAAATTGAGCCGCAGCCCGATCGTGCGCTAGCATAGCTGTCAGGAATAGCAAAATCCATTGAGGTTGAATTAGTTTCAAACCGATCCGCAGCACGATCGTGCGCTATTTTAGATGTCTAGAGTGTCAAAAACCGTTGAAATCGAAAATCGAAATCGATATCAGTTTGGGGAGTAAGGCCCCTGCAGTATGTAAGTCGTACGCTACATCTCCCGCGCTGTAAATCGCGCGACCGACATTTTTATTGCCGACGACACCACACGATTCAGTATACCAAGCCTTTATATTGGATTACAACGGCATTCCATGTTAGAGACGTGATAATATACGGTATATAAAGAGTAAAATCTAACTTAAAGAACAGGGGTCACCAATTAGTTTCGCTCGGGGTCCATTTTGAGAAATGAAATAACCTTCTCGGTCAACAGACAAATTACAAAGGTATATTTTATTTACATAATATATTATTATCTATGAGAAAAGTGTCAATATTTTTGCTTGTTTGGAGTAAAATTGCTGCAGCAATGTCAATAGACATTAAATCCTGGAGATGTTCATCAATAAGTCAAGACTCGAGACCGAAATTTATTTTTTAATAAGTTCATCTTCAAAGATGTTTGGTCCGCACACAATTATTGGTCGGCTGTCCGGACGCGGACCGCGGTACGCTATTTGGTGACCCCTGTTATAGAATACTAAATCTCTCCAACGGTTTGGGCGTGAACAGACAGACAGACACACTTTCGCATTTATAATATTAATATAGTAGTAGATGACGCCCGCAATTCCGTTGCACATAAATACGTTTATCGCGCGGGAAAATTCTTCCGGGATAAAAAATTATCCTATGTTCTTTCCCGGGACTCAAAATATCTCCATACCAAATTTCAGCAAAATCGGTTCAGCTATTTAGGAATGGTGAGGTAACAGACAGACAGACACACTTTCGCATGTATAATATTAAATATGGATTGACAAGTGAATGAGTATAAATAATTTATGAAGCAAAAAAAGGAACATTAATTAATTTCACCCCCAAGAGGATAAGTAATAAGTACTACCTTTTTTGTGGAGCCAAAGCGTGAGCAACTGAATAAATAGCTATAGAGTACACTCTATCCCCCTTTGGCCCCTTATTATTTAAAACAACACACCGAAATTAATTTTCATACAAGTTAAGTTGGAAACAAATTATCGGACGTTGTCCTCGGACGTTTTCCTCCACGGATGTGGCTTGTTTACTGTGCACATTGTCTGACATAAGTTGCGGACGCGACCTTGAGCGTTCGGACGTCCGAACAGAATCTGGCTGGCCGGATGTTTTTGCATCCGCGGACGTCTGCCATTGACATATAGGTTAGGTCTTTGACATCCGCGGATGGACCGTGCACATTGTTAAGTCGCATCCATCAGCCGCAACTTATGGATGCGTCCGATAATTTGTTTCTAGCTTATGTCAATTGCAGACGTCTGCGGATGCAAAAACATCCGGCCAGCCAGATTCGGACGTCCGAATGCTCAAGGTCGCGTCCGCGACTTATGTCAGACAATCTGCACAGTTTAGTGTATTTTGTATTGATCAGATATAAACAAGCCGCATCCGATGAAAACGTCCGCGGACGTTCATTCGATAATTTGTTCCCAGCTTATCTGCGTCTGTCTGACACATTGAAAAAGTCACATGAGAGACAAAGACAGTAAACCTTGACTTCGTTGTGTAAATATCATTATTGTCATTGAACTGTCACCAGCAGTAAGTATTTCCGGACCTATCCGACCTGTAAACCTTCAAGAAGAGAGCGTATTCCCTCTTAAAAGTCCGGCAACGCACCTGCAGCTTTTCTGATGTTGCGAGTGTCCATGGGCGACGGTAGTTGCTTTCTATTAGGTGACCCGTTTGCTCGTTTGCCCCCTTATTTCATAAAAAAATAATATGCCAATTTTCAACTGTCCTAAAACCTATTACTACTAAACCATGCGAGGCTGATTGGCGTGTTGTACCCATAAAGTTAATATACCTATCGGAATAGAGCAACAATCTCGAGCTGTCAAACAAAACCAAAATTGGTTTTCATCTGTGTGAAAAATATGTGTACGTATACACTTACACAAGCATGATTGAACATGAATTCTATGAGATTAAATTGTCAACGTGCGGCACGTGCCGACTGGACGTCAAAAAAAGAGTGCTGCTGTCATGTACCACACGTCTCTTTTTACCACGCAGTGTTACTGATAGTGGCATCTCTCTTGCTCAGACTCGGCCTGATTGCGTCCAGTTAATTGAGCTTTTTGTACCCCCAATTGAGAGTCTTTGACTACTGATTTTGGTGAACGAGCAATAATTTTACTATACCTAACTAAGATTTAGTTGAACAAGTGTTGTAAATTGTATTCATATTTCTAAAGATGGTAGAAAAAGAACTTCACGTCACAAACTGCATTTAATCGTACTAAATCTAATGAATGCATGCCAAATATAATTCTGTGACTTTTAAACGAGTAGTAAAATCTGTAATAATGAAGACGTGAGTGGAAGAATCGAACAAGTAATATTTCGTAACATACGCACAATAACTCATTTTTTCCCTAATTATTTTAATAAAACTTGTAACTTATCTATTTCATAACCTAGCTAACATATCTGGCTACACATGTAATCCATAGTTTTTCTATTTCAAATAATTTTTCCGGCCCTATTTAGCCTCCACATAAAAGCAAAAAAAACGGGAAGTTTTTTCATGTTACTTACCTTATTCTTTTTACCTTATTCTTTTTTACGCATAACATAGGAGCGAGTAAATATGCGAATGCACCGTAATAAGTAAGTTAAGTACTTTAAAGTTTAATTGCTTGTCGCTTTTGTATTTACTTCAGCATAAATTCATTTAAAAATTAACGAAATCCTTTGTAAGTTTCAAAGCATATAACAGGAAGATAGAACGAAACCCTCATATTAAGCCCCGCTTCCATCGACAAAGCCGACCGCGGACCACACCGGCCATTATAAATTCCCTGTCGGCCGATACTTTGACGGAAACTAAAACTCCCGTGTAATCTATTACATAGACATATTGGTTAGAGGATGAACTAATAATTATTCGTGGCTTACATCAGGTTAGTAGGTACTTATTTATACCCATGGGCTCCGGCAGGGGGGTGTCAGGTACACTTGCACCCCTTGGGAATCTCGGGATCAGCAGGAATTATTAAAATAAAAAGCTCTAACCTAATCCTATTACCATGCCGTACAAATATAGTTCGTAATGTTTTGGCACTAAATGTATTCTGTTGACGTAAATATACAGTCACTGTTGTTCGTAAAAAGTAAAAATAAAAGAAAAGAGAGAAAACTAAAATCTGCACCCCTTGGAAATTATTTCTGCCGGCGCCCATGTTTATACCAGCTATAAGGCTGTGGCTGAGATCGCTATTTTTCTAACACGGACTAATACTATTACAGCTCTTTTAATTTAGGATAGATAAACACTATCTCTGACTTGAGTTCCAAACCGAGATTTAGGAATAACGAAGAGAAGCGAAATAGATGAAGCCGGATTTAATGCGTATAAGCTATCATAGAAATAGTTTTACGTCTACTCCGCAATACATTTTCACGAAGTCCGATCGATTTTGATCGGACTTAGTTTCTAACTGCTATAAAGCTAACCGCTAAGACCATAAAACAAAGATCGATATAGAGTTAGGTGAAGTAAGTACATTATTTCCTAAGACTATGTTAGTATAAATACAAGTGATTATTATGTTATGTAGATTAGTCCAATGTCTCCATATTGGACTTTCAAACTTGATACCAATTTCCTTCAGCTATTAGGCTATATTTTTTTTTTTAGGCTTTTTAACATACTTCGTTATGCATTAGAATAAAAATTATACAAGTTACGAAATTATACAAAACAGAAAACAAAAACGAAAATAAATATCTAATATTCATGCAAGGCAAAGCGTTAAGTCAACGAAATTCGCAGCACGAGTATAAAATATATGTGTGTACATGCCACAAATCGGGCTTAAACCACGTCACGACCACAACACAGATAAGTAAAACATGTATTTATGGCGACAAGAACGTGTAATGTTTCCTAGACTACGCTAAAATTCATTTCCTAGCTGTAATTAGCTTTTTAGGCGCTTTACGTGGTTCTTAAAGCTTCAGTCATGAGTTTTTTTTCTTTTCTTGCATGTTTCTTAAGCATGGTTCGATGTTTACTGAGATATAATTGTTACCTTTAATTATCAATTGGCGGAAGATTTGCTAATCTTTAACAAACGAACGAAGCTTTTAATGTGTCATATTATTTAAGCATAACGATATTTCGCTTTAAAAGTTAAGTGTCGCTATTTATCATTGTGCACACAATATTATGTAGGTAATATAAATATAATATACATACAATATAATATAATAATATACAATATGCATACAAATAAACAAGACTACATCGAGTTTTAGAGAGGTTAAAAAAACAGAAGCATTAAATATATGACATCCGATTATTGATTACTACCAAATGTGGTAAAAATAGTTGTTCTTGTTAATACCTAATGACCCGTGAAGGTCACGAGGGTCATTCCCATTCTTGTTTTAAAAATAAATCAGGCAGTAAGGGGAACGGCTTAACATGTGTGGCAAACTGCCAACTTACGATTATGGACTTCTTGGAGCTATTTTACCAAGATTTAGCTGTTTCATCATCGACTGGGTAAAGATTAGCCGAAAGTTAGCATCGAATCATCAGAGCACATGTTAAAAGTGATGTTAGGTCATAACTCATAATATTTAGCAACTAGATGACGCCCGCAACTCCGCTGCGCCAAAATTCGTTTATCGCAAGGGAACCGCACATTTTCCGAGATAAAAAGTACTCTATGTTCTTTCCCGGGACTCAAAGTATTTCCATACCAAATTTCAGTAAAATCGGTTCAATGGTTTGGACGTGAAGAGGTAACAGACAGACAGACAGACTTATTCGTATGAATTACAATGATACAATAACCTCCTACTTTTTGAGAAAGTCAGTAAAAATATATTCAATTCCACTCACAATATTTTAATTTAAAAATTATGAGCGTGAACGCTGACAGATAATACCTTGATTATAATTTTTAAAAGGTCCTGGTACACCTAGCTATGAATAAAAAGCACTCTCAGGTAAATGTAATGTTTCCGGAAAAAACTTTCTAGGAAAATCTTAACATTTTATTCTACGCGATATTTTAATACTATGACTGTGTACAACTAAATCTACAAAAAAGACTGCCATTTGTCATTCTTGTTTAAATTATATTCCTTCTATTTTATTTCACACTAAATGACACGGTGAATTTCGTATCACTTTGCATCTAATATAAACCTTCCCTGGACTTCCATGAATATCTCAAAACTAGAATTAGCCAAATCGCTTCAGCCGTTTTAAAGTCTTAGAGAGATTAACAAAATTTTAAATTTGTTATTACTTATTACAGATAACTTTCTTTATTCTTCACCCTTCTTTATCTATAATCTCAAATCGATATTTTTAATTACACAAGTTCCTGAACGTTTCACAATCCTACAAATTGAATTCGCTTATTCACGTATGGAAATAAAATAGTTTTTGACGTTCGATTGATGCGAATTCGAATCGAGAGCGACACTTGACTCCAATACGTTCATCGCTCGATTACTTTTCCCATTACAATAAAAAGCTATTCGCAACTTTTAGTAAAACTCTAGAACGAGCACGGAACTGTCTTTCCGGACCTACACGACCTGCAGACCTTCAAGAAGAGAGCGTATTCCCTCTAAAAAATCCGGTAGCGCTCCTACAACTCTTTTGATGTTGCGAGTGTCCATGGATCAGGTGACCCGTCTGATCGTTGCCCTCAATTTTATATAAAAAAGTACTAAATAGTGTTTGTATCACTACAATCTTAGGGCTCATCTTCGCTTGAAACTACAATATAATTTATGCTTGGTTTCTGAGGGATCTTGCAGAAGCTATTTCTATTTTTGATTGGCATTATCAAAACTCTAGCCAAACACAAATGCCGTTACATAGATAAACTCAATTTTATCATAATTTTAGTAAGTGAATGCAAATTATGTTGGAAACTATGAAAAGTGGTACTGAAGAAAGTTATTTCCGACCAATGAGGGGTGACAACGAATGTATCTAATGGTAATAATAATGTGTATGACAATAATGTATGTATATTGTATGTATACCCGTTAAAAAATAGTGGATAGGTAAAAATGTTATGCTACCTAAAGTTATCTTTTAATTTCCTTTAAAAACCACAGCCATACTACGAGTCTTTGTTGATGTAAGCGTAAACGGCGTAGAGTTTTTGCTAAAATTATATCTAATTAGTCAACAAGTACTAAGCGGGAGTCTGCGAGTTAAATTAATTAAAAACTTGAGATTAAATTAAGGAAGACATAAAAGTGACTTAGTTTATACAGTCTGGAGGGCGATTATCTTGAGTCTTAGTTCATAGAGATGCTCTTTCCAAACTTATGTAACTGCTGGCGAACTCATTCATTAGGATAATTTTCACTCGCTAATAGAGATGTTCTATCATACCCGCAACTCTGCCTTAAGCACCATGCTTTTAGTGGGTAGATCCTTCCGGGAGTCCCACATACCCCGGCCGATATTCCCCATCTGTCGGGGATGCGTAAAGTATTTCCCCTGAATGTGAAAAAGGCTAATCCATACTGTGTCTGTCCGTTTATAAGTCTGTCACCTCTTCACGCCGTTTTGAACGCAATTTGCTGAAACGTATGGCCATGGAGATACTTTGAGTTCCAGCAAAGAACTAATGAAATACTTTTTATCCTGTAAAAAAGTACGGTTCCTGTGCTTTCAGCGCAACGAAGTTGCGGGCATCATCTAGTGTATAATAAATATTATAGACTACTTTATAATAAAAAAAGTTATTGCGTTATCCCTTTTGTCGCAGGCAATGCTGAGAACTGTTCCTTTATGATCAATGTTTTCTTTATCCTGCTAAAAGCTGCTTTCACAGCGGCTAGTAGCTGAGGTAACTATGAAAATGCTAATGTCAAGCCTAATTTATACTGCATGAGCTTTTAAAATTATGTTAAGCCGGATAATTGATAAGCTATTGCTCTGTTCAGATATAAATAATGTAAACTTAAAGATTAAAAGATATTTTTTTCTATGTAGTATTGTATTTTGTATCTCTATATTTAAGAGTAAAGGTATGCTACTTTATTACATTATAAGGCTATGCTACTAACATTTCATCTACAGCTACCACTTAGGCGGTTGGTTTTGTTTATTGTGGTATTACTATTCAAGCAGGTATGCTGGATCTATCTGTCATGTGAATTTCTGTGCCGGACAAAGACAAGCAGATCTTGTACAGTTATTCGCTATGTAAATATTATTAAGTGGCTTAAAAACAGTGATATTATAAATGTGAAAATGGGTCTGTCTGTCTATCTACTTGACGATGACGACCTCTGTGGCTCAGTGGTGAGCGCGTTGGTAGCTCAAGCCGGGGGTCGCGGGTTCGAATCCCGCCGACGGAACAAAAAGTTTTCAATGTTCCCGGGTCTGGATGTGTATTAAATATGTATATGATGTAATAAAAATCTTAAATTATATGTATAGTATAAAAGTATTAAATATAATAGTCTGGTACCTGTAACACAAGTCCTTCAGGTACTTAGCACGGGGCCAAACTGACATGGTGTGAAGCGTCCATAGATATTATTATATTATTACTAGATGACGCCCGCAACTCCGTTGCGCCAAAATTAGTTTATCGCGCGGGAACCGTACATTTTTCCGGGATAAAAAGTATCCTATGTCCTTTCCCGGGACTCAAGGTATCTCCATGCCAAATTTCAGCCAAATCGGTTCAGCGGTTTGGGCACACTTTCGCATTTATAATATTAGTATGAATTATATTGCTTCTTCATGATTAAACATGATTTTGATGAGGATAAGGGCATAAAATACTTTTTATTTCGGAAAAAAAGTACGGTTCCAGCGCGATAACCGAATTTCAGCGCAACGGAGTTGCGAGCGTCATAGCAACAGCAAACCTGGAAAACGAGATTTACTGACTGTACATCCATACTACTTACAGTATTTGCACATGTTTAGTACTCAGCACATGATGCAATCTAAATACCATATCCGAATTCCCCTATGCGTACGGAATACAGATTTGCGTTGTAACAGAAATATGTGGGCTGAATACCCATACCACCCTACCCCTAATAAACCCGAGCGTAAACCCAATACTACAACGAAGATTCAGTTGAGTCTTCGTTGCAGTAAAACTGAGATCTGTAGAAATCGATTTTGACTCCTAGGAATATAACTTGAAGCAATGAAGTTTTTTTTAGTGTTTTAGTTAATTTATTTTAGCCATTTTCAAATTTTAAATTTGAAAAATGTGTCTGTCGTCTGTCTACCTGTTAGATCTTTCTCGCCTGATCGTTAGGTTGCGTTTCCACTGGAGCTATATTGCATAAAATCCATATCCATACTTCCATACTTTCCATACTAATATTATAAATGCGAAAATGTGTCTGTCTGTCTGTCCGTCTGTCTGTCTGTCTGTCTGTTACCTCTTCACGCCTAAACCGCTGAACCGATTTTGTTGACATTTGGCATGGAGATACTTTGAGTCCCGGGAAAGGACATAGGATTATTTTTGTCCCGGAGAAATGTACGTTTCCCGCGCGATAAACAAGATTTGGCGCAACGAAGTTGCGGGCATCATCTATAGTGTATTTATAAGAGCCAATAAAATCGCCGCGCTAAGTAAGATCAAGCAAATAAAGCGATTCTATTGATTCTCAAAAAAACATACCTTGCAACGCAGCTCCGGTGGAAACGCTCCCTTACCTAATTTCTCTCCATTCGGTGCCCGTACTTTAGCTTAATCAAAAACACGATCTAAACAATACAGTAATGTACAAACAGCGCTGTTATGATGCCAATTCGTCGCGATCCGTGTACGTGGGCCGTAACTCGCCATCGATCTGTTTTCAGTTCGCATCGCAGTTTCGTTCGCGACTCTTGGTGTTGTAAAGTAAGAATAACAAAGCGTTTTTTTCCTTTTGACACCCGACTTTCGTAAGTTCATATTTAAAACTCGTTTCAGACGAGTAAATGAGTAGGTATAGTATAATAGAGTAGGGTAGATAAAAGGAAATATCCTTTAATATCCCCTGCGGTTTATATAATATTGATGGAAGTGAAACATGTTTTTACAATTCAATTTGTAATGTATGATTGCCCTTTCATAAGCTAAGTAAACGAAGCACTTTGAAACTCGGATACCTGGTTGTAGAGTCAGAAAATAAATTGATATAAATGGCAAACCTACGTTTTCTTATTGGGTTTTGTCAAGTCAATGTCGGTCGTGATATTCTGTCGGCTGGGTGTTACTCGACCAAATTATCTCGCCACCTTCTGTCAATGAATCAACTTCCCTGATAATATATAGATATTTTGACTAAAGGACTGTCACACACTACGGTCCCTGTCACAGTAATCGAGACCTATCGTTCCAACGTAATCCGACCAAATTACTTCGCAACCATCTGCCTTAGATGAATCAACTTCTCCGATACTACATAGATTTTTGACTATAGGACTGACAAACACTTTTAACACGGTCACATTCACAGTAATCTAGACCCATCGTTCAGGCACATTGGGGTAATTTCTGCTTGTCGCTCCCGCTTGTAACTCGAGACGAGTTCTCCCGGGGGTAATCTCATCGCGAAATTAATTTCATCCGCGCCGTAATTGTACCGTCTTCTGTTACAGCGCTACACCGAATTACACTGTAAGTGTACACTGCTACGGTAAATATACACCGTTTCTGTAAAAATATTTCTGTAACGTAAAAGAACATACAGAATGGTTTCAAAGCAAAAAAGATGTTAAAGAGCGTTATGAGTTTAACCTTATCTTCAAAGAATTGACAAAATTATCTTACGCGCTGTTTTATATGTTGTAGACTTTTGTACCCAAATGGTAAAAACGGGACCCTAGCTATTACTAAGACTTCGTTGTCCGTCTATATGTCTGTCTCCAGGCTGTAACTCAAGAACCGTCTTCGTCGTCCGAAGTCTACCACTTCTGAACTTTGCACAGTATGTATGTATTTTTGTTGCCGCTATAACAGTATTAGTATTTGTATCAATTCTAATATCAATTTCCTCTCATACGAAAACACAATTTGTGACCGATTTATGCTCCATAATGTTACGAAACTCATCGTGCGCGAGTCCGACTCGCTCTTAGCCGATTTTATTGAAACTTTTAGTAATTAGTAAGCTTGTACGTAGTGATTTTTACATAACTGTATGTAGTCGCACTTCATATCAAATGATATTGCGTAATAAAAACCAATGACGTAATCTAGATTCATATAAACTTATAGTTTGTTCGTTTTATGATGATATGCGTGACACATTATAATTGACAATAGTAGGGAAGTTACCTAAAAAAATTAATCGAATAATTTAAAAATATCGAATCACCTCGTAAAGAAATTGCAATCGAAATTATCGATTTCGTACTGATGTTTCAGAGTGACGCCGGCGATTTAAGATGGCCGCCCTTTTTTATCGATTTGATTTCGATTCAACTGTGTCAATCTCTATTGACATAAGTTCCGTTTCATGCATCTGACATTTTTTAAATATTTTCGTAACAATAATTTTATACTCCTATTTCAAAGTTAATATTTATAATTTTATATCAATAAGTTAGCATTTAGCAACTTTTCATTTTTATTCATTTACAATTACAGGAAACATTTATTTTTGTAGATGGAATATAATTTATTACATTCTGATTTTTTTTGTTTTCTTGTAAAAAAAATCCGTAGCAAGGAATATGAGAACTGTCACCCATATCATCTTAGAACGAACAAACTATAGTAAGCTGACTTAAGTTTCTATACCACGAACCTTCTGTAATCAACCAGACCATAGCCGTGAATCATCAATACCGTCCGTTCACACTTATTATACCCCTGATGGGACCTTATGCTGACCACATAAGAGTCATTTTCATGGAAACTTATTAACACGGTTCGGCTAAGGCTTCGGTAAGGCGACACCGGGCAGATGAGGCGGAAGTGGAACCCTTCACCTCATACGTTCATATTACCTTCGATGAAAACAGCCCTTATATGGTTGACATAAGGGTGATTCTAAGGTAAAAAGTCTTTGAACGCACAGTATGAACTTACTACAATCACAGCTTATATTTTATGCATCAAAGGGCTCTTAATAGGATACACATTATTATTTGGAATACGTGTCCTACTCGTATAATTCCATAATAATATTAGTATGATTTTACACGAAGTCATAAAAATATTATCATGATTGAGTACTACTTTTGTGATAGTGTGGTTTGTGGTTCTTTCGTAGACTTTTCAGAGACCTTTTGTAGGCTCTTCGTAGACCCATCGTAGAGCTTTCGTAGACGAGCTACGAGAAAAGTAATCCATACTTCCATATTTCCATACTAATATTATAAATGCGAAAGTGTGTCTGTCTGTCTGTCTGTCTGTCTGTTACCTCTTCACGCTCAAACCGCTGAACCGATTTCGCTGAAATTTGGCATGGAGATACTTTGAATCCCGGGAAAGGACATAGGATACTTTTTATCCCGAAAAAATGTACGGTTCCCGCGCGATAAACGAATTTTGGCGCAACGAAGTTGCGGGCGTCATCTAGTAACAAAATAATATTGAAAACTAAGGCCGGTATAAATAGTCAGTAATTTTTTGTCTCGCTAAATAAAGTGGGCCCCCTGCGAGTTTCTTACGTCAGTTCTTCTCGCCGGGGTTCTCGATCCGGTGGTAGGCACCGTATTATCAACATTCTGAAAGCATTTTCTTAAAATCTATTCAGAAATAAAACAATTTTTATTTTATATTTTTTATAGTACGGTCTGTGATTGGTTGGCTGTCAAAATTTGGACCAATCACAGAGCCTAACCGCGTCTTGAGACCGGGTCATATCCTAATACTTCAGTCGGAATTTCCAGGAATTGCTATTGTATTCTATTGTTGTCGCGATCACCGGTGCTCGCGCGGGGCCTGAAGATATTAAGTACTGACTATTTATACCAGCCTAAATAACTTGCATTTCGACCGTAGGAAGCAATAAAGGTAAACTGAAAAAAAAACTAAGTACTAGCTTAAAAAAACAGTAACAAAGAAAACTTTACTATCTGAAATTCTCACATATTTACATAAATTATTATTCACAGACTAGCGACAGAAATACAGTAAGGCCATTCATGTGAGACCTAAAGTACAACATCCTGAAAAGGATTCGAATCCCAGTGAAATGTTGTTAATGATAACTCAATACGAATAAACAATTCCTATACACAATTTGTATAATTATCTCCATTATACGGAACAATTAATCTAAACAATTAATGCTAATTACTGAATATTGTTACTAATACTGCACAGTAACACTATCAGCCAGTAAGCCAGAGCTTTTTAATTAAAAGCAAGTTATACCAATGCAAAGCATTATATATAAGTATTGATTTCACAGATTACTTTATTCTTTACATTTTAGAAGCTAAGTTTTTATGAGATAAGACATTTTTCTCTTCTGGCAAAATCCTAAACGTAAGGACATTATTATGCCATGCAACTTACTGTACAGTAACAGTACTGTACAGTAAGTTGCATAAACACAAAAAAAAAACTTTTCTGGTAAAACATAATATAAATAAAGCCCAAAAAAAGGGAGGCACAAAAGTTAATATCACAAGTCAAAATAGCTGCAGCCATCGTCTAGTCTTTCGTAAAATAAACAATATGACAGTTTAATGAAAACCACGTAATAATAAAGTCAAAAGCCAGCTGTTGTTTTGTGATTACGAGAAGCATAAAATATTAGTTCCGTTCAGTCGCTCTTGAAGTATGAACGAATGCATGAGTGAATGAAGTAGGTAACTAATGTTTTACTACACAAGAGCAATTACTAATTTTTCTCCTCTAATTTGAACAAACCTTGTAACTTACCTACTTCATCATCTAACTAATATCCAGTCATACTATTTTCCGGTCCTAAAGCCTCCATTTATGAAAAAATCGGCCAAGTACGATTCGGACTCGCAAACGAAGGGTTCCGTACCGTTATAGAGCAAAAATAGGCCATTTTTTGTATGGGAGCCCCCTTAAATTTTTATTTTATTTTAATATTATTTTAAATTATTAAAGTGCACATATTATAATTAAGGCATTATTTAAAGTGCCTACCTGTTTCCATTATTGATAACGAGCGAAAAAAGGCAAAAAAGTCACGTTTGTTGTATGGGTAGATAGATATTAATTTTATTTTGTTTTTAGTGTTTGTTGTTATAGCGGAAATAGACATACACAATCTGTGAAAATTTCAGAAGTCTAGCTGCAGCGGTTCTTGAGATTCAGCTTGGCGACACACAGACTGACGGACGGACAGACGGACAAACAACGAAGTCTTATCTAAGACTTCCCGTTAAGGGTCCCGTTTTTACCCTTTGGGTACGGAATCCAAAAAAACAACAGTTTTCAAATTGTGAGTTATCCACTTCATCCACTATTGTCTTCAAACACTAACTTTAACGTCGCAATTAAAGCAATTGCTTTCGAAAGTTTGTCACTGAAAAACAAAAACAACCTTTTAAATATTTACTTTAATTTTGGCGGTTGAACGGAATTTCAGACGACATTTAATATTAATTTTTGATTACAACTTCTGTCGCTACGAATTCTAAATCCTTAAAGAAAACAGAGGGGTGTTAAAAGTTTGTCTGTCTGTCACGATTTGTGTGTGTGACAAACACAGACACACGCAGTGTCTGTGTCTGTCCGCAGTGTACTGTATAATAGCATCCAAACGGGTGGGCTGATTTCGATAAATTTTTGGAACGAAATTCCTTATCGTGCGTTGCGAAAGGGGGCTAGACGGAAAAAGTTGTAACGACATGACACAAAAGTGTCGGTATATTACAACTAGAGCAAAATTGCTATAGTTGTAAGCCGTGCGGTAGCGCGTGTTTTTCTCTCTTTCCTCTCTCTATCTCTCTTTTTTTTATGACTTCGTTCCATCCGGGTGTCCCTTGACATCTCTCATTTCATCTGAAAATTGACATGCAAGAGCCATATCATCAGCTCGTTCACTACTAGAAAATTTCGGGGGCTTTTAGAAAATCTTAATTCATGATTGACTGCAACTTTTGCCGCTTCGAATTCTTGTATGGAAAAGTTTATTTATAAGTTCTTTTCAAAGTATTAAGTGTCGAGTAAATGTTGATGTCCTTATAACCGTCTAGAGGTAGAATTAAATAAATAATATATAGTTTTATAGAGCACGCCCACTCACACTGTAGTTCCAAGTAACATTATTACAGCTAGGCTAAATAAATTTTATTGTATAACTTATTTTCTTTATTCATATTCAATTTGCAGATTACATAACTAACATCCATACTAATATTATAAATGCGAAAGTGTGTCTGTCTGTCTGTCTGTTACCTCTTCACACCCAAACTGCTGAACCGATTTTGCTGAAATTTGGCATGGATATACTTTGAGTTCCGGGAAAGGACATAGGATACTTTTTGTTCCGAGAAAATGTACCGTACCCGCGCGATAAACAAGTTTTGGCGCAACGGAATTGCGGGCATCATCTAGTCCATAATATACTAATATTATCAATGCGAAAATGTCTGTCGTCACCTCTTCACCCTTAAAACGCTCAAGCGATTTTGATAAAATTTGGTAAGCAGATACTTTAAGTCCAGGGAAAGAAGATTAAATAATTTTTGTTGCTGAAAAAACGGTTGCGCGATAAACGATTTTTGTCGCAACGGAGTTGCAGGCGTCATCTCTAAGCTTGCGTCTTGCTTCTAAAATGAATATCACGTCTTATTTTAAGCAAATTCGAGTTATATAATACAACTAGCGACCCGCCCCGGCGTCGCACGGGTATAAAATATATAGCCACTGAAAAAATGATTAAAATGGATAGCTATGATCCTTCACGTGGTCTACTTCTTATCTGTGCCAAATAACATAAAAATTGCTCTAGTAGTTCGCGAGATAAGCCCTTTCAAATAATTTCCCCAGTTTTTTCCACATTCTCCTATTAGTCTTAGCGTGATAAAATATAGCCTATAGCCTTTCTCAATAATTGGCTATCTAACACTGAAAAATTTTTTCAAATCGGACCAGTACTTCCTGAAATGAGCGCGTTCAAGTTAGCCCTTTCAAATAATTTTCCCCGTTTTTTCTACATTTTCCTCTATTTCTTCGCTCCTATTAGTCTTAGCGTGATAAAATATAGCCTTTCTCGATAAATGGGCTATCGACTAACACTGAAAGAATCATCAAAATCCGTTGCGTAGTTTTAAAGATTAAAGGAAACAAAGGGACATGAGGGAAAAAAAGCGACCTTGTTTTATAATATTTATAGATACTGTTAAAAAGCAGACATTAAGCATTTCGTTCTTGTTTCGAGCTCTGTCTGAGAACGTTATTAGATACACGAGAGCCCTTCAAGTACAAAAGGCGCCCTAAAGTTATTTGAAAGAGAAACTTTTGTCCGTCTTCGACCCTAATGGATAGGGGTTGTTGTGCACCACTTTTATACCTCCTATATATTTCTGCGCGCCTAGTACACTGGTATGTGTTGTATGTTATCTTCTCTCATTGTCTCTTTTCTGTCTCTCTCGTATTACTTGTTCTTTTTGTATAGTACGTTAATAGTGTACGCGTTTTATTTCTTTCTTTATCTTAAATAGTTTTTACATTGTTTAAATAGCAGACTTTGCAACGTTATATATTTTACGTGCGACGGTCACGTTTTGACTTAAGTTACATTGTCGATGTCACACTCTGATGTCATATTTTAACGCTATATAAATCTTATCATGTAAACATATCCTTTTCGTTGAAGCATGTGAAACTTGGATGGATAAATATATATTTTTCCTTGTGATACGTCGGTTCGAGTCCCCGAAGGATTTGGCTGATCTCAGTTTACTTTATCGTGGATGTCTGAGGTTTTATTACCGAAGGTCAACGGCTAAATCTGACGCCCGCCATGTTAAACGCCGCCAAAAGATTGATCTATTTATGACAAGGGATTGATAAAAAAAAATATTATTGACTATTGACAGTTAGGATAGTACTAACTGTAAACAAAGCTTACCAGTTTTTAAGAATTAGCTATACATTCTGGACATATAATTCTATATTGTACTAAATGACTTTATCGCCCGGGAACCGTACATTTTTTCGGAATAAAAACTATCCTATGTCCTTCCACGGGACTCAAAGTATCTCCATGCCAAATTTCAGCAAAATCGGTTCAGCGCTTTGAGCGTGAAGAGGTAACAGACAGACAGACACTCTTTCGTATTTATGATATTAAATATGGATATGGAAGTATGGATATTCTACGGAGGGGTAGCGCTAGTTTTTTAAGTTCTAGTATTCGACCAAAAGGTCTCTTAAAATGACTATAAGGGATTTTCTTAATAATTATGAGGCTGCGTTTCTAGGAAGGTGTTCTTAAGAAGCCAATAGAATCACTACTTCAGATCTAGTAAATGCAGTGATTCTATTAGTTCTCAAATACACATTCCAGCAAAGTCGCAACGCAGCTCCAGTAGAGATGCAGCCTTATTCTGTACGTGTAATACTTCTTTAAGTTTAGAATTTCAGCAAGTGTTTCTGTAGAAGCCTCCGGGATGTGGGTGAGCGTTTTGTGGAGCTAACTGTCTTCACGGAACTAGGCCGCCCTATAAAAATACCACGCCATCTTGTACGTAATGAGTAGTGGACTTACAAAAGTTGTAAATGTTTATTATTTATACTTTTATTCTACTCTTAAAATAAATGCAAAAGTGTGTTTGTCTGCCTGTTACAACTTATACCATTTTCCTATACTCTTTCGGTATATTGTGATACTTTTAATTCAGGAAAAAGACCTAAGACAAGGTAAAAACTATTTTACCACTATAAAATATAAGGACCTACAGTTTTCAATGTACGCAATTTTCTATTAAGGCGAAGACAGCTGCCAATTCAACATCTTTGTGCGGTTTTCTAGACGTATGTATTTCATTGATTGGCACAAAAAATATATGTGATTTTTGATTATATTTGGAAAAGCTTGTCTAATTCAAATAATAAAATAATGTACTCCTACTGGATGAAAAAAAATACCAAAGTCACATCTTTCAGGAACTTTAAACAGTTCTAACTAAAGTAATTATACAATGTATGCTTTAAAATTTTGTTTATTTGATACCTTTTACAAAAATCCAAAGATTGCCAGATTTAATTTTCGGTTCTGACATTTAGATTTCCCATAATATTTATTTTTTCCTCTAACAAACGAAAAATGTATCCACGCTACCGAGTGAACACTTCACATCTCTGTCTCTCTGGCATGAAAATCGACAGTGGTGCGAGAGTGATGCGAGATCAAGGTCATTGGCAGTTGTCAGCGTCTTAATAACGGGTAAAATCTTGTTTTATAACATGCAAATTATAGACAAATATTAATCCGTACTAGTAACATGACACATTGTTGTTGACTCATAATAACATAACTGGAGTTAAGAATTTAAGATCAAAGAAACTTTGAAGGCTTTGAACAAGTACTTTGAACAAGTCTCAGTACAAGTTAGTTGTTAGGTTTTAGTAGTTACTAGTTAGGTTGATGTTTTTATGATTATATTTATCTCCATTAGAGCAAGTGTTCATTTATGACATGACAGTCATAAGACAAGATTATTGCAATCCAATATTATAAATGCAAAAGTGTGTCTGTCTGTCTGTTGTCCATTTACGCCCAAACCGCTGAACCGGTTTTACCAGTTTAATTTTGGTATGGAGATACTTTGAGTCCAAGGAGGACATGAATTTTATCTCGGAAAAATGTACAGTTCCCGCGCATAAATGAATTTTGGCGCAACGGAGTTGCGGGCGTCACGCGTCATACAGTACCTACAAAATATTTGTTTATGTGTGTATGGATCTTTATGTGCTCTGTATTTCAGCAGACTTTCCTCAGACTGTCGTGTATTTCCTGTCAAGTGAGTGCAAACCTTTATTTAGTTAAAAATACAAGCCAAATCTTCATAATCCTTCAACTATCGCACTTATAAATCTTACTGCCGCACTTAATTACTTGACTGTAAATTGCAGTTTAATCATCATTAAATGACTCTGAATGCAGCCGTTAATCTCTCATAACACCAAGCCCAAGTCCACTACACTGTATTAGAACTCATCTACAGCCACGTTGAAAGTCCTCCTAGTATTTCAATGAATACATTGAAACGACTTACGAGGCGGAAACCTGCACGTCCCACACGCTGGCTGGCTGCCAAGTGCGTTTGACAATGGCTCACGATAACATTACCACGCTAATGAATATTAGAGGTGTATTTTGCAGGACTTTGAAATCTCTTATGCCGTTGCAGTTGGCTTAATTTTCCTAATTCAAAGTGTAAGTTTATTTTTAATGTAGTCATAACTTCCATGTAGGTATGTACTATTTTAAAATTATTACAGTAGGTATTAGTGTCTAAACACATCATACCGAAGTTCCACGGCGGAAATTACGTCAGCAATGTCAAACGCATACAATCTAACGCGACGGAATTTCGACATGGTGTGTCATCGGTAATTTAAAATACATTGCAGGCAGAATCAAGCCGAACTTCTGCAGCGGAAATTCGGCATGTTTGACACTTAAGTTCATCAAAATACGTAATACTTCAACTAAAATCACCGTATAAAACATACCATATTAATAAATAACTACGACAGTTTTTTGCACGGCGGACTTCTTCTCTGATTTCATCCTCAACATTTCTTTACTATGTCACAACTATGTTTAATTTGAAGCGAAATATTAAAAAAACAAATACACAACACAGAAAATTGAATTCATAAAAAATTATAAGAATTACACGCCAAGTACAGTCAGAATGTAATGTGTAATGTTGGTAGCGCTCGCATTTCAACGCTTTTGCAAGTCCAATTACTTATTTTGACATATAGACTCATTAATCTTCAGTCAATTAGGAACAGTCCTAATTGCTTTTCAAATTAGTTACTAATAGCTTTTACAGACGTGGCCAAATATTATTTTTAATTGAAAAATAAAGAACGATATGTCCAGTAAGTTTTGTTGCAATGTAGACTTAATTTTTAGGGTTCCGTACCCAAAGGGTAAAAACGGGACCCTATTACTAAAACTTCGTTGTCTGTCCGTCTGTCTGTCTGTCTGTATGTCTCCAGGCTGTAACTAACTAGAGAGTTGAAATTTTCACATTGTGTATATCTGTTGCCGCTATAACAACAAATACTAAAAACTAAATAAAACCAATATTTAAGGGGGGCTCACATACAACAAACGTGATTTTTTTTACTTTTTTTGCTCTATATTAATAATGGCGAGAGGTAGGTACTTGAATTTTTCTCAAAGTCCTTAGTTATATGTGTACTTTAATATTCAATAATAATATCAAAATAAAATAAAAAATTAAAGGGAGCTCCCATACAAAATACACAATTTTTGGCCTAATTTTGCTCTATAATGATACTCTTCGTGCGCGAGTCCAACTCGCACTTGGCTGATTTTTATTTTCGTTAGTCAAATGCTACCAAAATATTTTCATGTTAAAAGATACCACTGGCACTGTCAATTTAATAGACTTCTAAGATCTCAAGTAGGTAAGTAGACCGGCTTTTTAACTAGACAAGGCTTATCATGGTACAAATATGTAAGTTGAAAAATAATATAATATTTATGATTCATTCATATTCTGTTGTAGAATTATTTTTTTCAAGAAATGAAACGACCAAGCTATACTTTTTACTCCAAAGACTATTATGTCAAGTTTCACTATTACATCCTGAAAATTACATTGAAATATCTTACAAACATGTCTCATTCATTTTTTTAGATTCGCAAAGATGTGAGGGTTACAAAAATCATTTAAAACGCCTGAAGAAAATGTTGCTTCTCTTAGTTGGTCTCGGCGGGGGTAAGCCTGACGTGCCTCCAGATTATCTTGGTACTATGTTTTTGTAATATTGAGAAGATGCTATGCTATGCTATGATTTTAGCAAGCCTCCAGCTATTGAGGACTTAGCAGTACTATGATTTGCTTTTTATATTATTCGGGGTACTTCTTTAAATAATTTGCTTGGATATTAGAGCTTTCTTACTAGCACTTTCAAGATTTTTAAAACAATTATTTATTATTGTATCCTTAAATACTTTGGTAGGTACACTTTAGTAGGTACCAAGAGTAGGTAAGGTAGAACACCTTTTGATTGCATATTTACTGGTATAAAAACAATGTTAGTACTCAGAGTTTTAACGTGAACTTCAGTTGGATTTGTACAGTAAACATTAAACGTTCTAAAAACAAAAAACACGAATTACAACAAAGACACAAAAATCATCCCCGTGTACGTGAAATTAATACGTTGAAATCTCCCTGATGGAGAAACAGCGCGTAAAAATGAATCGATTTTCTCGAAAATCCGGTACTGAATTATTGATAGTGATGATTACTCACGTCTAGGTCCGGTTTGAACCAGCTCTAGGCACACAACACTTCACTACACAGACGGAAGCTCGCGGCGCGGCGTCAATACGCGGACTGAGCGGCCATGACAGTCCGCCAGGCACCCCGCGCATGCGCCCTCGCGCCTTAAGGTCCTTCCCTATTGTTCATTACCAAATTGATCACGCGAAACGCTCGTGAAAATTTTTGATGGCTAATGCGGGTCGCTTGGTATGAAGGTGAGGCATCGGCGTGCCGTAAGTAGGTCCTGATAACTGAATGAATCGTTGACTATAACAGACATTTAAAAAAATATATTTAAAATCACTCAGGTTTATTAAGTGGAAAGTTAATCTTATAGCTAATCTGATTAATTTGTAATCTACCTAACAAAGGCTGTTCACACCTCAGAAATCCTTACTAAAAAAAGCTTTCTGATAAAGCTTAAATCCTTGGAGTACATCCTTGATTCAGAATCCTGTCAAGATTTTACTTTTGAAAGCCTACACTCAACAGAATATGACTTTGATATAAATTTCAAATTTACAACAGCTATGAACAGATACATGAAACCTCAATTTTAAGACTGCTAGATAGCAGGGGCGAAACTGGCATTACAAAGAAGGAAAGGAAGTAACATTCGCGTTTCGAATTTTAAAACTGTATTTCCAATCTATGCAAACATATTACACCTGCCTTCTAATAAAATTATAGTTTTCTTTCAGAACTTCATGTTTTAAAACAATAATTGTTAACAATAAGAAGTTACAGATGGAGGGTTCGAAATTTAAAATTATTTTAAATTTCGAACCCTCCATCTTTAACTTATACGTCTCATAACATAGCAATCTCTGTGTCTATAGGTACCTAATATAGTTAAAAGGTACATGACAGTCCATTGCAGCTATTATATACTAGCTTTTTTTATTTGCAACATAAAAACCAGCATTGTAACACAGCCTTAGTCCCCTCAGCGTACGAGGCACCACTATAACAGCCAAGTGTTACTTATTACTTCGCAGGATATTCCTTTCGTTATCACAAACCTTTATTACACTTTGAGCGCCGAATAAATGACAATTAAGATTTGCTTGGCTTATACGCTTAGGGTAATCAATAACATAAAACATTCATTAAAGCATCTCGCTAACACAAAGGAAAATATTGTAGAGATTGTATTTTTTTCAGTTTTGGGTTTAATTGGTGTTTCATTTTGAAAAGAAACAAAAACATAAATAGCACAAAAATGCCCAGTTTTTATAGCAAACAACCTCTTGAAATCCTGTTTTTCATAAAAATCTAAATTTCATTGGAATCCTTGCAGCTGTTGCCGTGAAACCAAATATACATCATTTAATTTTAGTATGTGAAATTCCGTTTAAACATCATTTAAAAAAAATCAATAAAACGGCCAAGTGCGAGTTTGGCTCGCGCACGAAGGGTTCCGTACCACAATACATCAAAAATAGGCTGAAAATTGTGTTTTTTGTATGGGAACCCCCCTTAAATATTTAATTTATTTTGTTTTTAGTATTTATTGATATAGCGGCAACAGATATACATAATCTGTGAACATTTCAGAAGTCTAGCTATAGCGGTTCTTGAGTTACACCTGGAGACACACAGACAGACAGACAGCGTAGTCAACATGGAACCCTTATAGTTTTGGTTTGTCCGTCTGTCTGTCCGTCTGTCCGAGGCTTTACTCAGCGACTATAGGACCTACAAAGCTGTAATTCGGCATAAATGCACACATTAACGATGGCGACAAAATGGTATATAAAATCTTAAAAAATATATTTTAATAGTACCTACCTTTTGGGTACGGAACCCTAAAAAGAAGCATCATCATACAGTCACAAAATTTTGTTTTTCGAGAACTGCAGATTACCAAATAGATAAATTAGCGTTGCAATTCTAAAATGGACTATGAATTATTATAAACGTCATTCCTCCTCATAATCTTAATATATATAAATCTCGTGTCACAATGTTTGTCCTCAATGGACTCCTAAACCACTTAACCGATTATAATAAAATTCGTACACCATGTGCAGTTCGATCCAACTTGAGAGATAGGATAGTTTAAATCTCAAATTATAGTCGCAATTTTAATTTATTGCTAATTATTTGTCTGTAAAGAGCGACCATTGTTTATGCGACGCGGGTCACGGGATAGCGATGGACGTTGCCATGGTGACATACTTATATTTTAGTCACTAATTCAATAAAATAATACGGGCGATATACTTAATATAATATGGCAAAGAAACGTTTGCCGGGACAGCTAGTAAAACTATAAGTATCAGGAAGCTGATATTTTCTTTGCAAGAAGTTATACCCAGTATCCACGTTCAGAATGTCAAGTCAATATAGAGTATGGCATACGGAATATCGGAATAGCATATCCGGACGGTAATAGAGTTATTAATAACAGAGTTGTTCCGTTCGGGTACGTCCTTGTTTGGGTACGGTCTTTGTTCACGATCGGGCACGGTCACTATACGGGTTGATAGCTTTGAAAGGGTGGGACTGTATGCAGGAATAAGTAACACTTTGATATAAATAAGGGTATGAAGGTGTATATGCATACTAATGTTATAAATGCTGAAGTATGTATGTCTGTTATCTCTTCACGCCTAAACCGATAAGCCGATTTTGATGAAAGAAACATGGCCAAATTTGTATAGGAGCTGTACTCGACTTTTGTTTTTGATGTCCCAAAATAAACTATAGTTAGATTTGGTTGTTCTTATGCTCTAAACGTAATTCAGTTTGAGAATTATGTCTAAATAGCCACGATTTTTTATAATAATTATTAACGTTTACAATTATTTTGAGGTTAGACTTAAGAACTACCTTTTTCCCGACTGCGGTGTAGCCTACAAGTTTATATTCGGCGATCTCGTTTCTAATTATTTCAATTTTTTTTAGAGTATTACCCAAAAATAGAACGAATGCGAATGATCGCCAGCTGTCAGAAAATATGAAAGACATCAACGAAACTAAAATATATTGATCTTTTTTGTGGCTATTTATAGACACATTTCTAATGTTTTTCGATACCTTAAAATATTAGGGAATTTTTGCTACCAATGGCATATCGAGACGCCACCGCTCACCTGGTACGATTCGGCCATTGTTCTTTGGTATGAAGATATTTTGAGTCTCGGGAAAGAACGTAGGATACTTTTTATTCCTGAAAAATATTGTGTTCCCGCGCGATTAATGAATTTTGGCGCAACGGAGCTGCGGGCATCATCTAGATATATTATAATGTTATCTTTTTAGATGGCCTTTCTTTGTTGCATAATATATTTCTATTTCATACCAGTCTGAATCTAAGCTCCACTGAGTTATGCGTCCGAGATATTAAATCCTTTAATAATAGATGCTACAAAACCTCGTAACTCATTGAAACTATAGCAAAATTCGTGAAAAACACTAATTAATAATAATAATAATATCTATGGACGCTTCACACCACGTCAATCTGACCCCGTGCTAAGTACCTGAAGGACTTGTGTTACGGGTACCATACGACGGAAATATATTTAATACTTTTGTCTTTTATATTAGGTATACAATATACATATATTTAAGATTTTTATTATATGATACACATATTTAATACACATCCATGACCCAGGAACTTTGAAAAACTTTTTGTTCCGTCGGCGGGATTCGAACCCGCGACCCCCGGCTTGAGCTGCCACACACTCTACCCATTGAGCCATAGAGGTCGTAATTGGTTCAACAGTTCATAGTTTTCAAAACGAGAAACCACAAAAATGGTTTTACTCACCAAAAGGAACAGTTATGTAGACTTATTTGTTACTCCACGCAAGGGCTTGAAATGCTCACGTCAATTTCCCAAAGAGCAGACAATGAAGCAGATGTGAAGGAAAATGCGACGTCCTCAGTCCTAATGAAACTCGCTTATGCGTTGATCACACGATCCGTCTTGCAGGCCTACAATTTACTGACACATTACAGATTTTGCAGTCTACGAGCGCGCGCCGCCATGGGCGCCGGTAGGGGGGTGCCAGGTGGTGCACTTGCACCCCTTGGGAATCTCGGGATCAACAGGAATTATTAAAATAAAAAGCCGTCTGTAAATAGACGGCCACTGTTCGTAAAAAGTAAAAAGAAAAATAAACTAAACTAAAATCTGCACCCCTTGGGAATCATTTCTGCCGGCGCCCATGCGCGCCGCCCTTAGTTGTGTGAGTGACCATATCGATAATACACGCGTACATGGCTCGCTCGCTACTGACTGCTCCGTTAGGTACGCACACTAACGAAAATGTCTATTTACAATTTACAACTACAAATAAAGGCTACGCGCGCTCGTAGATTGCAAGAACTATAGCATAAGGACTGTTCCACACCTAACTTTGTGCTTAACAACAACACAACGACTACAACCACACCACGTGGTCGAGCATATACTTGGTATTAAATGAATAGGCCTATTCACACGTGCCATATTTTGCAGTCGTTATCAACCGCGTGTGTGATACAGATTACCACATTTTGTCGCGACGGTATAGTGTGGTTGTGGTACGTCTAGGCTTACTTACTACTAACTACTTTAATACTAAGTTAGGGTAGACCCTAAGTTAGTATTAAACTGAATATCGTCAAAACATAGTTAAAATAATCTTACATCTGAAATCGCAGCAAAATATCGTAGCGTGTAGCAAGAATTTAACTCAGATCTGCCCTAAGTAATTATAGTGTAATGAGGCGCACAAACGTTCAACTCTTTTAAACTTCAGTTTTTTAATTAAAAACTAAAAGAATATTACTTCCTACGAGTCTACTGTTAATAGCTTAGCATTGTAGTTACAGTCAGCAAGTTCTGTTATGTCTTTAAAAACTACATTAAAATTTCCCATTTCGCTTTTAAAATTAGCCAAAATAGATAAAAGTGTTTAACGGAAATTATATAACAGTTCTAGAAAGCCAGTACATACTTTTATCAAATATTATTTCAGTCACTTATTTACCCAGTCATCAGGGCGAGCGAAACGAGCCCTAGTATATCCCACAACCTGAGCACTTTTGTGGTACACTTTACAGAAAAACTGTCATGCCTTAATTTGTGCTTTAACATAGTCATTTTTATTTATAGTATGTAGATGTGTTATCATTGGCCAGTCAAGATTTGGTTACTATTAAAATATATAAAAAAACTGCCTTATATATTTTAGAAGGCAGTTTTTTTTTATATAAAAAAATGCATTATTACAATCTGCATTACTACGCAGAAAAACGACGCCAGCCCTCACAAAACTCGGCTTTTAGCTAGTAATAGCACTAAAAGAAAACGGCGAACATATTTAAACGCTATCCATTACTCATAGTTCGCCAATTTTGATAAGTAACATCGTCTTATAGCTCACATGACCGAACCTAATGAACTGCAGTGCATGCACTTACCCTAATAGGGGTGACTGACCTACGGACGCGGCGTAATGACTGGAGTAATACTATAAATCTTTACGATAGATCTAATCTACTTGAAAGCACGTAACAGCCTGCTTAATAGAATTAAAATTCGCTGAGTACGCGTGACTCGTCGAGTTTGAGGCCTTTGTTTTTGACTACGCCGAGTAAATGCTTGGAGTAACCACGCAATGCCAGGAGAATGAGTCGACATAACCGATAGTGCCAAATACTAAGCATATTCCAAGACGTGAGTGGAAGAATAAGGTAAGTAACATGAAAAAACTTCCCGTTTTTTTTGCTTAAGTGAAGGTTTAAGGGCCGGAAAAATTATTTGAAATAGAAAAACGATGAATTATATCTGTAGCCAGATATATAAGCTAGGTTATGAAGTAGATAAGTTACAACTTTTATTAAAATAATTAGGGAAAAAATGAGTTAATGTCCGTATGTTACGAAATGTTACTTGTTCGATTCTTCCACTCACGTCTTTTCCATTTGTAACGTATTTAAAAAAAAAAGTATCTGGGAGACTAAGTTTGATGCTCTCAATACTAAGTAAAGAAGTAAGTAAATAAAAATCTGACCGGACGGGAATCGGAACTCAAAACTTAGATCAAAATCGGTCCACCCGTTTGGATGTTACGATGCCACAGACAGACAGACAGACACGCCAAACTTATGACACCCCTCTTTTTGGTCGGGGGTTAAAAATTTAATGGAGATTCTCATATGAAAAGACTTGATTGACTTGTATACTGTACACTAAAGTACAATAAAACGTGTGTCCTATAACATACGTAGTCAAACTATTTTTTTATTATAAAGGAGGATTTCAAGGTCTAATTCCCTAAAATATGTGCGATGAATTTCTCATTCGGTATTAATTATGAACGAATTTACGTTAAGTGAATGCTTGATTGCGTTACGTCGCTAGGGAAATGAGCAGAGGGGCTGTTGAGAGTAAATGAAGCCCGCCTTAATTTTAGCTTCACACGCATTTAGTTGTTATACTGTTCATTGATATGTTATCTCTCTTAAACTTAATGGCAATAATAGTGAAAACTGTCATAGCAATTTGAAAATGAAAACGGTCATTGGGCTCTTTGATCCACCAAATATTTCTACTGGATGTTCTGTTTGGCCAAGAAATATTTAAACATTTGATTAATTTAAAATATTTGTTCATTCTCGCAAACTTTAACAAACTCCATCTTACCATTCTTACCAACCGTATTAAAATTTGCTTATCCGCTTGTGATAACAATGAGAAACGCTACCGAATATGAAGGTAGTTGAAAACACACCCTTAAGGAAATATTTTGTAACCAAAGCGACTGTTAAATCAATAAGTTCAGTTATATTCGTTAAGTTTACCGCAAGCAACATGGTAAAAGTAAAACAAATAAAACAAAAAGTCATATATGGACATCCACAACAGTTTTGGAAGGTAAACTTATTTGTTTTTATACGACTGAGGCAAATATTATGTAGGTATGTAATATTTAGTTACAAAACCAATAGTCTGTATGTTTGTCACATCGTAGCGACTATAAGTGCAAACCTTTAATTGTAAAAGTATTTTCATTAGATTTTTGTCAGGTTCTACAAAATATTGATTATTATTTATCATAGCGAAGACAAACATAATATACTGTTATTTATACTTTTCATCAGCAAAATATATTTACAGTTACGTCAGCAGAAAGACACTGAAAATTTAATATGCCCTGAAGATTTGAAGAAAGCTTTTGACGTGATGGAATATGACTCAGTTCATTTACAAAAGTATGTAGTAAGCATTTTGTGATACTCATTAAGTACAACAAGACGATTTTTAGGAAAGGGTTAAAGCTAATTGAAGGGTTTTATTTTTATTTAAATGTGGCAGTGGTAATAATAATAATAATAATAATATCTATGGACGCTTCACACCACGTCAGTCTGGCCCCGTGCTAAGTACCTGAAAGACTTGTGTTACGGGTACCAGACAACGGAAATATATTTAATACTTTTATGCTATACACATATTTAAGATTTTAATTATATGATACACATATTTAATACACACGCATGACCAAGGAACTTTGAAAACTTTTTGTTCCGTCGGCGGGATTCGAACCCGCGACCCCCGGCTTGAGCTACCGACAGCCCACCCACTGAGCCACAGAGGTCATCGTCGTCATCGTAATGTGGAATGGGTGGCAGTCTTCTACCGTACGTTTTTCTGCCACGCACTGTTAAACTTTGGAGTGAACTGTCACCAGCAGTATTTCCGGACCAATACGGCAACGCATCAGCAGCTCTTCTGATGTTGCGAGTGTCCATGAGCGACGGTAGACGGCATGACTCGTTTACTCGTTTGCCCCTTATCTGATAAAAAAAATGGTTAAGGTTATTTTTTGTAATATTACTATTTGTAGAGCCATCATAAACAAGACAGCTGAAAAAGTTACAAAAATGCTAGACATAGAGGAAATAAAACTATGACATAGAAAGGAGAAGCTGAGAAAACTGCTACAAGAAGAACAGATTGAGATGATGAAAGAACTTGAATTCAGAGAGAGTAAGAAGGAATGTGGTTATTGTGTCAAGAAGACCCAAGAAGCTATTGACCGCGAAGAAGAAATAGAGAAGAAAATAGTCATTGAATGCCGCAAAGCGTTGGAAAAGGAGAAAATGTAAGTTACCTAACACGGAAATAAAATCGTTTTTTTTTTTTTTTCAAAAACAATTTCCTTAATTTAGAAGAGTAGCTATCGATTAAGTAGGCGTTTGAATATCACTGTTAGGGGCTGTGCACAATGCACATAGTTGAATTACGACTGCAGTCGCTGCGGTTAATTTAGGATAACTAATATAATGTTTCAAGATTTGGAAGTTTTCTAGTGTGATGGTTTTAGGCCTAGTCAATCACCAACTTTATCGATATTTTGCTTATAATAGTATGTAAGAACTACTCTGAATGTTTTTATTACATTTTGACAGATTTTATTATTTATAGAGCATCTGGGAAATACTACACTAAAGCTGATGAGCTGAAACTTAGAGAAAGTCAAAGGTTGCAGATGCAGGAAAAGAAGAATATTGAAAAAGAAGAAAAAGTTATCGACATGATGTGGCATGACATGTTATTGCAGGAGGTTAAGATGAAAGTAAGTTAATTTATGTATTCTTAAAGAGTTTTTACCATCCGATAGATATAATTTTTATTATGAATGTAAATAGCGGTCCAAATTTGAGTACCGTTTAGGATAGTGTAAAAACCTTTTAACTATAGCCATCAAAAAAATTGCAAATTATTTGGTTGACTAATATAATAAGTCAATGATCGGGCTTGAGTAACTTGACATAACCCACCCACATAGCATAGGTCCTTCAACTGCCTTTTAAAAAATATCTATCTGAACAATGGGCCTAGACAAGTGGCAAGCGATTATCGTAAACGCCAACAAAATGTATGGGATTTGACATTAGTATTCGTTAGCGAAGTGATGACTTATGTAAAATCGCATACATTTTGTTGGTGTTTACGATAATCGCTTGCCACTTGTTTAGTAGGGCTGTAGTATTATCTTACATTTATATCTTCTAGAAAGAAAAAGAAGATTACGACGCTGAAGTATCGAGACAAGAGATGAAACAACGCAGGCAAGCATACGACGAACAAATAGCTAGCGCCAACAGACAACGCCGGGAAATTATTGAAAATGAGCGAGAAAGTGAGAACAAAAGGTTACAGAAGATGAAAGAAATGATGGAGAAAGAATATTACATGGGTATGAATGACATATACACAATACACATATTAGATTTCACCCGCAACTTCCATTGCGTAGAAGTTCGGTAAAATAATTTAAATAAATTCATATTCCTAATTTTAGTTTTAAAAACCTCATACCAATTTACTGTCAAAATCGTTTCAGCAGTTTTATAGATAAGAGGTTCTCTTCTCTTCTGCTCCTACACCTCTTCTGCTTTATACGATACAGATAGACACATTTTTAATTTTATTGTATGTTGTACAAAAATTAAATAGCCTTTAATTAGATTTATTTACTTCTTATTTTACACAGCATTAAAAAGAAAGAAAAATCTGGCTATGGAAAACAGAAAGAACTTTCTTGACGGTCACGAAATGAAAATAAATCGACTCAAACATGAAAAAGACATCGAAAAAGACATTGATTTAAAATGTATAGAAGTTTCGAATGAGGAGCTACGGAGAGAAAAGAAAAATAAACTAGAAAAGATTGTAAGTATACATAGGGTTAGTTTATAGTGACGTGACGCGTCGATAGGATGTGATGCATTTATAAACGTCAAAACTGAACTTTATTTACTACACAAGAAGATACGTATTGAATTCAACGAAAAAAATGTTAGGCTACCTGTTCCGAATTTGAATAGATTATTTAAAATTTAAATTGGGTAAATATTCCGTATCGCGCCACCAGCGATTTTGAAGTCGTTTTTTCTTTACAGTCGCGCTATAATCTGTAAACATCAGAACTAGGCGCATGACTATTTCTGGCTAAAAAAAAATCCAATTTCGAAAATTTTAGATTTTTTTTAAATTTTAATTTTGGTTGGCCTGAAGGAAACGGGGCACTATGGGAAAAAAATACAACCCCCTATTGACAAACTACTACAAAAGAAAGTCGACGGAGCCCCGCTACGCGGGGCTCCTATTTCTGGGTGTTGTGGTCTACGTTCCAACCTAACCTACTTTTGGACTTTTTGGATTGTGTTTGTTTTTGTTTTGGCGGGGGGACGCGCCCCTTTAGGGGGGGCTGCGCTCCCCCGTCCCCTCGTCCCAAATACAACCCCCTATGACCACCCCTTTTTATTCAGTCACGGATACCGAAGCGGGGGGACGGGGGGGGGGCGTAGCTCCCCGCCAAAACAAAAACAAACACAATCCAGAAAGTCCAAAAGTAGGTTAGGTTAGGTTGGAACGTAGACCACAACACCCAGAAATAGGAGCCCCGCGTAGCGGGTCTCCGACGACTTTCTTTTGTCAGAAATAGTCATGCGCCATCACAACAATACTGGTTCTGATGTTTACAGATTATAACACGACTGTAAAAAAAACGGCCTCAAAATCGCTGGTGGCGCGATACGGAATATTTACCTCAAACTGCAATTAAAACAATAGGTTTTTAAAAAAAGCAATAATGACAACAGAAAAATGAGTGAAAAAGCAAGGCTTTAATCAACAATAAGTACATATTGAGGCTTTGCAAATTGCAATCTAAGACTGCACCGCTCTTGACCGATTTTCTTTATTCAAACTTTCGAGATTTTCCTATTCTAATGGCGAATTAACTAGATTTCTGCTTTGCAAAGTTTTTTATATTTCTTATTACAGAAATCTTAAGCAATATTTTTTTATTATTCAGAGGCAGTTACAAAACGAAAAGCAAATTTTTGTAAATAACTCAAGAGTAGAGAAAAGTTTGCTGGAAGAATTAAGCAAAGAAACAGAGTCTGTTATTTCCGAATGGAAAAGGGAAGAAGATAATCAAATATACAAGCAATCGAAGAAGCTTGAAGAAGAAAATTTTAGAAGTAAACAGGTAGATACACTTTTACTTTTAACACAAATTACTGACCAATTTATAACCGCGAGGCAGAGGCTATAGTCATCATAATTTTGCCAAAATAATGTTATAAGTCAAAATATTTTTGAAAGTCGTATATCTAATATTTTTTATAGCATACAGCGCATCAGTTTTAACTTCTTAAGAAGCAGTTAACAAACATTTCATGCGCTTCATTGTATAGTGTAATTATTCAATTTTATTCGCTCGATTAATAGTGAGGGAGCCCTAGAGCAATTTTTTTTTTGTGATTACTAACAAGCTAATTATTTGTGAGTGTTGAGGACGCGCCGTACGCGCATTAACTACCTATAGATAGGTAACATTCTGTACTTCGCGATCGCTCCGTGCGAATGCATATACCCTAATAAACCAGTTCGTTAACCACCGCCCTTGTTTCACTACGTATCTGTGAGTAGCTTTATTGTCTGCTGTCAGTTCAAAATCAGCTGGTTAGGGTTCCGTTTTAGGGTTCAGTAATCAACAAAACTTGGTTGACTGCGGTACCCTAAAACGGAACCCTAGCTAGCTGATTTTTTGTTTATTTGTAGGTTATTAGTTATATAATTTAAGGCGACGCCTTGATAATTTGGCTGTAGCGATGCCGATTTTTCTCAGCAATGACTAAAGCTAAGAAACTAAAGTTCATTGTCAGTATTCATCATGTCTTTGTCTTTGAATTGCCCATAGCATAACACGATTGGACAACTTTTATAACACAGAATTATCAATCGAAAAGATCTCTTTAAAAAAAGGGATTCCTATTTTTCCAACAGAGGAGAGTGATTTAAGGTTCCAAAATTTGTACATAAATTGGTTGAAGCATACACTTTAATATGTGCATAGCTTATATGAAATGTATTTATGGTTTTTAAATTACGTGACAAAAACCATTTTGTCGCGTACGCCCTTTCCATTTTTTGCTGTTCCATTGCTTGTTTTCTATGAGAGGCCGGCCCGGCCTCTCATAGAAAACAAGCAATCTAAAACATATCCAACACGGTTTATTACTTTAACGTGGCGTCACCTTAAGAGTAACATTGTCCTACAAATAGAACAATCCATATTTTAGGACCATCAAATCTATACTAATATTATAAAGAGGTAAACTTTGTTTTTATAATTGTAATGAATAGGCTCAAAAACTACTGGACCGATTTTAAAAATTCTTTCACCATTCGAAAGCTACATTATCCACGAGTAACATAAGCTAAATTTTATTTTGGAAATTAATAGGTTTCCGTAAGATATTTGGGTTTTTCGGACACAAGGTGTAAAAAATCAACCAGAAAAGTTACTCATTTTGCGTACGCTGCCTAAACTATAAAAGATAGAACCATAAAATGTTTCAATTAGTTGTAGATCTTATAAATATCTACAAAAAAGTCCGCGACATACTATACCTATCTATCTCGAGTGAGGCACAACAACCATTTTTTTATTTAAAAAATCTTCATTTTTTTGGACTACATTTAAACGCGTTTATTTTACTCATGCTATTAATCCTTATCAAAATAAATTATTTCATCACTAAGTACAGTTTATGTAGATAATATTTGGTCTTTGAATGACTAAAATTGGACGTTTGGTTTTGAAGTTATGGCGAAATCAAAATATTACGATTTCTACTGCACGGCCCGTTGCGAAGTGGGTGTCATGGGGGTGCGCGTGCGAGACGGGAGTTTAGATAGCTATAGGCTATAGCTCTATGGACTATGCCCACAGTCCACACTGTGCAGTGTACACTTTCATCTTCAATTTTCGTCATCTTCTTTCATTCAGCTGTCGTAATGGCGCATTCAATTATTTTCTTAAATATTTGAAAATGCCTAAGAGAGCCAGGTCGGACGACCATGGCGCCATACTTATATTTTAGTCACAAAACAACGTTTGCCGGGACAGCTAGTCAAAGTATAAAATCCTTTCTATCTCTGTCAGCTACCACTTTCAAGATTTTTCGCAGATAAAAAAGTTGTTTGTCTTATCAAAACGAAGCTGCAAAAACTTAGCCTGTTAGTAATCACAAAAAAATTGTTCTAGGGCTCCTGTACTATAAACTTATTAACTAAATAAAAACCGTATTAGAAACCCGTTGCGATCAATCAAATCGAAACTATTGATCACAAATGATCGCCCGTAATTCACAAAATTCTAGTGATAGTCAAAGAATTAAGAAAGACTTACCTACTGCAATCCAGCGTAATGTAATACGTGTAGGCAATTTTGATAATAGCCCTGTCGAGGTTTGCTGAGTGGTATCAACGGCTGCACTATAACACAATATACAGAACGAACCAGTAGGCCGACTTCAAACATTCTACCACGTGGTACCGCTCCATTAAGCATACTACGAGTATGAACGGCTCAGCAACGCAGTCAATTCAGACCGCAACATGACGCGTAGATGCGTTTCTAAATTGGTATGGATTTGAATTGCGTGAGACGTCATGTAAGTCTGTCAAATTAATGCTAATTTAGAAAAACATATATGCATCGCGTTGCGGTCTGAATTGGCCCTTACGGCGGTATAAATTTTGAGAACACTTCTAAAGTCGGCCTACTGGTTCGTTCTGTCTATTGTAACTATAAAGTGTATAGGCCAAGAGCTAAGACTTAATTAACGTAATGAGGGGCCAGGGATCGCTGAACCGTCAAATTGTAATCATGTGTTACTGTTTACAAAGTGGGAAATTGGTAAAGCCTAAAAATAGGACTACCATTTGATGAGAGAAGGAACTTTTTTGACAAAGTCCAACTGTAAGCGAGTTCAATAATAGGGGATCCTGTATATTTCAGTTTTGGTTTCGGTTAGGTATTGATTTCGATTTTATTTCGACTAAAACTAAAAACGGTACTATTTCGATATAGTACCGTTTTTAGTTTTAGTTCGTTTGAAACCGAAAGTTTCGGTTACGATTATAAATAATGCATTATTAAAAAAAAACATTTAAACTACGTTTCTAAATTTTATTTTTTACTTGATGACCTCTGTGGCTCACTGGTTGAGTGTGTGGCAGCTCAAGACGGGGGTCGCAGGTTCGAATCCCGTCGACGGAACAAAAAGTTTCAAAGTTCTCGGGTCTGGATGTGTATTAAAACATATTTAATACACATGTATGTATGTAGTATGATATAAAAATCTTAAATATATGTATAGTACAAAAGTATTAAATATATTTCCGTTGTCTGGTACCTATAACACAAGTTCTTTAGGTACTTAGCACGGGGCTAGACTGACGTACTGTGAAGCGAAGATATTACTAGATGATGCCCGCAACTTCGTTGCGCCAAATTCGTTATCGCGCGGGAACCGTACATTTCTCCGGGATAAAAACTATCCTATGTCTTTTCTCGGGACTCAAAGCATCTCCATGCCCAGCAAAATCGGTTCAGCGGTTCGAGCGTGAAGAGGTAACAGACAGACAGACAGACAGACGCAGACAGACAGACAGACAAACTTTCGAATTTATAACATTAGTATGGATATTATTATATATTTAGGAAGCACTTACCGAATACAGAAGATACATAGACGCGAGGAACAAAGAGTTGGAGAAGAAGAGACAGAACAGAGTAGAATGTATGGAGGCGGTGAGGAGGAGGGCAATGCAGGAGCTGCAGAGGAACATGGACAGCGCCAACGAGGAGTTGAAGAGACAGCTCGACTATAGACAGAAGTTGACCAATCAGATCTATGAGAATCAAAGGGTTTTGGTATGTTTCTATGATACTCCGAGAAAGCTACATGTTATCAAAATTGATCAACGCTAAAGAATAACATCTTTAAGGCGCTATATTGAAAGTAATTTTACAGCAAGGGCAATTTTATACTTAACTAGCGACCCGCCCCGGCGTCGCACGGGTATAAAATATACATATTATAGCCACTGAAAAAATGATCAAAATCGATTATCTGTGCCAAGTAACATAAAAATTGCTCCAGTAGTTCGCGAGATCCCTTTCAAATAATTTCCCCCGTTTTTTCCACATTCTCCTATTTGTACGACTATAAAGTCGTGAATACGCTGCGGCCAGAAGCTATCGGCTCGCTCGGAAAACATGCGAAAAACGTAATTTTAATTATTTAAAAAATAACTAGGAGCATTTAAGCGAAATACTTCTATACGATTTTGACTTGCAAAGGTGTCTATCAATTAGACTAATTTCCTACAATACATCTATTTTCGTTTAAAAATAATCTTCAAATTTCGTATTTTTATGAGGTCATTTCGATCGAGAAATGTATCGAGGCAAAATACGTTAATCGTGTTTCTGGTTCTTCTCAAACCTAGATAAGGCTATGAAGATATGTATATCTCATTACCAGATTTGTAACATTTCTGAGGGTCCTATAGTATTACGTCCAAAGGACAGTTTTTTCAGTATAGCGCCTTAACATAACGCATGATTTACTTACACATGCGGGATAAGTCTGTATTAATTTTATAAATTGCGTTGAAGCGATCATGATAATCATGATTATCCAAATTTACAGGACACTCAACAGAAATTTTTATAAAAATTCTATGATTAGGGACTTTTCAATTGAGCAGCCGTTAAAATGTGAGGCATTCTATATTTAGGGACTATTCAATTAAGCAGCCGTTAAAATGTGAGGCATTCTATATTTAGGGACTATTCAATTAAGCAGCCGTTAAAATGTGAGGCATTCTATATTTAGGGACTATTCAATTAAGCAGCTGTTAAAATGTGAGGCATTCAGTATTCAGCTTTACTTACGGGGTACTAGAAATTATTCTATGAAAAACACGTAGTAGTTCTGCGTCGCAGAAGTGCTACGTAGTAGTGCTACGCCGTAGTAATGCTACGCTGCAGAAGTGTTACGCCGTAGAAGTGCTACGCTGCAGAAGTGTTACGCCGTAGAAGTGCTGCGAGAAAATGCTATTGTTGAGAAAATAATACGTAACATCTTTCTACGAAAGGCTTGATGAACGAAAGCTCAACATGAAAGAGCAAGCTTAATTGGAGAAGTACCATAGTCTGTATGCATAAAAGTACCATGGCCTCTCTGAAAACCAGTGTTAAATTAAGTTGTGATGTATTTTGTCACCGAATTACTTTTAAAAGGAAGCTCCATATCGCGCGTTGCGAAAGGGGGCTAGATGGAAAAAATTAAGACTAAAATTTGTAATTACGCTTTTTGCTATAGTTGTAAGCGCGTGTTTTTCTGTCTGTCCGTCTCTCTCACCCGCCGCCTAGACGAGCAATTTTATTGTCAATATCAGGTATTGCGTAACATTATTGACTGTCTAGGGTTGATACTGAACATCGCGCGCCTTTAATCTAATTGTCAAATATTTGTTCAATAAAATTGAAGCGTGATATTGACAATAAAATTGCTCGTCTAGGGGCCGGCTCATAGAAAACAACTTCCTTCCATCCGGGTGTCCCTTGACACCTCTCAAGTTTTTTTATTAATTAATCGTTTACGTGTTAAAAATTTTGTAAACGTTTAGATGATCATAATAATTAATAACTGACACCATTGACTATTGAGGCATTTAACCAAGTGATAAATGTTAAGCAATCCTAAATTAACGACCCATCTATTTTGATTGTCCTTTATCGTTAAATTCCTGAATTTAGTATCAGTGATAATTTATTAATATTAATTTCTTAAAAAACATATATAATTATTTCAGGAATCGGAGACAACCGAAAACGAACACAAGTTGATGCCTTTTACAAGAAGAGCTATCACTTTTACAGACGCCATGATGAATAAGATAAACTACTCAACGCAGAGGTAATTTATATCATTAAATTATACACGAACCTGCCCGCATTATACATAATATCTCTATACAATATACTAGATGACCCGTGAACTTCGTATCACTTCCCTTCTAATATAAACCTTCTCTGGACTTCCACGAATGTTTTAAGACTAAAATTAGCCAAATCGATTCAGGAATTCTCGAGTTTCAGCGAGGCTAACAAAATTTTAAAAAATTATATATTACGAGTACACAGGATGTAACAAAATTAAGTGATAATACTTAAGGGTGTGTATGTGTTACTCGTAGAGAGTTTACTGTGAAAGTAGCACCGCCGAAAGACCAATTTTTTTTTTCACTTTTGTATGGGAAAACTCATGACGCTGGGCGTTTACCCATACGAAAGTGAAAAAAAAATTGGTCTTTTATCGCTGCTACTTTCACAGTGAACTCTCTAAGAGGAACGCATACATACCTTAAAATATTATCACTTAGTTTTGTTACATCCTGTACAGAAGATTGAATATAATGTAGATTACTATCGACTCAATAGTTTTAACCATATCCATCCATACTAATATTATAAATGCGAAAATGTGTCTGTCTGTCTGTCCGTCTGTCCGTCTGTCCGTCTGTCCGTCTGTCCGTCTGTCCGTCTGTCCGTCCGTCCGTCCGTCCGTCCGTCCGTCCGTCCGTCTGTCTGTCTGTCTGTCTGTCTGTTACCTCTTCACGCTTAAACCGCTGCACCGATTTTGCTAAAATTTGGCATGGAGATACCTTGAGTCTAGAGAGCTACTTTTTATGCCGGAAAAATGTACGGTTCCCGCGCGATAAACGAGTTTTGGCGCAACGGAGTTGCGGGCATCATCTAGTTCTATATAAAACTTCAAAATAAGTACACGAATACGAATAGACCTTCTCTTGATGAATACTCTCGTGTGATACTAGTACTACCAACGTAAAAGAAAAGCCAACATGTTTTACTACGACGTCATACATTCATAATAAACGTAGCATGAATGAAAGCGAGATTACTCGCAAGGGTTCGTCCATAAAGTATGTCACACATAAAAGGAGGGGGGGTTTTTGTGACCTCAAATTCTAAATTGAATAAATTAATAAGTAGAGAAATTTAAAATATTATTGAGGTGATTTTAAATGTTTTATGTAAAATTGTAAATTTCTGACGTCACACTAGGGAGACCCCCCCCTCCCAACCCCCTCACGACCATAAAGTTAATATACCTAACGGAATAGAGTAACATGAATCTCGAGCTGTCAAACGAAACCGAAATTGATTTACATCTGTGTGAAAAATATGTGTACGTATACACTTAGACTTACACAAGCATCTTTCTATGAGATCTGGGGGCACGGCAGTGCCCCAGCCAAGCTTTTTAGCAAAGGCACGGCCGTGCCATACTTTTCTCGAAGCGGTTCGCGGCTATTTCACACCCCTTTATCTTCGATGTTAACAAAGCTAGGGATTTAAAATTTCGGTCACTAGGAGCAAGTATTAAAACTAGCTTAATTTCCAAATTACATGAAATTTCAATAAATAGTTTAGGAGTTACGGATGGTCAAAGTTACTACATTTTGTCACTCACTGACATATAGATCATCAAAATTCTAAGGTACTTCTAGCAGACTTAGAACCTTGACGTTTGGTACTCGGATAGGTCTTTATTCACAATGAAAGGAAAAATTATGAAACCGGCCAAGTGCGAGTCGGACTGGCGTACATAGGGTTCCGTACCGTAAATTTGTATGGGAGCCCCCCTTAAATAATAAGTTTATTTAATTTTTATTATTAATTATTAAAGTTAACATATAAATGAGCGTTTTCTGAAATTTTCAAAAACCTTAGTGTTACCATTATGGATATAGAGCAAAAAATGGGAAAAAATCGTGTTTGTTGTATGAGGCCCACCTTTAATAATTTATTTTATTTTGATTGGACTATTAACTTTGATAACGACACCAGAAATACATAATTTGTGAAAATCGCAACTATCTAGCTATTGCGGTTCTCGAGATCCAGCCTGGTGAGTGGTGACATACGGATGTACGACGGACAGACAACGAAGACTTATTGATAATAGGGCCCCGTTTTCATCCTTTGGGCAGGGAAACCTAAAAACTGAAATTGAAAAATAATATTATAGGTAATAATATAATAATTTATTAAATAAAATAAAAGATTTTTATGTTTGTAACTTTGCAAGAACAGTCACTGTTCGACTGCATATTTGTTTGACGTACAAAAGGCTTTAAGTTAGTTATGAACTTAATGAAATGGCATTAATTAAATAAAAAATAATATTAACAACGTTAATAATGAAACAATAATTGAATTCCGTTTAAATATAAATGTAATTACTAATCAGTACTGAGATATACACTCCTTACTTGCTCGATACAATTATAATATAAAATAAAATAAAAATCGTTTTATTTCTGAATAAATTTGAATCAAATGTTTTCAGAACGTTGAGCTACATGTTGCCTACTACCGGTTCGGGAACTAACCCGGCGAGAAGAACCGGCGTAAGAAACTCGCACGGGGCCACTTTTTACTAAAAAAGTGGAAAATTTGTCTTTTAAAAAAATAAAATTTACAATGTAAATAACTTAATCTAATACATTATAGAAAGTCAACATGAATACACAATTGTAAGTCACATATAATAAAATATGTAGAAGCAGCAGCAAGCAGCCATCCTACTCCCAAGATGTGCCATCGTTTAGGAAATCATTGACCGTATAGTAGGCTTTGGCACACAAACGTTCTTTAATTACATTTTTAAATTTATTAATTGATAAATTTTGAACGTTTTCCGGGATTTTATTGTAGAGGCGTATACATTGACCTTTAAAAGATTTACTTATTTTGCTAAGTCTGATCACTGGTATTTCCAGCTTGTGCCTATTTCTAGTGTTTCTACCGTGACTATCACTTTTAGTTTTAAATTTAGTTAGATTCTTTCTAACATACAACACATTATCCAAAATGTATTGAGAAGCAACAGTTAGAATACCAATTTCTTTAAACTTTTCTCTCAGAGATTCAAAAGCTGACATTTTATACATTGAGCGTATAGCTCGCTTCTGCAGCACAAAAATTGTATTGATGTCGGCAGCGTTTCCCCATAAAAGGATACCGTAAGACATTCTACTGTGAAAATAACTAAAATAAACTAGTCTTGCCGTGTCTTCATCAGAAATTTCCCTAATTTTTCTGACTGCATATGCTGCAGAACTGAGCTTACCTGAAAGGTTAGCAATATGAGGACCCCACTGTAATTTACTATCTAATGTAATGCCTAAGAATATAGTGGAGTCCACCAAATTCATTTTCTCATCATTTAATAGTAAATTGGTTTGAACTTGCCTAACATTGGGCAAAGTAAATTTTAAACATTTGGTTTTCTTAGAGTTTAAAAGTAAGTTATTAACATTAAACCAATGTACTATTTTTGAGAGAGCACTATTTACCTCGTCGTAATTTGACTGCCGTCGCTTCACTTTAAAAATAAGTGAAGTGTCATCAGCAAAAAGTACTATCTCATTATCCTTAACTAGATAAGGTAAGTCATTAATGTAGATAAGAAAAAGAAATGGTCCTAAAATGGATCCCTGTGGTACACCTAATTCTATTTTGGTCCCATTGGATCTTTTACAATTAACTTCAACCCTTTGAGTCCTATTTTTGAGGTAAGAAGTCAAAAGGCTGAGTGCTGAGTCCCTTATGCCATAGTGGTGCAATTTTCTGACTAAAGTAGCATGCTCGACACAGTCAAATGCCTTAGAGAGGTCACAAAAAAATTATTATGGGAGTTTTAAGTTATCGAATGAAATAAGGTGTGCTCCTTTCCTGCGAAGAACGTCGAGACGCTTACAACAGTGTTGCTATGTATTCAACGGTAAAGATAAAAATGACCACATTCAAGTATTAGCTTAAGAGCCCGGACTACCCTCGAAATTCTCATACATACGTAATACCAAAATCATTTTCTCATATGAATATATTTAACATGTTTGAGTTATTTTTCAGCTTAAAATAGTAATTACCCAGTTCCTGTACAAAAATTAATTTCAAAATATTTAAACACTAAAAAAAAATTTTTTGTGTATAATTTTTTTTTACTAAATTTACTACTAAATATTTAAACACTAAAAAAATAGAGTGAAACACAAAAAAATATATAAATAAATAGTAAATTTACTACAAAATATTTAAATACTAAAAAATATGTTTTAGAGTTTTTAGAGCCACTATAATAATTATAAAATAAAGAAATCTATTGATACGTTTACTGAATGTTGAATTACAAAATAAGTTGAAGGCTTGGCTTGAATGTGATCTGAAAACTTTTTACGACAGAAGTGCTTATTGAATAGCTATGCAATATTTTGCTTGGCTCCTTTTACATATTTTCATGTTTTGGTGGGATTAAATTGTCAACGTGCCGATAAGTGCCGACTGGACGTCAAAAAAAGAGTTCTGCTGTCATGTATCTAACGTCTATTTTTACCACGCAGTGTTACTGGTAGTGACATCTCGCTTGCTCAGGTTTTTGTTTCTCTATTCCGCTAGGTATAATAACTTTATGCTCACAACACAAATGTGACAACCTGTGGCAAGGATCAAATGGTTTGTCAAATTTTACGTGTTTGTCAAACAGTTTGATAGTGTACAGCTTTGTTTGAAGCGTACTTTGTCAAACAAACTACGTGTTTGACCTGTTTGAAGAAAATTTGGATTTGCGTAGCGTTTGACAAACGTGTTTGAACGTGTTCCGCTGTATTTGGTATTTCAAAATGTCAGCAAAATCGATTCAGCGGTTTGGGCGTGAAAAGGTAACAACAGACAGACACACTTTCGCATTTAATAATACTAGTATGGATGTAATCCTATGTATCTGTTTGGATCGGTTCACATTGCAAAATGATGAGGCGATGCAATGCTATGCAGTTTAAATGAGACATCAAAAACTTGATGGTATACGAGCTACGAATACGCGAGTTACGTTGCAGTATAAGCTGACCCTTACTTAAAAATTTATAGGTACTATAGTCCGCGCGGAACTAGTTGGCCGCGCCTTAGGTATGTGAGCGGTGGGACGGAGAGGCGGGGGCGCTTGATTTTGACAGTTCTAAGCAGTTCTGGCTAGTTAAGACAAAAAGCACAAGAGATTGAAATAGCAAGATGAGTCCGCCGATAAAAATACAATCTAAGGAAATAATATTTAAAGTGCATAGGTTTTTAAAAAACGGAAAGCCGATGTCAATAATTTAGAATATAAAACTGATCAATTGTCTTTAATTTATTCTTTTCAATAATTAAATAATATTATTGTTCAGGATATCTCGAGATTGGTCGTCACTGGACACTGTCTAATCTCATGTGCGTTGCGAGCAGCAAGCAATCCGCCCCCTCACCCCCGTCCCTACCTAAGGCGCGGCCAACTAATTCCGCGCGGACTATAAATAGAAGATTAAAATATTACCTCTATAATCCTGACCAGCCAAATATTGTGTTTTCAGAAAAAGTCCTGTTCATCCCTTTGCTAGAATGGTATCTGCGGACATCCAATATAACAACACGAAATTTCTACCAACATTGAAGAAGATCTTTTATAATAGCAACCATGTACCATAGAAGTGCTCGCAGAAACTTATAATGTACCCAATAAAAAAAATTATTTACTTAAAATTGTTTGCTCTAATGTCGGCTGTACACTCTCGCCGAGAGCTCTCGGGCGAGTCTCGTGCGAGAGCCCCTTGCCCGAGTGCGATCATGTACCATCGAGGAAATTGATTCCTATGCAGTTGATAAATCAACGTTATTTGGTCGAATATGTCAATTCAATGTTAATTGTGATCTGTCGGCTGGGTTTGACGTAAGGCAACCAAACTACGTAGGTCCCCGATCTGCATAGGAATCAACTTCTCTGATAGTACATTCTCGCTTAGTTCAATCGCAGTTATGAACTCAGAGACGATGAGCGAAAACGCTTCTCTTGCAGCTGCCATAGCTCTCTGTGCGATGAGATATTATAAATATTTACCAAATATTTACACATTAACAATACAAAAAAAACTGGCGGAAAACGTAGATGGTGGATGATCACCATGCATCGGAAGCGATCATGGTAATCCAAAGACCTTTATTCCACTGACCTCCATTATTGTCTAATGGAGATCAGTGCCTTTATTCATATTTAATAACTGTTAATGACGTTTATTATTGTTATTTTTCTGTTCTGCAGTTTCTGCACTGTCTAGCGGCGCGACTAGTAGTGAAAAATGAGAGAGAGTACAGTAATGCGCTCGCTTTCCTCGCGAGACCCTTTGACTCGGGCGCAAAATACCGACACCGGACCGAGAGGGTCCGAGACAGGCGAGACGAGGCGAGCGCACCCATTTAGGCTGCGTTTCCACTGAAGCGGAGCGGAGTTTAGCGGTGCCAAATTGACCAATCACCATGCTCGAAATATTTGCTCCGCTTCGCTGTCATTCAATTGATTGGTAAATTCGGACTCCGCTAAGCTCCGCTCCGCTTCAGTGGAAACGCAGCCTTACACTCTCGCATTCGGGCCGCCTCGCTGTGTCTCGGCGAGAGTGTACAGCCGACATTATGTTATGTTTGTGTTTTATGTATATTTTTTTTATTTTGCTTATTCTACAATATTAGTACAATAATAACTTCGTTATAAAGTTTTACTTGAGTATTTTCTTTGCCCTATGTTTAGATAAATCACACAAAACCCCGCATCAAAATTATTGTAGGGTGAACATGACTAGTGATTGGACAGTACTAGTCATTGGACAGGGCACAAAAACACTATATTGTGGCATCTACTGCAACTTAGAACAATGTATAAGTATAGTATAGTATCATAAACATGTAAATCAAATAATAAAAATTTCATAAATAAAATAAATACCTAATAAATAATATTACATCGGTGCGTAGACTACGTCGCCAATTCTATTTTGCACGACTTTTTCGTGCAGATTTTGTATGAAATAATTTTTCATTGTTGGCGACAGCGGCAGTCCGCCAGTAACACTCGTACGGTGGTATGAATAAAAAATCTTAGTGAAGGTTTTAACAGTTTTCTAACTTAAATGTTCGCTAAAGTTAAAAACCGTCTTATAACACTCCATATGAATAATCGCTTTCTAAGCCTTCGCTAAGTAAAATACTTATAAATGACATTTTCTACTATTTTTTTAGTAATGTTGGTAGTGTGCCAATTTATTGTGTTCAATATGTCAAAAATAATGAGTATTTTGCAAAAAAAAACTTGAGAGGTGTCAAAGGACACCCGAATGGAACGGAGTTATATTTTCTTATGTTAAAAAAATCTGTACTTAGTATACTTTTAAAAAAAATATTTAAAAAACGCCATCTATTGACGCACAGGAATACTATCAACGCGCAACGCCCTCTGCCCCTAACATGCAGGTACTAATAGAAAAGTGTCGTTTTTAGTGTCGTTTTTTTCGGCCTAGAGGGGGCTAATTTATCATATTATATAAAAAAAGGGGTTTTTCAACGCGCGAAAAGGAAATCAGTTCCAAAAAATAATATACTTTATGGATTTCATAAATTACGTCTTGCTAGAGCAAAGTAGACTTTGACATTGGTAACTCACTGACTACTGAGGCCGCCATAATAAAAAGAAGAAGAAGAAGAATGACGAAATTTAATCCTTCGATCTTGGAAATGCTATTGTATTCTATTGTTGTCGCGACCACCGGTGCTTGTGCGGGGCTCGATTGGTTGATACTATTTTATTCTGTGTAGTTTACTTTTGAGGCCTTCAATTTATTTTTAAAAACAAACTACGTTACATATTATCCAAAATGCAAAGTGATAAAATAAAACGCATCCGAAGTGAAAACTGGCTCGATGAGGATAAAGTTCAGGTGTGATGCCGCTGCCTCGCCTATCTTTTTGTAGTTCTTCAGACACTAATGTATCGTACTGGTTATTTTGTTCTTGAATCTTTTTTTTTCTAAAGTCGTCCTATTTATTCTTATCTTATATACTTTTTGTCGATCAGGGCGGCTAGAAATTCCTTCAGAAATTGCAATAATGTCAGAAATCGCGATAATACTCGATATTTCGTCCATTTCAATCTCTTAAAATGGTCTTAAAGTAGGTCCGAGGCTTCACTAAAGTTTGCGAACTCCTATTTGACGTTTCGAGCCTAAACAGCTGTTAGCAAACGTTTATTCTTAACGATTATGCTTAAAATGTTCTTAAAATAGGTTTATAACAGTCGCGCTATTTTTTGACAGCTTAAAAACCTTAAAAAGGCGTTAGAGCACTGTTATAGAACGTTTATTCATGATAAATTTCACAACAGGCTTTTAAAGCTTTTAAAAACCCTCGCTAAGTTTTTATTCATACGACCGCTAATCTGTGGCCGTTACCTTTAACCTCTCGAATACCCGGACATCAAAATTCAATTCAGCCGTAAAGCCCGAGTTCTATGGCGCCATTTAAATTTTCGTAATTTTTTGACGTGACAACGTCTTATAATTCGATGCAGCCGGCTGCACGCACGAAAAAACATGACTCATGCGGCGTTACCTCGCTGTGAGGCGTTCCATTTAGGGCTTGAAGTGCAAGCGAGAGCCCGAAACGAGCGACAAAGAGGCACGTTGTCACGTCCAATTATCGTCAGTTAACCGACTTTACAGACAACCGTTTTATTTTTCAAATTTTACAAAAATTCGCCAATCAGAAACAAAATTTAGTGCATACATTTTGTAGCCAACTTAATACTCTTAAAAATAATGCATTGAACAAACGAAATTAATTCTTATGTTCATTAAAATAAGTTTAAAAAACTGCGTGAGATCGAGTGTATAGTGCGTTTCATCAAATAGTTCCTTTGCCGCCATGTTGGCGCTAATGAAAATTAATGTTGCCACATTACCCTTACTGTGCTACCTTAAATTAGGGGAGATAATAATATTATGTTATCACAAAATGGCATGAAGACGTAACAACCAAAGTCACTTTCGTATTTACTAGCTAAAAGTCGAGCTTTGTGAGGGCTCGCCTCATCACACCTTCACTGACTGATGTCTGATGATAACACATTTACATGTAAATACTATGTTAAAGCACAAATCAATAGGCGCGATAGTTTGTCCGTAAAATGTACCACAAAATGTACAGGTTGTGAGAAGTAGTAGGGCCCGCTTCGCTCGCCCTGATAATATTATTGTACTAGCTTTTACCCGCACCTTCGTTCGTGAATCGTGCGTATGTAGTTTTCGTTACTAGAAGTGCGTTTCATCAAATAGTTCCTTTGCCATCGTGTTGGCATTCTCTGTTAGTAACGTACACACGGTACACACGCTCTACAAGTATTCATAAGTTTTACTGTGTTTATGGGTGATTAAGCTGACGCTGGTAACCCTATTTCACTAAGCCGTAATGGCGGCAACTCGAGTTTAATGGAATTATTGGGGCCTAGTTACGTTTTTCACGTTCACAAAACTCTTTCACTCTTAGCACCATCATTCTTTCACCACTCTTTAATGTTTTCGGCATGATTTTCTCACGAAATCACAGTAAAACATAAGAAAACTCGCAGAGCTGTCAACTTTGTTTACATTAATGATAGACAGGAATACCAACATGACGGCAAAGGGACTATTCGATGAAACGCACTATATTAGGCGGCTCATTAACGTGCCGGTGGTGACTGGTACACAGAGGTATTTTTACGGATGGCACGTTAAGGTGCCGGTGGGGTTCAAGAGGTTAAACAAGGTCTAGCTGTTAATTATTATTTATTGTTAGTCAGTTGGAATATTAATCGCAAAGGGCGCGCGTGAAGTACTTACTAGTTACCTATCGATATTAATTGTTAGTGCGGAGTTAGTTTTCTTGTACTTGCGGCAGTGGATTGCATTGTAACTAACTATTGTAAAGTAACTTCAAATCCTTAGACAATTATTGTGTCTGTGTGTACAAAACTAGTGTAAATAGTTGTGAATAAACTGCGTGGTTCTGTAACCCTGCATTTTAATTTGTAGTAAGTACCAAGGTTTAATAAGGTTGCTTCAAAAACTAACTGATTTTCTTTAAAATCAGGCGTTCTATTACTTTAAGAACACGCAATTTTTAAAGCAACCTTAATAAATTTTGTGTTTTTGTGCTTTGTCCAATGACTGATACTGTCCAATTACTAGTCATTTACCCTATTTCAGTTTTTTATTTGACACTGGCGATAGTTTATTTAGCTATTACGCCTTTAAAAAAAGTAAAGTCAAATTGACATTTGACAATCTGACAACCAAACTTCAAAAACATGCTCGCAGCCAGTGCTACCAACTTAGGGGTTTTCCCCTCAGATTTAGGGGGTAAATAAGTGAAATGGAATCTTATTAGTGGTCTGAATTTTAGGGGTAATTTCAGGGATTTTTGACTCATTAATTTTTTTAATTTATTGTCCGATTTACATTAAATCGAAATGACGAATCTTGTGCAACATTTAATCCATCCAATAAAATGTTAAATTTATTCAATGTGAACATGTATGATTTCAAAAAATCTAAATCTTTAGATGAGGACGAAATATTGACTTAAGGGGCCGGGCTACCCTCGAAATTCTCATACATAAGTAATACCAAAATCTTTTTCTCATACGAAAATATTTAACATGTTTGAGTTATTTTTCAGCTTAAAATAGTAATTACCTAGGTTCCTGTACAAAAATTAACTTCAAAATATTTAAACACTAAAACAATATTTTTTGTGTATAAATGTTTTTTATTAAATTTACTATTAAATATTTAAACACTAAAAAATAGAGTAAAACACTGAAAAATATATAAATAAATAGTAAATTTACTACGAAATATTTAAATACTAAAAAATATTTTTTAGAGTTGAAATATTTAGCAGTAAATTTACTATTTATTTATATATTTTTTAGTGTTTTACTCTATTTTTTTAGTGTTTAAATATTTAGTAGTAAATTTAGTAAAAATAAATTAAACACAAAAAAATTTTTTTAGTGTTTAAATATTTTGAAGCTAATTTTTGTACAGGAACCTAGGTAATTACTATTTTAAGCTGAAAAATAACTCAAACATTTTTCTGTTCTGCAGTTTCTGCACTGTCTAGCGGCGCGACTAGTAGTGAAAAATGAGAGAGAGTACAGTAATGCGCTCGCTTTCCTCGCGAGACCCTTTGACTCGGGCGCAAAATACCGACACCGGACCGAGAGGGTCCGAGACAGGCGAGACGAGGCGAGCGCACCCATTTAGGCTGCGTTTCCACTGAAGCGGAGCGGAGTTTAGCGGTGCCAAATTGACCAATCACCATGCTCGAAATATTTGCTCCGCTTCGCTGTCATTCAATTGATTGGTAAATTCGGACTCCGCTAAGCTCCGCTCCGCTTCAGTGGAAACGCAGCCTTACACTCTCGCATTCGGGCCGCCTCGCTGTGTCTCGGCGAGAGTGTACAGCCGACATTATGTTATGTTTGTGTTTTATGTATATTTTTTTTATTTTGCTTATTCTACAATATTAGTACAATAATAACTTCGTTATAAAGTTTTACTTGAGTATTTTCTTTGCCCTATGTTTAGATAAATCACACAAAACCCCGCATCAAAATTATTGTAGGGTGAACATGACTAGTGATTGGACAGTACTAGTCATTGGACAGGGCACAAAAACACTATATTGTGGCATCTACTGCAACTTAGAACAATGTATAAGTATAGTATAGTATCATAAACATGTAAATCAAATAATAAAAATTTCATAAATAAAATAAATACCTAATAAATAATATTACATCGGTGCGTAGACTACGTCGCCAATTCTATTTTGCACGACTTTTTCGTGCAGATTTTGTATGAAATAATTTTTCATTGTTGGCGACAGCGGCAGTCCGCCAGTAACACTCGTACGGTGGTATGAATAAAAAATCTTAGTGAAGGTTTTAACAGTTTTCTAACTTAAATGTTCGCTAAAGTTAAAAACCGTCTTATAACACTCCATATGAATAATCGCTTTCTAAGCCTTCGCTAAGTAAAATACTTATAAATGACATTTTCTACTATTTTTTTTAGTAATGTTGGTAGTGTGCCAATTTATTGTGTTCAATATGTCAAAAATAATGAGTATTTTGCAAAAAAAAACTTGAGAGGTGTCAAAGGACACCCGAATGGAACGGAGTTATATTTTCTTATGTTAAAAAAATCTGTACTTAGTATACTTTTAAAAAAAATATTTAAAAAACGCCATCTATTGACGCACAGGAATACTATCAACGCGCAACGCCCTCTGCCCCTAACATGCAGGTACTAATAGAAAAGTGTCGTTTTTAGTGTCGTTTTTTTCGGCCTAGAGGGGGCTAATTTATCATATTATATAAAAAAAGGGGTTTTTCAACGCGCGAAAAGGAAATCAGTTCCAAAAAATAATATACTTTATGGATTTCATAAATTACGTCTTGCTAGAGCAAAGTAGACTTTGACATTGGTAACTCACTGACTACTGAGGCCGCCATAATAAAAAGAAGAAGAAGAAGAATGACGAAATTTAATCCTTCGATCTTGGAAATGCTATTGTATTCTATTGTTGTCGCGACCACCGGTGCTTGTGCGGGGCTCGATTGGTTGATACTATTTTATTCTGTGTAGTTTACTTTTGAGGCCTTCAATTTATTTTTAAAAACAAACTACGTTACATATTATCCAAAATGCAAAGTGATAAAATAAAACGCATCCGAAGTGAAAACTGGCTCGATGAGGATAAAGTTTAGGTGTGATGCCGCTGCCTCGCCTATCTTTTTGTAGTTCTTCAGACACTAATGTATCGTACTGGTTATTTTGTTCTTGAATCTTTTTTTTTCTAAAGTCGTCCTATTTATTCTTATCTTATATACTTTTTGTCGATCAGGGCGGCTAGAAATTCCTTCAGAAATTGCAATAATGTCAGAAATCGCGATAATACTCGATATTTCGTCCATTTCAATCTCTTAAAATGGTCTTAAAGTAGGTCCGAGGCTTCACTAAAGTTTGCGAACTCCTATTTGACGTTTCGAGCCTAAACAGCTGTTAGCAAACGTTTATTCTTAACGATTATGCTTAAAATGTTCTTAAAATAGGTTTATAACAGTCGCGCTATTTTTTGACAGCTTAAAAACCTTAAAAAGGCGTTAGAGCACTGTTATAGAACGTTTATTCATGATAAATTTCACAACAGGCTTTTAAAGCTTTTAAAAACCCTCGCTAAGTTTTTATTCATACGACCGCTAATCTGTGGCCGTTACCTTTAACCTCTCGAATACCCGGACATCAAAATTCAATTCAGCCGTAAAGCCCGAGTTCTATGGCGCCATTTAAATTTTCGTAATTTTTTGACGTGACAACGTCTTATAATTCGATGCAGCCGGCTGCACGCACGAAAAAACATGACTCATGCGGCGTTACCTCGCTGTGAGGCGTTCCATTTAGGGCTTGAAGTGCAAGCGAGAGCCCGAAACGAGCGACAAAGAGGCACGTTGTCACGTCCAATTATCGTCAGTTAACCGACTTTACAGACAACCGTTTTATTTTTCAAATTTTACAAAAATTCGCCAATCAGAAACAAAATTTAGTGCATACATTTTGTAGCCAACTTAATACTCTTAAAAATAATGCATTGAACAAACGAAATTAATTCTTATGTTCATTAAAATAAGTTTAAAAAACTGCGTGAGATCGAGTGTATAGTGCGTTTCATCAAATAGTTCCTTTGCCGCCATGTTGGCGCTAATGAAAATTAATGTTGCCACATTACCCTTACTGTGCTACCTTAAATTAGGGGAGATAATAATATTATGTTATCACAAAATGGCATGAAGACGTAACAACCAAAGTCACTTTCGTATTTACTAGCTAAAAGTCGAGCTTTGTGAGGGCTCGCCTCATCACACCTTCACTGACTGATGTCTGATGATAACACATTTACATGTAAATACTATGTTAAAGCACAAATCAATAGGCGCGATAGTTTGTCCGTAAAATGTACCACAAAATGTACAGGTTGTGAGAAGTAGTAGGGCCCGCTTCGCTCGCCCTGATAATATTATTGTACTAGCTTTTACCCGCACCTTCGTTCGTGAATCGTGCGTATGTAGTTTTCGTTACTAGAAGTGCGTTTCATCAAATAGTTCCTTTGCCATCGTGTTGGCATTCTCTGTTAGTAACGTACACACGGTACACACGCTCTACAAGTATTCATAAGTTTTACTGTGTTTATGGGTGATTAAGCTGACGCTGGTAACCCTATTTCACTAAGCCGTAATGGCGGCAACTCGAGTTTAATGGAATTATTGGGGCCTAGTTACGTTTTTCACGTTCACAAAACTCTTTCACTCTTAGCACCATCATTCTTTCACCACTCTTTAATGTTTTCGGCATGATTTTCTCACGAAATCACAGTAAAACATAAGAAAACTCGCAGAGCTGTCAACTTTGTTTACATTAATGATAGACAGGAATACCAACATGACGGCAAAGGAACTATTCGATGAAACGCACTATATTAGGCGGCTCATTAACGTGCCGGTGGTGACTGGTACACAGAGGTATTTTTACGGATGGCACGTTAAGGTGCCGGTGGGGTTCAAGAGGTTAAACAAGGTCTAGCTGTTAATTATTATTTATTGTTAGTCAGTTGGAATATTAATCGCAAAGGGCGCGCGTGAAGTACTTACTAGTTACCTATCGATATTAATTGTTAGTGCGGAGTTAGTTTTCTTGTACTTGCGGCAGTGGATTGCATTGTAACTAACTATTGTAAAGTAACTTCAAATCCTTAGACAATTATTGTGTCTGTGTGTACAAAACTAGTGTAAATAGTTGTGAATAAACTGCGTGGTTCTGTAACCCTGCATTTTAATTTGTAGTAAGTACCAAGGTTTAATAAGGTTGCTTCAAAAACTAACTGATTTTCTTTAAAATCAGGCGTTCTATTACTTTAAGAACACGCAATTTTTAAAGCAACCTTAATAAATTTTGTGTTTTTGTGCTTTGTCCAATGACTGATACTGTCCAATTACTAGTCATTTACCCTATTTCAGTTTTTTATTTGACACTGGCGATAGTTTATTTAGCTATTACGCCTTTAAAAAAAGTAAAGTCAAATTGACATTTGACAATCTGACAACCAAACTTCAAAAACATGCTCGCAGCCAGTGCTACCAACTTAGGGGTTTTCCCCTCAGATTTAGGGGGTAAATAAGTGAAATGGAATCTTATTAGTGGTCTGAATTTTAGGGGTAATTTCAGGGATTTTTGACTCATTAATTTTTTTAATTTATTGTCCGATTTACATTAAATCGAAATGACGAATCTTGTGCAACATTTAATCCATCCAATAAAATGTTAAATTTATTCAATGTGAACATGTATGATTTCAAAAAATCTAAATCTTTAGATGAGGACGAAATATTGACTTAAGGGGCCGGGCTACCCTCGAAATTCTCATACATAAGTAATACCAAAATCTTTTTCTCATACGAAAATATTTAACATGTTTGAGTTATTTTTCAGCTTAAAATAGTAATTACCTAGGTTCCTGTACAAAAATTAACTTCAAAATATTTAAACACTAAAACAATATTTTTTGTGTATAAATGTTTTTTATTAAATTTACTATTAAATATTTAAACACTAAAAAATAGAGTAAAACACTGAAAAATATATAAATAAATAGTAAATTTACTACGAAATATTTAAATACTAAAAAATATTTTTTAGAGTTGAAATATTTAGCAGTAAATTTACTATTTATTTATATATTTTTTAGTGTTTTACTCTATTTTTTTAGTGTTTAAATATTTAGTAGTAAATTTAGTAAAAAAAAATTAAACACAAAAAAATTTTTTTAGTGTTTAAATATTTTGAAGCTAATTTTTGTACAGGAACCTAGGTAATTACTATTTTAAGCTGAAAAATAACTCAAACATGTTAAATATTTTCGTATGAGAAAATGATTTTGGTATTACGTATGTATGAGAATTTCGAGGGTAGCCCGGCCTCTTAATAAAAAGATTTTGAAACATAGTATAGCCCATTCAGTGCCAGCAACGCACCATTTGCGTTTTGCGAGTTTACTTTCTGGTGCCACCAACGCACCATATGCGTTGAGGTACCTTTGATATTTTTACCGGTTTTTCTTTATAATGGCTATATTTAATTTGAATCTTTGGCCTCATTAGCTACTGGAGATATATTTGACATGTGATGACACTGTCAGTTTCTGGTCTCGACCTCCGCTCTTTTTTTGACAGCGAAAAAACCGTTAGCCCAAAAAACTGCCAGATTTCAATTCAACATATTTTCAGTTTTATTGAATTAGAGTGAGAAGTTTTTGACTAAGAACATAAAAGTAAGCAATATATTTAGGTATATTACAATTTTTCTTCGATTCATGGTATATTTTATGAATAAAATTACTTAATTTTGTTGGATGGTTTCATGCATGACGCAACACTACTATGTTCAAATTAGTAAATTTTACCAACCATTCGTTGTATTTATAATTAAATTAATACAAAATCTTTTACTAGCTGACCAGTTGTATTTTTCAATATTTAAGAAAAAAAATATTTCAAATAAGTAAGGATTTTATTTATTTTATAAGGATTTTATTTCAATTTTCAGATTTTTTTCAAAGAATGAAGGGGAAAAAGGACTTTGAATTACCATGGGTAGCTTGATAAGCGGTTAACTGTATGTAGAAAAAAACCTACCTGTATTTAAAAATTATTCAGCTACCCACTATGTTGCATAACACAGTTCAATTAAAACAAAAGCGTCAACGTAAGTGGTGCGTTGAATGGCACTTGTGATTGGATTTGTCTCACCAGTGCCACCAACGCAATTGGTGCGTTTATCGTATTTAGAGGGGTTTTCGTTATTTATTGCATTATTTAATATATAAAATACGTTAAACAATGTATTTTAAGTTAGAAAAAACAAGAAAATCAAGTGGCACCACCGGTATGTTACAGGTGGATTGGTGGCATTGAATGGAATAGTATACTATTTCTAAATCATTATGAATTTATATTTATATATTTTTAGGGGGAAAACAAAAACAATACTAGGCGATTTTAGGGGTTTTTAACACCAACTTTAGGGATAAATATTTTTGATAGTTGGTAACACTGCTCGCAGCGCCGGCCGCCGCTCGCATGCTTGCTTTTTTCAGTTTGCGGCAGTGTGACCATATTTAGCAGAATTCTGCGATTTTAGCAGAATATGACCCCCAATTTAGGCCTTAGCATAATATGTCGCATAATAGAAAAAGTTGACAGATTTTAGCAGAATTTAAAAAACTTTAGCAGAAATTTAACAGAATTTGACATTTTATGAGTTAACTGAAGTTTTAAATATCAAAAATCTACCCATTTCCAATTTGTATACATAGGTGCGTTTTTTTCTTGTTGTGCTGGTCACCCTTTTCAATTCAGGGGAACTCCCGAAACATGCGTAGGTAACAGGTATTTTTCCTTGAGGCGCTGTATCTACCAGTTTCAGGGGAACTCCCGAAACATGTGTAATCGTTATTTTTCCTTGAGGCGCTGTATCTACCAGTACATTCTCTTTGTTTTGCTTGGTTTGGGTGGTTATTGTGTGTTTTGAAAGGGAAACAATGAAAAGAAAATATGACCAGAACTATCGTTCCGAGTGGGAGGAGGATCCGCAGTTTTCGTCCTGGCTATCAAGAGCCAAGGACGACACTAATGCCGCTTTTTGTAAAGCATGTAACATACTTTCAATACAAATTTCCATCCCTATCCCTACTAATACTTATAAATGCGAAAGTAATCTGTCTGTCTGTCTGTTACGCTTTCACGCCTGCCTAACCACTGAACGGATTTCGATGAGGTACAGAGACAGATAAAAGCTTGGGAAAGGACATAGGCTACCTTTTATCTCACTACTGGACATACGCGCGATAACATGAAGTCCACGCGAGCGAAACCGCGGGCAGAAAGCTAGTACAAAATAGATATATAATTCGTTAGCAGAATTTTAGCATTTGTTACAAAAAGTTTAGCATATTTTAGCAGATTTTAGCTGAGCAGATAGCATAATGGCTTATTTAAATCTGGTCACACTGGTTTGCGGCCGAGCTGAGGGTATTTTGAAATGATAGTTATGGTTTATAATATAATGCAGTTTGAGGTTTTTCATAATTCAAAATATTTGTTATTTAATTAATGGGAATCAAATCAAACGATGGGTGACACTGAAGAACAGAAGGCGTACTTATTATTCTTGGAAAATCGTACTTACCGGTACTTGCAATATTTGGCAAAGTCGTTGAGCCTACCATCGAATTACAAGGTAAGGTACCTATGTTGTTTTATTTAGAAACAAGGTTGTCAATACACCGTTTGTTTTGCTTAGGGCGAGAGCTTGGCGAGAGCTACCAAAAATATACAATACCACGCTTTCAAGGGTCAGTGCAAGTCTACGAATAATATAACCTAAGGAAACGTAACTTCCATACTAATACAGTTTTAAATTTGGTTCCATTCGAACTGTCATGTAACGTCAGCCTTTATACCGCTCAAGGTCACCCAAATATTGCAAATGTATGAAAAGTGAACCTAAGGTACACTTTTTTGACAAGTATTTTGGAGCATGTTTTTTGACGGAGTTACTTCCTTAGTTTTTATTATTCGTAGGTGCAAGTGTTAAAAATACATACCTATGGTTAAAAACTGTATGTTAAAAAGTTTAGGTAACACACAAACTATATAGAATGCTAACGCATAGGTAACACTGTTTTTGAACAGATTATCTATACCTATTAAACTGGCTATACAAAAGTAATTTTAAGTGTGAGGCTAGTCTAAAGAAGCTTGAATTTTATCCTTCCAAAGTCACCGTCTCTTAGTGTTTTATTTTTAAATCTTTCCAGAAAGTTTATTTGATAGAACTCATATACGCTAAGAAGTATCGTACAGAAGAAATTGTAAAAACTATCATACAGAGAGTTAAAATTGAGAGATTGTTGGCTGCTAAAAACAGATTGAAAAGAAATAGAAGGAAGGTATGTTTGCCACATTTTTTATAATAATTGATATTATTTATTGGCTAATTAAGCTACTTCTCAGGTAATAACTTTATTATGTGCGATATAATATTATGTTTTATAATCCTGTTCTAAGTAATTCTTACGTGTGGGTAGTTTTTATCTTTTCAACCTCCTTTTATTTTTAGAGGTTCACTATGCCACCGAGAGCCAAATCACCAGCTATTTCCGCAACACCAAAACGGCAAAGGGTTTATGTGCCCTTCAGCTCAGATCTGAAGACTGCGATCATGAGAAATACAACCCGACGTAGCTTGCTAGATGTTATCAAACAAAATACACTACCAAGGACAAGTGATAGAGTTCTTAGGAGTTTCAATTTAAGACAAAGCGACAATTCAAATTACAACACTTGTCATGTAAATAGTTCTGAATGTAATAAAGTACAAAATGCATTGAACACCAAAGCTGTTGTGAAAATAAACATACCCTCTGGAAATTATAAGTATTACATGAACACTGAGTGTGTTGTGAGAAAGCACAGACCTGCCATTTTAAATTCAACTTGTAATGAAACCAGGAAACCGTTGATTTTAAGACAAAGGGTATGTTTAGATATTATTACTATACTCAATACCACATATTTAATTTGTGTAGCTTTGTCATACTATTATTAATTTGTTATTTTTGCTTAATACCTCGATCGTGGATTTTTGGAAATCTTGTTCTCGCGGTCGCATGCGACTGCTTGGGAACAAAAGAGTTAATGATTCAACTCCCAAGCGGCATGATAACAATAGATAAGCTATTATGTTTGGTTTTTCCATGATCGAGGTAATAATATCTTAATGTGAAGAAAATTTTATTTGGTCATGCTGTAACATGTCAAACTAAGTTTATATGAGGAGCTGGCGAACAAAACGCGTTGATTACCATCTGGTCAAAATACTTTTTTTTTACATTCTGGCGGTTTTGGGCCCACTGAATTCGAATCTCAACTCATTTTCAATCAAAACTGCCTCAAATAAAGTCTGAAACTTCATACGGATAAATTAAAAACGACGCTAAAAGCTCACTGTAAGTATTTCATTCAGTTTTTTACTGCTCCTGTAAAATTTGATTTTATGTAATTAACGGGCTTTGTTCACCAGCTCCTCATATCATAAAGTTACTTTTAACAGATTAAAAAAAAAGAAATACTATATTTATCAGCCTTTGCTCTGTTAAATTTTTTAAATACTATCATAATAAGCATTTCATACAGTTTTCTAAGCAGGTATTTTACATAATAAAAAATGTTTTGAATATTTACTGTTTCAGGATGTTGGAGTGCAAGGCAACATAACAGCAGCTAGACGCCAAAGAACTATTAGTGGAATCTACCCTCTGCCAGCACTTACAAATTGTCCACAGCCCATCCATACCACAGAAGGAGTATCAATGAGAAATTACGATGGTAGTCGATCAAAGTTAAATGCTGTTATACAAAAATGTGACACAAATTACAAGCAAAAAATAACCTACTGTAACACAGAAGTTAATATACAGGATTTGATAGACAGCATTGATGATAATATTGAAAATCGAGACATGCCATCACATAGGACTGCAGAAAACAGTGAGCCAACGCCTTCACCGAGCATATTGAATTCACAGGAACAGTATACTGAGCCGGCGACATCTTATTCCTATCACATAGATAGAATGAGGTACCAAGTGATGTATGACAGGTCATCTCAATACACTGACGAACCTGTTCTGCCTAAAATAAATGAAGTGTTCTTAAACATGAACTGTATGAAGAATATTGCTCAACCTTTGTATGTTCAAGTGAGCTCAGAGGATGAACTAAGTGAGTTTAATTTCTATTTTTAAGGTTCCATACCCAAAGGGTAAAAATGGGACCCTACTACTAAGACTTTGTTGTCTGTCCGTCTGTCTGTCTCCAGGCTGTATCTCAAGAACTGCTAAAGCTAGACTTCTGAAATTTTTACAGATTGTGTATATCTGTTGCCGCTATGACAACAAATACTAAAAACAAAATAAAATTAATATTGCTCGATATCAATAATGGCAACAAGTAGGCACTTGATCTTTTCACGAAAGCCTTAATTATATGTCTACTTCAATAATTTATAATAATATTAAAATAAAATAAAAATTTAAGGGTGGCTCCCATACAAAAAACAGTTTTTGGCAACGCAAAGTATCTTCATACCAAATTTCAGCAAAATCGATTGAATGGTTTGGGCGTGAAGACGTAACAGACAGATAGACACTTTTGCATTTTTAATATTGGTATATTTTATTATACAGTACACACAGTTCCACATATATGTGGAAAAGTTATCTACTCACTCCCTTACTAATAAATAATTTCTGCAGCAAATAACTATTCAAGGTCTGAGTCTGTCATATGATATTTCCAACATGCCAGTCAAAGACCAGCAGACCAGATCATGCTATGTTTTAAGCTGATAATTTGACATCAAATTTTAGGTCGAAACTACCCGTTGTTTGCAGACAACTGTAATACAGAATTATTGGAAAGTTTATACAACTTCAGAAGTCAAATGTTGACCAATGTGCCTCTACTGCAAATTGCCACCACAGATAATACAAAGAGTACTTATAGTACTTCTACAGTCACAACAGCGTAAGTTTCAACTGAATTATGTTTTGTTTTTGCAATCTACCTTTTTATGCATTATGCTATGCACCCATGGAAGATAAAGCTATATTTTTGTCTCCTTAACACTCATAGACTAGATAAAGATAGCAATACAAGAAACCTGTCCTTATCAAGTCTATAGAGATGACATGCTTTGTCTTTTTAACCGACTTCAAAAAAAGGAGGTTATCAATTCGACGCGTATGTATGTAATATTTCCAGAACTGCCAAGTTTTTGTATATGTTAATCTATAACAGCTTCTGAACAAATGTGCCAAATTTCAAAAGTGTATGTATGTATGTATGTTTTTATGTTTGTGCACGCATATCTCCTGAACTACAAGTCCGATCCAAATGATTATTTTTTTTATTAGAGACTTAGGGAATACTGCAAGTTTCATCAAAATCGGTTCAGTAGTTTTTGAGATAGGGAATTTTAACTCTCAATTACGTACAATTTTGAAGTTGGTTTTATCTTTTTAAAATACAGTTATTCACACTTCTGCTAGATTCATTTGCATAAGGGACTTGAATTTAAAAAACAACAATAATATATAAAGTTATATAAATAGATTCAAAAACACCCTCTTTAGAATGGGTTGCACCAGAGGCGTGGTTATAGTTACAGTGTCAAAGGTATGGTTATAGTATAATGGTAGGCTAACTTTAACTATAACTTTAACCACAGAATTTGACAGATTTATTTTATTGTTAAAGCTACAGTTAAATGGAGTTGAGAGTATAAAAATGAATTAGCCTTAAAAATCGATGGGAAAAATATTTTTTATAACAACACTGTGAGCCATAGTATATTTTGACGAAAAATTTCGATTTAAGTTTGGTTAAATATGGCCTCCATTTTTTACTTTAACCAAAGATTTGACATTTTGCATTGTAGTTATAGTTAAAGTTATTGTTAAAATTACAGTTAAGCTTAAAGTAAGTTGGTGCAACCCACCCTAATGTTAGTCATTATCCACAACCAAGAAGGGTATAGTTCGGATCTTTATGTTATCTTGTTTATAATATGTATTCCAATAACTACTGCCTGCTTGAAGAGCGAAATAATAATAATAATCTTAACTTGAAAATATTCTAAAGGCATTTTTAATCCCTTCTATTTTTAAAACTTGAAAGTCCTATTTTTTATTGTCAACTGCTTTTTAATTATTCATCATTAACAACTGCTTTTTAAACAATTTTCTTGTTTTTTTTTTTTGTGCTTGGCTTGTTTTTACGTGCATGCTTTGGGTATGGCTTTCAGAAGGGTGCACCATTCAGCTAGTCATGGCAATGACTTTTATGATTATAATCGTAAGTCTTCGTTTATGTTTTTATTTTAATTATTGTTTTTTTTTTTTTGTTTTCTCAACCTAAACAAATTAAACAAAAAAGTATATTTTATTGTTTTAGTACAGGAAATATGTGTCCTGTTTACCTAGGCTTTTTATATATATTATAGACTCAACTCAAATTGGCGCAGAGTCAAAGCGTCCACGCGCGTCAAATTTTGCGCTGCGCCAGTGTGAGTTGAGCCATAAGGTTTAGAAAAATGTATTAAAGACATAATATTAAACATAATATCGTCTACTGCTCTCGACTCTACATAAATACTTGTGGTACTACCTTACTGGAAAAGTAATATGTAAATGAAATAAAAAAGTATCAATGGCAGAGTTGAATGTTGTTAATATATTATATTTAAGCCAAATCTAAGAAAAAAATATATATCTTTCAGCGTTCGCGCAGGATAACAGATACATGAACGATCCACGTTTGTACGAGTTCTTCAGATACTCTCAACAGCAACGTAATTCAGGTATCTATATCAAAATTATAAAATATCATGACTAAAACAGCGCCTTGTAGAACTCCAGGGTGCTGTAGTTTTTTGAAAACGAACAGTCAAAAGTCTGCAGTATATTAACAGTGTGTTAACAGTAAGATTAGAGACTATAATAGACAATAGTATCGACTATCGATATTTAAGTCTTAGGCTGCGTTTCCACTGAAGCGGAGCGGAGCTTAGCGGTGCCGAATTGACCAATCACCATGCTCGAAATTTTCGCTGTCATTCCGCTAGAATAGCACGATTGGTCAATTCGGGCACCGCTAAGCTCCGCTCCGCTTCAATGGAAACGCAGCCTTAGCTTCATGACGATTACCATCAGGTGATTCACTTCAGGCCTTGTACTATCGAGGAAATTGATTCCTAGGCAGTTGACAGATCAACGTCATTTGGTTGCATCATGTCAATTTAATGTTAATTGTAATCTGTTGGCTGGGTTTGACATAACGCAACTAAACAACCTAGGTCCCCCATCTGCCTAGGAATCAACTTCTCTGATAGTACCATGAAACTGTTTTGTGACTCAAAAAATCGGACGAGAATACTGCGTCCTACCCTGACAAACGTGAAATGATGTTGTTAGAGCAGGACGCGGCATTCTCGTCCGATTGTGAGTTTCGTAGTAGGCCTACTGGTTTCTGCGGTGGCCCCACATTTCCCGTGGATCTGTCAGTAGCGGCGCAGAAAGGAACACGGTCGGGTTTTAGTGGGTAGAGCTGCGGCCACTTACCATGTAAAAAAAGGCCTACTGGTTTCATGGACTATATTAATCCTTCGATCATGGATTCTTGGAAATCTATTGTTATTCTATTGTTGTCGCGATCACTGGTGATCTTATGGGGCTTGATAGGTCAATTTATTTCAACAAAATTAGCAGTTTGTGCCAACTGAAAGCTATGCATTTATATGTGAGAGAGCCATTCTTCGGCAGGAATGGGCCGGCTCGACCGGAGAAATACCACGTTCTCACAGAAAACCGGCGTGAAACTGCGCTTGCGCTGTGTTTCGCCGAGTGAGTGAGTTTACCGGAGGTCCAAACCCCTACCCTATTCACTTCCCTTCCCTCCCCTATTCCCTTCCCTTCCCATCCCTACCCTCCCCTATTACCCTATTCCCTCTTAAAAGGTCGGCAACGCACTGCGAGTGTCCATGGGCGACGGAAGTTGCTTTCCATCAGGTGACCCGTTTGCTCGTTTGCCCCCTTATTTCATTTTAAAAAATGCAGCATAGCCTATATCCAGCGAAGCGACACGACACAGCACGGCCAAATATTCTTTGTTATAAATTGTATTAACTACACTGCAGGCAGGTTCGTTATTGCTTATGTCGCAATGAGCAGATATTATTATGCGACAAGCAATAATGAACCTGCCTGCAGTATAGTTACGCCTAGTGCGATCTCACCATTAATTATTATTATTTCATACAATGATATTCTACTTGTACAGATCTGTTACGTTCATACTATTTTCCGGCTTAAATCTCTTCCGAACAATTTTCAAATTCAAAATTGGACTTTGACAGATAAATGAAACAAAAGATACGAAATGCCATTTACATAAAAGAGACAGACTAAATAAAAGACGACCCAATTGGGTCGTATTTGAGTCTTCACAATGCGCGCGGTAGTAACATATCTGCTTTGAGTTTTTTATACAGGGTGCAATTAAACCTTCCTGCCTTTTTTTTCCAGAGAGTCCATTTAACCAAAAAAAATTGGGTGTTATTTTTTTTTCAATGACATTTTATCCTATTTAAAATCGTTGCAGAACGGTCACTCCGCGGCGCGGGCGAATGAGAGGGGGTGCGCGGGATGAGGCGCGGGGGCATATCACGCGCGGCCGACGCATTGTGTCCATTAATTGTAGTGTTTTTTAGGATAACTTTCGGAAGCTATTTCTCAACATTTTAGTACTGAGTGACTGTAAAAGAAAAAATACGTGTATTTTTATTTTTAACAAGGATCAATATATCAAAATTTGGCAGTAAGGTTTAATTGCACCCTGTATAATATCATTGGTTTCATATTTCAAAGCGCCATCTAGCTGCTAACTATTTCAGACAACTTTAAGATTTTTATCTTCTCTTGTCTCAACCTCGAAAAGAATATATTTCAGCGCTGAATCGTTCGTCGTCATCGACGGAGACGTACCACGAGCGCAGCACCCCGGCCACCGTGCCTGAAATGCTGGAGGACGCTGTGGAGCTCATCAGTCAAGATGGCGTGAGTTCTTTTTTTGAAATTCATTTTTTTATTCAGTACTTTTTTAATTTATGGAAAGAGATCTTTTTTAAAATTCAGTAACTTTTTTATTTTAAAGATATTAAGCTGTTTTGTGTTTTATGTTATAAGGTAGAAAGTAATGTAATGTTTTATTTATCTTTTTTCTGCTTGTTTTAGGATTATATGGAGCAGATCGGTATGGGCGTGCGTGTAATGTGTGTGCTGTGTGAGTGGGCTGGTCCCAACATACTCCTCGAAAACCACATACTTAAGGTAAAATATTACTAATCTTTGCTTTTCTTGATTGCTGTTGAAACACAGAGAAACAACTATAATATCAAAATTATAGTCAAATAGAAACATTTTTATTGTATTCGCATCAAATAAAGAGTGACGTCATAAATGCAATGACATTAATTACCAACGACGCGTCCTTTAAATATGAACGCGGCGTAAGCATCATTGCGTTGACCTTTATACACAAACTCAAACACTATACTGCCGTCTTTTTTAAAGCACCACTACAAATACTTCGTAAATGTTGAATTAATAGATTTAAAATGGTAAAACGATCGCGTTTCAGGAGCACGACATGTGCGTGGTGGAGTGCGAGGCGGGCGTAGGCGTGTCGTGGTCGCTGGCGGCGCTGTGGCGCGCGTGCGCGTGCGTACTGCGCCGCGCCACAGCGCTGTACGTGCTGCGCGCGCGCTACTCCGACCCGGACCGCCTGAGCGCGCAGCTCGCGGTGAGTACAGTCATATCTTGATATTTCCGTGACTTCTGAAAGGTGCTGTGGAATCACTGACCTCTATAATACACTGGACCGGGGATCGCTATCAATAAAATAGTCGCCGTATTGGCGCTGATTGCTATGTGAAAGCGTAGTGAGTGTACTTGGAACTACTATTTTGCAAATGGCGGTTGCAATTTTCTATGTAATTAGTTCACAGTACGCTCGACGGTGGCGCCTCAAATCGGCACAAAAAATAGCTGTCATTTTGTACGGCATAGCCTGTCCAGTGTATTATAGAGATCAGTTTGTGGAGTACTGCTAAGATTTAGTGGGTAAGGCTTCGTCCACCTCTTGTCTTCGGACACAGCGAGTCCTACATATCCGCTTCGGGAACATCCGTAAAAACTGGAGGCGCAAGTTATCTGGGGGCACAGGAATGCCCCCGCCAAGATGAGCCAAGCGAAGCGCGCAAGGGCACTACCTACCTTTTCTCGAAACGTTTCGTCGTATTTTTTAACCCTCGTAACTTTAGTTTGGATAATGCCAGATACTTGAAATTTTTAGGATATAATGGCATGAGTAAAATAATGAAATGTGCAAAGTTTGAATATCGCAGCTATTATACTTTAGATTTTATAGGTGTCCAAAAACCCACAATTTTGGCACTGACTCAGCCTATCATCAAAACTGTTAGGGTACTTCCTGAAGTCTGAGAAAGCTGAAATTTGGTATGTAACATACTATTAGTACAAAAACAACAAAAAAATTATCAAATCCAGCCTAACCTATATCCGTACACTTATAGAGCAAAATTAGGCCAAAAATTGTATTTTTTGTATGGGAGCCCCCCTTATTTTTTTATTTTATTTTAATATTATTATTAAATATTAAAGTAGACATATTATTAAGGACTTTGAGAAAAAATCAAGTACCTACCTGTTGCCATTATTGATATAGAGCAAAAAAGCCAAAAAAATCACGTTTCTTGTATGGGAGCTCCCTTGAATATTAATTTTCTTTTGTTTTTAGTATTTGTTGTTATAGCGGCAACAGATATACATAATCTCTGAAAATTTCAACTCTCTAACTATTACCGTTATTGAGTTACAGCCTGGAGACAGACGGACAGACAGACAGACAGACAGACAGACAGACGGACAGACAACGAAGTCTTAGTAATAGGGTCCCGTTTTTGCCCTTTGGGTACGGAACCCTAAAAAGTTGTAAATTAACATACATATCGTTATATAAATAGATTAAGTCATTTTAAGATCTGTCCTGGCTCTCATAGTGATTCCCTATATGCTTCACTTGTAGGCTCATACCACCCTAGTTATAACTTATAAGTAGCATGTGGTTGCGGGTGCGCAGGGGCGGGAGGTTCGGTAGTCCTCTAAACATCATGGAAGGAGGTCACACAATTCGTTGCTCCGTTTCCGAGTTACAAAGGAAATTATCTGATTCCCTCACCCTTGGTTCCTTACACAATTGATTCTCTATTCGCTAATTACAATGTCATTTCCAAAGTTAAGTTTGCTTAGACACGATGTAAACGAGTATAGTTTTTAGTTAGTCTATTTATTGTTTAACCTACATGCACAGCTGTTATTGTACAGCTCAGGAAAAACTAACTTTTTATTGATTCCCTGGGTATTTTAAGTAGGGAATCAAAATATTTTACATTTATTTATCTAATTGGTACATATCTGTTTATTTTTATTAAAATTAATTACATTCTCTTCATATTCTGATATAAATAAATGACACCAATAAGTAATATAATATATATAAAAAAAATCTCAAAGTCAAAATATTTCAAATAAATTCATTTTCAATTCATTGTATTTGGTTTTAACGAACAAGTTTAGTTTGTAGTCAATTTTATACATATTTATATTTAAATTAAACATGTTTATTTAGCTGAAAAAGCTTTTTTCTATTAGCTTTGTTGATTCCCTAGGTTAGAAAAATTTAAATCAAAATATCTTTTAAAATTCTGAAGTGAAAAAGGGCCCAAATAGATAACTATTTTTATAATTCGCTTAAGAATAATATGTGATTATTGATTTTAAAAAATATGCAGAAATAAAAATGTACCAGGGAATCAACTAAATAATCCAAATCCGGAGAAACGCCCACACATGGTGATTGTTTGGCGAATACATCAAATACGCAAATACAAATAGCCAAATAGCCATGTGAAGTGCCACCATTACACTTAACATTCATACCTTAGGGCCCTTCACACGACGTTTTTTTACGCTCGTTTGTATCGATACAAACGCAAGTTGAACGCTCAGCAAACGCAAGGAAGCCGACACGATTCAAACTTTATATCTGCCAAAACGAGAATCAGAAGACAAGCGCATCAGCAGGCCTACTACGAAACTGTTTTGAGACTCAAACAATCGGACGAGAATGCCGCGTCCTGCTTTAACAACGTCATTTCACGTTTGTTAGAGTAAGACGCGGCATTCTCGTCCGATTACTTGTGTCTCAAAACAGTTTCATGATACTAGGCCAGAAACGTGCGTCGTTAGTGCGAAATAATACGTCGTGTGGAAAGGCCCTTACTATTTAATCTTTGTTTCAGACAATATCGGCAGATCCGGTGCCAAGGATGGGTGAGATTACGGTTTATAACAAGCGTACTGGAGAACCGTACTCTTGGATGGGCTACATCCAACCTCTCACTAACTCCGACGACTCATCAGGTCTGCGAGTTAGCATTACGCAGCTGGATTTACTTCCTAATAGCGCTAACCTCAAACTCTTAAACAGAGAACTTGTCTCTTATTCGTTGAACAGAGCTGTTGTAGGTGCACCAGCTTTGAATGATATTAATGTCGTTTTTAATGTGAAAATCGAGTAAACGTGTTAAGTGGCAAATCCTAAGTCGTGTTAGTTTATAGAAAAAAAACTTCAAATTTTTGGCGCGCAATTCAAATGTGCCTGTATTTTTTCCGCCTTATTAAAGTGTTCCTTTTTTTAATAATAAAAGCACTGATTTTTTTTAGTTGTAAGGAAAAGTTATATATTTTGTTAATGTAACATGTATTTTAGAAATCTGTTGTATCGTGCCATACGAGTATTTCTTTATCAGTTGTAAATTGTTAGTAGAATTATAAGTTTCTATATTTGCAGTATGCTTTTCGTTACTCTTAAAGACATTTTGATATCCGCATATTATATTTTTTTTATTTGACTGTTTAAAAAAAGTCTTTATTTTGTTTTAGCGTTAAATGTTTAATTGTATTATAACCAATGTTATTCTACTTATACTACTTTGAGTTTTTCATATAATATCATTGGTTATAAGTTATAACCATGTTATAACTTGTAAAAAATATTTTGTTTAGCTTGAAACATAATTGTGTTTTTTTTAATATTAAACCTTTTATTGAATAAAAATTTGCGTGCAGCTGTAGAGCTTAAGTTGTTGAGAGGCTGTGTTTTGCTACAAATATTTTTATAGCTCTTTCGTTAATTTTTTTAATGATTATTATTGTTAGTTTATAAGCATGTTGATTGTTGTTGAATTAATCAAACATTGTTAAATGGTCGTTGTTAAGCATATTTTGTGTATTAACCCACAAAAATTGTTAGTGTTGAGTTATGAGTGCAGTCTCGTTCTAAATGATCTAAAGGACATGACTGCATTCATAACTCAATACATAGTAATTTTTTGTGGGCAGAGGCGGTGTAAGGCGTAGGCGACGTGGGCGACCGCCCACGGCCTTGCGATCTAAGGGGCCTCAAGGGGCGCCTTGGAAGTTGGACCACGAGGTTTTTTTAGGCTTTTTTATATATATTTTTTAATTTTATTTACGAGTTTTGATACTCATTACATATTCATAAATAAAAAGATTTAGACATAAAAGTTTGAGTATTAAAAAGTTATTTCTTTCAAGAAATCCGTCATCTTGCGTTATCCATCCGGGGGCCTCGCAAAATTATTTTTAGGGGGCCTCGCAAGATACATCTTGCCCACATAAAATTTCGGTCTTGCCCCGCCACTGTTTGTGGGATGATACACAAATACGCTGCGTCCAAATATCACTCTGGGAAAATCAAAGTGACTTTAAATATTTACCTACTCTGTCTTGTTTACTACTGATTGTTGCTAATCAATATTTTTGATACTTTTGAGACTTGATTACACGTGAATAAAAATCATTTTCTAACTTTGCTTTTTATTGCATCTTATATTAAGATTTTATAAAAAGAAAATTAAAAAAATTATCTCAACAAAACGTTCGTAATATAATATGAAATATCTGTTATAGGCAAAGATATTTTATAATATAAGACGATGTTGATATTTTATAATATAATATCATAAGTTATAGGTCTACCAGAATCAATCAATCACCAAAAATTTCAAAAAATATCCTTGATCATTGGATCCATACTAATATTATAAATGCGAAAGTGAGTCTGTCTGTCTGTTACCTCTTCACGCTCAAACCGTTGAACCGATTTTGCCTTGAACCGAATTTGGCATGGAGATACTTTGAGTCCAAGAACATAGGATAGTTTTTATTCCGGAAAAATGTACGGTTCCCGCGCGATAAACGAGTTTTGACGCAACGGAGTTGCGGGCATCTAGTAAATTTATATATTTGCATTATTCACATATAGAATCAGCCGCTATAAGGATGATAAAGGATCAAAAATAAGTTTTATTCCAAATACCCCGGTATTGCTAGTCAATTTTAATTTCTCACTTTTTGCACATCTCAATGCTTTTTGCCATCAGATTCTGGTAGACCCAATGATATTCAATTTTTTATATAATATATCATTGGGTAGACCATAAAAGTTGTGCTTTTGTAATTTGCAACAATGACATAAGTTTAGAGATCTTTGATTTACAAAGACCTATTTTCTTATGTCAATGGTAATTTGTAACTACCAATGACATAACTACCGTTTGAATGTGAAAAAGGTAAATTGTCAGTGTTGTCATGTGTTGTTTTAAATTTGTCAAATATTTCATATGGCATGTTTGTTTTCAAAAGATTAGATTGAGACTAGATACCAAAATTATTATTTAAGTTTATTTAACTGATGTCAGAGTCAAATAGTCAGAAGCGGTGGGTTCCTAAGGATGGGCCGGGACCAAGAGGCGGCACGGATTGTTACTATGTAAGTACCACAAGCTAGATCTATACTTACTGAGTAACATTCCGGCTGTGTGAGGCCAGCCTAAAGTTTATCTCACTCTTTACTTAAGGATGTATATAAGGCATAAACTTATAATATGTCGTATATTAGACCACCAGACAACCCGAAAATGCGTGATCATTTTTGATCTGTCAATGTGTGCGTGTGCTAGTGATGTATATTTTACTATCGATAGTATAGTATTTTGCTATCGATAGTATAGTCCGTTCGAGTTATTTTACCTGAGTTTCTATAAGAAATAAATAATATGCAACTTTGACAGATTTTGTATTTCAAATTAGGTATTACCTATAAAATTTAATTGGCAAAAAAAGGTGACGATTGAAAAGTACATACCTACACATTTTCGTTTGGAATGATTTTTCAATCGTCGGATATGTTATGACATGATGTTCTTATAGGGGTAAATAATATACACATAACACGTTATAAAGTTACTTATTTACAGTGTTGCCACCTTGGTGGTTTTTCCACCAGAACTGGAGTTTTTTTGAAGCCTTTAGGGGATTTTTTTAGTAATTTAGCGATTTAATTTTTTTTTTAGTGGTATTTTAGCGGTTTTTTCAGTATGGATTCTGGCAATATACCTACCAGGAATTTCCTGTTCTACGCTTACTTTATGACCGAAAAATCCCTAAGCACAATCAGAATTTCATATTGTTCTATGCTTACTCTATAGCCGGGGAATCTCTAAGCGCAGTCATTGTTAATGTTTTCTTTTAATCTTGATTCTTGACATTCTATGTGTCGAATTTGGTTCTTGCTGTTGAGATCTTGATGTTTGATAAAGTCGTTTTTAATAGGTTCCAGTGTGTGAAGTCATTACGCTTAATACAATCCAATAATAATATCTAATATAAATATGTACTTCTCCAAAACGGCTCAACCGATTTTAATGAAATTTTGTATTACTTTCGTTATGCTTGAGAATAGGTTTTTGTCTACTTTTGATGTTGATACTAGAAATAATTTATATGCCAAAATATTAAATAACATTTGCCGGGTCAGCTAGCACCCAATGAAAACTAATATATTGTTGTAAAATAATATAATGTTTGTTCGTTTTGTAATTTAAATAATTATTTTTAAATGTGATATTTTAATGCAATAATTTAGAGTTATTTGGTGGTTTTTTTGTGGTCCAAATTTGTGAAATCTGGCGACATTTTACTTTTGACCTAGCGCTTTATAAAAATTCAAGGTGGCAACACTGCTTATTTATTTCTCAGGTAAAATCTATCTGGTAAATCAGCCCTTACATTGAAAGTTTACGTTGAAAGTAAACAACACATATAGTACATTATATTTTATTCTTAAATTAAAAACATATCATAAAATATCATAATACTTTTTATTACAATTATTTTAACCGACTTCCAAAAAGGAGGAGGTTAGACGTTCTGCTGTGGATATATTTTTTATGTATGTTCAACGATTACTCCGCCGTTTGTGAACCGATTTTCAAAATTTTTCTTTTGTTGTACATTGTGTTGTTCCGAGTAGGTACCATGTTCACAAAAGTGGTGGTCTGGTGATGGAAACCATGAGAAATCGAGGTGACTCCTTGATATTCAAATGGGAACATATGGTTATTTTGGATTGATATGATGTATTTTGATTATATGCTACCAAAAAGTAAGGTTTTTCCCCATGGTATACCACGGTTCTGAAGGTACTGAACAGAACTCCGGATTCCTTATACATACATGTTTAGGAATTTCAGAGTTGTTTAAAGAACCAAAAGCATAAGCTACTATGCTAATTACATTAATCGTCATCATCATCGCTACACCATGCATCATAACATTATGATCCTATTATTGGTACTTTTCATAGTCTTGCCGGTGATCAGACTTGGTAAAGTGAGTAAATCTTTTAAAGGTCAATGTATACGCCTTTATAATAGAATCCCAGAAAACGTTCAAAATATTTCGTTTATAAATTTAAAAAAGTAGTCAAAGAACGTTTTGTGCCAAAGCCTATTATAAGGTCAATGATTTCCTAAACGATGGCACATTTTGGGAGTAGAATGCTGAATGACTGCTTGCAAGGCTACTTCTACATGACTTATTATTATTATAATTATTACTTATTACTTATAATTATTATATATTATAATTATTACTTATAATTATTATGTACCTATCTATGTTTACATTGTATAATTTTTAGTTACAGCATTGTAAATTTTATTTTAAAAGATTAATTTTTTTCTCACTTTTTTTGGTAAAAAGTAGGCCCCGTGCGAGTTTCTTCTCGTCGGGTTAGTTCCCGAACCGGTGGTAGGCACAATGTATTCTGAAAATATATTTTATTTTAGATTTATTCAGAAATAAAGCAATTTTGATTTTGATTTTTTAAAACACCAACTGTAAGTTTAGAAAACCTTAAGGACAGCTAAAAAGAGCAAAATTATTATTTTTAAACAAAAAATTAAAACCGACTTCCAAGGTAAAGACAATATTAATATTATACTTAAATGAACTAAAAAGTATTAAATAATCCTTATTCCGTACTCAGTATTTCTGTTCTCAATCTTCATAATTTTGAAGTCGGTACCAGTCCTATTAATAAGTTTAAAAGTTGCAGTTATACTTCGTGCTGCGCCCTCGAATCAGTATAATCTAAATATATTAAACACTTGTAGTAACGCCAGGTCACACCATTGCCACACTATAGTCTATGAATTAAAGACAAAAAAAAATAATAAGATTTTTTATCTATGTTCTTGTTACTCTTCTACACTTCCGGTATGATGGCAACCACCTCTGCCGTTTGGCGCTAAGCCTCATTCGCTTTTTAGTGCCGCGCCACGCTACACTTCTTTATTTCAGTTATATTATACGTATTGAAACAAAATGGCGAAACGTGCATCCAATGAAGACAGTTTTGAATTTATAGTTCAAAAACTAGCTAAACTGGAGAAGGAAATAAAACGTTGTAGACGAAATAATTCGTCGTCAAGTTCAAATTCGTCGAGTTCTTGTTCAGATTCGGATATCGATATTGAGGATTCAACTTGTGAGTATTTTTACCAGAATTTGTTTCAGATATTTCAGATTTACAAATAATTTAGACTTAAGAATACATCAGAATTGGTTTTAAGACCTCTTCGCCGTATTCGCCGCAATTGCCATAATTTTGTGAGGGTAATTCGAGAAAAAATCTACTGCTATAATTATGGTGAATAATTGCATAAAAGTCAAAAAGAAGTGCATCAGAATACTTTCGGAGTATATCGTCGCACTGTCTAGTGTAATAAGCACCAGATTAGTATTGTGGGAACTATATCGCCGCTATTACACAAAATGAGGGTATGTATATTCTACATTTTGTACATGTGATAACGTCTTTTTTAGGTCAAAGGGTCATGCCAATACCTGAGACCATTAGTAATATAACAGCAGATGGACCTAGTCAAATACTGGTACCACCAGGAGATCCTTCTATTGAAATCTCTAATGTCGATGTTTCCGAAAAAGACGTTCAGATGGATATCAACGACATCTTAGGAGATGATCCATCCAATTCCGTTGAATTCGGTCCAGATATCAGCAAGGAAGTTGCTAGTCGATTTAATCATATAGCGACATCGGGAATAGGCAAGGAAAATCGTAAAGAAATTCTGAAAAAATATCCATTACCCGCAAATTGTAATTACATTTCAGCCCCCCTTTTAAACCCAGAAATTAAAAATTCAGCCTATTATGAACACGCTCTCAAAAGAGACGCCGCAATAGAAAATCGCCAAAAGTTAATTGCCGCTGGTCTGGCAGGCCTTGGTCGCATAATTTCGACGCAATTATCCGCTTTGGAGGTAGATAAAAATTTAGTTAAAGAATTAATGGATGTGGGTAGAATATTTTGTGATATTCAATACTGTAATTCGGAAACACGAAAACAATTCATCCTATCATTAGTAAAAAGTGATCTACGTAGTCACTTGACTGAAACAAAGATTGATAAATTTCTATTCGGTTCGAATTTTACTGAATCGATAAAAAACGCTAAAGCCGTGTCAAAGTCGAGCTTGGATTTAAAAGCTCAAGCTAAAAAAGATAAGTCGTCCACTTTAACAAATTCGAATAGATATTTAAACTGGAAGGCGAGGACTTCGAATCGCAGGCAGCCGGGTCCAGCGCCACGACAGCAGATGCCTGCTGCGCAGAGCGGGACGTCTCGTCCGGGACCATCGCGCAACTTCTCGCAGCGCACCAAGGTGACTCGCACCCGTCACCGGTAAACGAGGTATGTTACACCGGCCGCCTCTCTAATTTTTACAATCGATGGACTCTAATAACACGGGACTATACCGTTTTGTCTTGGATAAACGGATACAAGATAGGATTCGATGAAGAACCTCGTCAAAATTGTCAACCAGCAGAAAATAAGTTTTCTGAATTTGAAAAAATCCGTTTGCCATCCGTTATCCAGGAGCTTGTTGACATAGGGGCTATTTCCGAATGTCAACCGTTTTCGGAACAGTTCATTTCTCGAGTGTTTTTAGTGCCGAAACCAAATGGTAAAATGAGACTTATTTTAAATTTAAAAAATCTTAATAAATTTATTACAACTCAACATTTTAAATTAGAAGATATTCGTACAGTCCTTAAACTGGTAACTAGAGATTGCTTTGTAGCTAATATAGATTTAAAAGACGCCTATTTTCTTATTAAGATTCATGCAGACTCAAGAAAATACCTACGATTCATTGTCAATAATAAATTGTATGAATTTAATGTCCTACCATTTGGTCTCTGCACGGCACCCTATGTATTTACAAAACTAATGAAGCCAGTGGTAAAGTTACTAAGAGAAGGTGGTTTTATGTCGTCTATATACTTGGACGATTTATTTTTAGTTGGAAATACTTATCGAGATTGTTATCAAAATATTGTAATAACCCAAAATGTACTAGAGTCATTAGGGTTTATAATAAATAAAGAAAAAAGTTTGTCGACGCCATCGACGTCGTGTAAATACTTAGGTTTCATTATAGATACTTGTAAATGGCAAATAAGCCTACCACTAGAAAAACGAAATTTCATAAAATCGGAGCTTGAAAATATTGTAAGTTTAAAACGTTGTAAAATACGGTTGTTTGCTCGCTTATTGGGTTTATTGGCCTCTGCATGCCCCGCTATTGAATACGGAAGGCTATATACAAAAGAACTAGAACGTATTAAATTTTTAAATTTAAAAAACACTTGTGATAATTATGAAGCATACATGTGTATTCCGCGTTCATTATTACCGGACTTAAATTGGTGGACCGATTCTATCAAACATTCTGTTCACAGAATACTATTAGATAAATACGCGCTAGAGGTCTATTCTGACGCCTCAACTACGGGGTGGGGAGCAGCATGTAATGGGAAAACGGCTAGTGGCTCTTGGTCTAACGAAGAAATGTTGTTACATATAAACCATCTCGAATTATTAGCGGCCTTTTTTGCATTAAAAATATTTGTTAATGGTCATAGGAATTGTCAAGTTTTGCTTAGAATTGATAATACCACTGCCGTAAGCTATATTAATCGTATGGGTGGAGTAAAATATCCACATTTAAATAAAGTCACAAAAGATATTTGGCAGTGGTGTGAGGCACACAAAATCTTTATTTTTGCATCCTATGTGAAATCGTCTGATAATTATATAGCGGATTTTGAATCGAGAAGAATACATCCCGATATTGAATGGTCGCTAACGGATTTTTCTTTTAGAAATTTAAAAGAAAATTTACTTGAACCCCAAATAGATTTATTTGCTTCAAGAATAAATAATAAATGCCAGAAATATGTCTCCTGGCATAGAGACCCAGACGCTGTTGCCGTAGATGCGTTTACAGTAGACTGGTCTCATGAATTGTTTTATGCGTTTCCACCATTTTCGCTTATTCTAAAATGCTTACGAAAAGTTATTGTAGATAAAGCAGTAGGTATAATGGTAGTTCCTAATTGGCCCACGCAACCGTGGTATCCTTTGTTTAAACGGCTCGTTATTTCTGATTTAATTACTCTCGATCATAACGATATTATCTTACCATGTTACAGCAATCGCAATTTTCAAACGCACGTTACCCTGGTTGTCGGGATATTGTCAGGGAAGCGTTGCTCAAGCGCGGAGTTCCCGATGCTGCATTAGAAATAACTATGGCAGGGTGGTCTTCAAATACCATAAAACAGTACGATGTATGTTTTAAACGTTGGTATGTATTTTGTCAAAATAATAACGTTGATTTTTTCAAGCCATCGGTTGCACAGATATTAGAATTTTTAACAAAAATTTATAACGATGGAGGCAAATATGGTACTGTTAACAGCCATAGAGCCGCTCTCGCATTAATTGCTAATGAGATGTCTAGTGACATTAGAATTTCGAGATTTTGCAAAGGCGTATATAATTTAAGACCTCCATTGCCTAAATATAATACGACTTGGGATGCGGCTATAGTTCTAGATTACTTAGGATCTCTATTTCCAAATGAAAATTTACCACTAGAGAAACTTTCAAAAAAGTGTATCACTTTACTTGCCCTTGTCACTGCACATAGAGTGCAAACACTTTCAAAAATTAAAGTTAACGAATTAATTACTTTGAATGATCAAATTGTTATAAAGATTTGACACTTCATCCTTTTCATCACACAGTACTAGACACGCTGCCTCTTCCAAAGCGTTTAAGCTTGGCGTCAGTCTGGATGTGATACGGCAGACTGCTGGATGGAGTGCCAATTCCACAACATTTGCAAAATTTTATAACCGACCGATTGTTAATGAAGATAACAATGTAGCCTTAGCTAAAACAATTTGTTCTCTTTAATTTTGTATTCCTTAGTTTTTATGTTAATGTTAATCATTGTTTTTATTTTTATATTAAAAATCAAATGATTGATCAAAACATGATGTTTCCTTTAACATCTCTCAACATCTACAAGTGTTTAATATATTTAGATTATACTGATTCGAGGGCGCAGCACGAAGTATAATTAGTGATTAAACGAACTTACCTGTAGGTGAAGTTCAATCATAATTATACGGAGTGCTGCGCCCGAAGAATCAGTAACCCACCCAAACCCAAAAAACCCTATAATTAAGGAAACATCATTTTATTTTCTAAACTATATGAGGCTTAGCGCCAAACGGCAGAGGTGGTTGCCATCATACCGGAAGTGTAGAAGAGTAACAAGAACATAGATAAAAAATCTTATTATTTTTTTTTGTCTTTAATTCATAGACTATAGTGTGGCAATGGTGTGACCTGGCGTTACTACAAGTGTTTAATATAATATTTAGATTATACTGATTCTTCGGGCGCAGCACTCCGTATAATTATGATTGAACTTCACCTACAGGTAAGTTCGTTTAATCACTAATTATACCTATTCTGTCAGAGAACTGTCTATTATATTATTGAAAGCTGCATTCAATGGGTGTTTGCACACTGCACGATAACGACACGACACGATACCACAGAATAGAGGGCCACCGCACATATGGCCTTTATCTATTCTGTGGTATCGTGTCGTGTCGTTACCGTCGCAGTGTGAAAACACCCAATGAGTATCAGATACAAGTAACTGATCTGTGAAACCTTGATTTTATACTAGGTATGTCAAAAGATTATTATTATTTAAAAATAATCGTTAATATAAGATAATATGTCCTTTTTAAGGTGATAAATATATAAAGGTAAATGATTTTTATTTTAGTTTTATGTTATTGTAAAATATCGATAAGCATATCGATAAATTTGATTCAAGCACTAGCGTATATGAAAAAAATTTTTATGAAAAATTTTTCTACAAAATTTGTGTAATAATATAAGAACAATAATACCTTTAGTTACGCAAAATATGAAAGTAAAAGGGAGGATTCACAATATTTTATTTGAAATAGAGAACTAAAGACAGAATATAGCAAAAATAAACACATCGTAGCAATTAGGACATGAAGATTAATTACCTGTGAAATGTATATTTTTCAGGATTATTCTTATGATTTACACTGCAATCAGTCACAGAACAAGTTACTATTTTTATATGTAATAGTATTTGATGAAAATAATAAAGGATTTAAACAATAAATTGCAAATACCGAAAGGGCATAAAAATTAAAAACGATTGACGACTTTTGACGACCTGTCAAATAAAAGTGGTTACAATTTACATTAGACTGCCGCTCTCTTTTCATCTTGTTATAATTTCATAAAGGATTTTCTTCTCTCTCGCACTCTTTGTTGGTCTTTAGCATTATAAGTTTATGATATTATAAGGTCAAATTCCGTAGTACATCCAATTAAATTAATATATTAAATTATATAAGTACTAAATATGTAAAAAATTGGATACCCAGACACTTATTATTAATTATAATGATTATATATAATAGATTATTGAGGAATTATTCGATATTTAATTATTATTGAAAAAAATTGAGATGTAATTTGACCACCTCTAATAAATCTAACAGCTGTATCGCCATTGCTTTTCGAAGGAAAGTTTTTATCAATTTCAATTTGAAATATTTAACCAGAATTACCGGTGAACTGAACTTTTTTGTGGGCTTAAAAATCGCAAATCGTACAAAGAGACTGATAGCAGCTTTTCAGGCATTTCTCTTTGTAAACAACATTCTTTGCGATTAAATGATTATTATTATTATTATTATTACAATGTTCCCAATTCTGACGAATTCTCAAAAATTGTACCACTTCCGGCACGCTTACGTATGATACATGGAAATTTTAAAATGAATTATTTCACATAACTTGTCGGTAAGGTATTGATTTTTTGGTATCAATCAATGCAGGATGTTTTATTCTACTAATATTTCGAATTTAGGTCAAAATCTTTGAATTTATAAATGTTATATACATCCTTAATACTTAGGTATAAAATATTTGAACAATACATCTTATCATCATCAATATCTTGTCTATTACATTGGAAGAAGTACGTGATAAAGGACAAAACATTGCATAGGTATAATAATATAAGTTACATTTTATTAGTATATTTTGTAACTTTTTAATTTTTATTAGTATGGGGGTTAAAAAATACCAATCACTGACGGCAGTTACGGCCCATACTTTAATAACTACTTTTATAGAATCGCACTGCTGTCCCAGGCGGCAGGCACTTACTAATTATTATATTCCAATTGGCAGACCTCTCGCACTCTCAAATCTACGTTCCGTTACGCACGATTCGTGCGTCGTCTGCGCTCGTTGGAGGAGGAGCGTCGAGTTGGCGACCTCACCACGCTGAAAGAAACGAGAGACCATCAGATCAGCGACTTCTTCCGCCGATGCGACAAAAGGTAACATTGGTGCTTATTGATACTTGGTGGCACCAGTTACAATTCATAATAGACTGTAAATCGGTGTTTCCCAACCTGTAGTCCCCGGACTCCTGGCGGTCCGCGAGTATATGTATGAGGGACCGCGGTGTCATCTCTATACATTTAATAATATGTTTATATAATTAAGGGGGTCCGTGGCTAAAAAAGGTTGGGAAACACTGCTGTAGATACTGAAGTAAGTACATTGCTTCTTTGTTGATCCAGCACCGCGATCCAACGATAGTAGCGCATTTTTTTTTTTATTAAATAAGGGGGCAAACGAGCAAACGGGTCACCTGATGGTAAGCAACTACCGTCGCCCATGGACACTCGCAACATCAGATTAAGAGCTGCAGGTGCGTTGCCGGCCTTTTAAGAGGGAATACGCTCTTTTCTTGAAAGTTTGCAGGTCGTATTCAGTCCCTATTATGCATCCAACGTTTTTAAAATCCTTATTTTTTAGATCAATCCTAAAAAATGTGACTCAGCGAGTTGACGATCTCATGCAGGCTTATGAAGATGAGTTGGATGAGAAGAGAAAAAGGTATTAAATGCGATATAATTACCTACTTATAATTCTATTTATATGCTACTTGTACAAATGCTTCCTAGCCTGGAAAAACGTACGAACACAGAAATAAATCCTGATTTAGGTATTTATGTGCGTACGAGTAGTTATGGACATTATTATTTTTAACAAAAAATTAAAACCGACTTCCAAGGTAAAAACAATATTAATAGCATCCTTATAATATGAACTAAAAAGTATTAAATAATTTTTCCTATCTAATATGTAGTGCCTTTTCCCGAATTCGGCTAAAATTCAACTATTTCTGTACTCAATCTTCATCATTTTGAAGTCGGTACCAGATATAGCTGAATCTTTATTTCTTTGACAGAAAATTTGAAACTTTTGGAACTGGCACCGACTTCAAAATTATGAAGATTGAGTACAGAAATAGTTGAAGTTTAGCCGAATTCGGGAAAAGGCACTACATATTAGATAGGAAAAATTATTTAATACTTTTTAGTTCATATTATAAGGATGCTATTAATATTGTTTTTACCTTGGAAGTCGGTTTTAATTTTTTGTTAAAAATAATAATTTCACTCTTTTTAGTTACCTAGTAGGTAAACTGTTAGTGCCAATTCAAATTGTATAAAAAATAGTTTCATATTGTCTTCACTAGATGTCACTGAGGCGCTCCTGTGTCGCGCTATCGCTTGTACGTAGAAGTTTTATATAGGTAGTTGTAACTTGTAACAGATTTTCGTTGTGTTGTTGAAAGTTTGTAAGCAACTGACGTCTGACAACTCAACAGTGAGCTTGGTGTGAGCAGTGAGCATTGAATTGACAACATAAATCATAATATTGAGTGGTAATTGATCTCGTATAATTGTTATTAAAGGTGAACGCAGATTTGGCCGCACCGCACGCACCGCAGTCGCCGCATTCGCAATTCTTCATATTATTATGAAGTTGCGAAGACTGCGGCGCGGGTAGGTAGGTATGCGAGCTTGCCTATAACTTCATATAAAGAATTCCGAATACGGCGACTGCGGTGCGTGCGGTGCGGCCAAATCTGCGTTCACCTTAAGTTGACCTCCGTCATAGTCCGCGAATTTATAAGTGGTCGTCGGTGGTACTGCGTATATTCTACGTATCTTATTACAATTTGTTAAGACTGATATGAGTCATACGGCAAGGCCCAAATATCAGGTAGATAGATAAATTTAAACAATACATTTAAAAAGATCTAAGTGAACACGTGCAAATGCTCGCAGCGCGGCATCACAATAGACATAACTACAAGTACTTCGACTGCTATGAGACTGACGAGTATTAATATCTGTCGTTTCTTTCGTGTTTCGCCAGGATAAGTTAAAGGCTGGCGCGCTGGCTGGTATAATTTAATTTTAAAAATAAGGTTTTGAAATTGAATTCTGACAGTTTTCTTTGCATGTGCCAAAATATAAACAACTAAATTTGTAGGTTACGACCCTAGCGACAACTTTTGTCATAATACGTCAAACTTAAAAAAATTACATCAGTTCTAAGTCGGCATACTCTATCATTCTGTCTACTCTGGCGGCATGCCGCATGCCCTGACATTCCAGTTAGAACTTGAATACGATGTTTGCGTACGCGTCGCCGCGCGCCGCCGTTGCCTCTGCGGCGCCGACCGCCGTGTATATTAAACAGCCTATAATAATTGGTGTTGTTATGTACATAATTATTATTATTGTATCCATACCTATGCCTTGTACTATTATCTATTTTGTGCCATGAGACATTGGTGACCTTAACACGACGTGGTAATGATGATGATGACGATGATGATGATGATGAATTTGAATTGCATGGTAGCATATGCTTTCTGTTCTTAAAACAACGCCGAAACTCCCAAACGTGTATCTATAAAGAGTCAGGAGTTCTCTCAGCATCTTCGAAACCATGGTATACCTTGACCCAATATTTGACTTTTTGGTAGCATATTCGTAGTACACTTCACATAAAACCAAAATCACCATATGTTTCCATATAAATTTCGAGGAGTTCCCTCGATTACTCCTGGATCCCATCATCAGGTCACCACTTTTGTGAACATGGTACCAAATTGGAGTGAAACCTAATACAACAAAACAAAAATTTCGAAAATCGGTTCACAAACGGCGGAGTAATCGTTGAACATACAAAAAAAAAAAAAAAAAAAAAAAAAAAAAAAAAAAAAAAAAAAAAAATATCCACAGCCGAACATATAACCTCCTCGTTTTTTGGAAGTCGGTTAAAAATAGTACGAGTTCCTCCCTTAGGCCCGTATAAATAGTCAGTACTGAAGATGCATCTCGGTCTCAAGACACGGTTCAGGCTCTGTGATTGGTTGGCTGGCAAAATTTGGACCAATCACAGAGCCGAACCGCGTCTTGAGACCGGGTCGCATCTTAAGAGCCCGGGCTACCCTCGAAATTCTCATACATACGTAATACTAAAATCATTTTCTACTACGAAAATGTTTAACATGTTTGAGTTATTTTTCAACTTAAAATAGTAATTACCTAGGTTCCTGTACAAAAATAAACTTCAAAATATTTAAACACTAAAAAATAGTAAAACACTAAAAATATATAAATAAATAGTAAATTTACTACAAAATATTTAAATACTAAAAAATATTTTTTAGAGTTGAAATATTTTGTAGTTAATTTAATATTTTTTAGTGTTTTACTCTATTTTTTAGTGTATAATATTTAGTAAGTAGTAAAAGTAAAAAAAAAATTATACACAAAAAATTTTTTTTTAGTGTTTAAATATTTTGAAGTTAATTTTTGTACAGGAACCTTTTTTTTTTTTTTTTTTTTTTTGACGATGGGAAATGCGTTACGCATTCCCGACAGCCCGGGGGAAAGGCCGCCGGGATATGTGGGACTCCCCAGGTGCTGCGGTCGAGCACTCGGGTTTACCCACTAAAACCCACCGGTGCCTCCTCCTCCGCTTGTTGCTGGGCCGCCGGACCCGCCAGGGGCGAAACTGCAGCGGCCCAGTTAGCGGCGTTTGCTTCACAGCAACATCCACCGTGCGACTGCCTGTCTACGACAGCTGTCGCTGCCTCCGGGAGAGCAGTCCGAGGCACCGGACGCTCTTCAACCGGTCGAGCTCGTGCAATGGGCGGCGGATTCCCCAATCCGTCGCCCGAGCCCATCTAAGGCGGGAGTTGGCGCTCGTATTGAGCGCGCCTACGCAGGTAATTACTATTTTAAGTTGAAAAATAACTCAAACATGTTAAACATTTTCGTATGAGAAAATGATTTTGGTATTACGTATGTATGAGAATTTCGAGGGTAACCCGGGCTCAGAAGTACTGACTATTTATACGGGCCTTAATCATGTAACGTCATATTTTCTAGATTGAAAGAGCTATACGCTTGCGAAGAACAGGAGAACATTAAGAAGTTTGTAGAGCAAGCCCAGGCGGGCGCCGCAGCCGCTTGGCAAGAGAAGATGGACAGGCTCAAGTATCTTCAGGAGAAAAGGAGACAGGAACATGAAGCTAAATATAAGAAACTACCTCTGTAAGTTATAGCTTCGGTTTTAGATTCGGGTAACTGTATTGTTTATAGGTATCTGCAACATGCATGCAACTCGTGCTATACCTACTTATGTGGCAACAATGTCAGATCAACAAACAAGGTCGCTAATCCTTACATGCGTGTTGTCACTCGCCTGCGGACCAGATTCTCGCGCGGGAAAATCGCCGTTACATTATTTTATGAAGAGCCTAAAGTATATAAATGATTTATGTCGTACCTAGGCACGAAATATTTTGTCGACAGCGTGACACGGCGATATACAGGGTGCAATTAAACCTTCCTGCCAAATTTTGATATATTGATCCTTGTTAAAAATAAAAATACCCGTATTTTTTCTTTTATAGTCACTCAGTACTAAAATATTGAGAAATAGCTTCCGAAAGCTATTCTAAAAAACACTACAATTAATGGACACGATGCGTCGGCCGCGCGTGACATGCCCCCGCGCGCGCGCCTCATCCCGCGCACCCCCTCTCATTCCTCCGCGCCGCGAGTGACGTTCTGCAACGATTTTGAATGGGATAAAATATGTCATTAAAAAAAACACCCATTTTTTGGGCTCTCCTAATGATACCTAAGCCCTGGAAAAAATTTGGCAGGAAGGTTTAATTGCACCCTGTATTATTTGTAGCATCACCATCGAATCATATAAATACAATAAATAGCTATATAGTTTCATATAACTATTAAAAATGAGTAATAATCATATTTTCAATACAGTTCCAACAGTGTCCAACTCCTGTCCACCATCAGCAAGTTGCGCGCTAAGGAGACGCAGGAGGTCCAGCTGCATCAGATCAGAGAGAAGAGGGCGAGAGAGATGGCGGAGAGAGAGTTTGACAACATGTGGCATGAGGTCGCCATGAAGGAGGCTGAGGCCTTGGTGAGTCGAAAAAAATACGCGTGGCACTCGAGGACTGCCGCGGTAACGCTGTGCCGGTCGGAGTGAGGGGTGTTAGGTTTTTTCGTTACGGAATTTCTTGATTTGGTCGCTGCGTTCTAAACCCGTGATGAAAGCTTTGCTATAGTTCAAAAAACTTTGTAGTGCGTGCGGAACTTGGCCGCGCCTGGTAGAGACAGGGATGAGGGGGGTTGCTTGCTGCTCGCAACGCACATGATTTTAGACAGTGACCACCTACGAATAATAAAAACTAAGGAAACTAACTCCCATACTATTACCGTTTAAAATTTGGTTCCTTTTGAACTGTCATGTAACGTCAGCCTTTATACCGCTCAAGGTCACCTAAATATTGCAAATGTATTGAAATGTGTACCTAAGGTACACTTTTTTGACAAGTATTTTGGAGCATGTTTTTTGACGGAGTTACTCTTCCTTAGTTTTTATTGTTCGTAGGTGACCATCAATCTCGAGAAATCGTGAACAATAATTATTCAAGTATTGAAAATAATAAATTAAAGACAATAATTGATCAGTTTTATATTCTAAACTATTGACATCGGCTTTCCGTTTTTTTTTTAACTTTGAATATTATTTCCTTAGATTATATTTTTATCGGCGGACTTATCTTGCTATTACAATCTCTTGTGCGTTTTGTCTAAACTAGCCAGAACTGTCAAAATCAAGCGCCCCCGCCTCTCCGTCCCAACGCTCACATACCTAAGGCGCGGCCAACTAGTTCCGCGACCACTATAATAACATGAAAAGAGCTTGTAAGAAATTGCCGCTGCCTATAGATTTTTTTTATCTAAATTTTTCTTATAGGGAGCGCGTATGGAGTACGATGCTATAGTGAAAGCCCAGAAAGATGAAGAATGCAAGAACTGCACCCTCCAACAGATAGAGATGAAAAGACTGCAGCGAGAAAGAGACAGAGAGCTCTTGATAGAAGAGGCCAAACGATTCAAGTCGATATGGGTGTCTGACCTTAGAAAAGAAGAAGAAGGTACAAGCCTTAAAAATATAAAGTAATATTTTTAAGGACTATAGATTTTATTCTAGCCGCTAGAATCTAATAAGACTCTGTCGTAGTTTTGAGGATGTTGAAGGAAAAATAGTTAGGTCCGAAATCCGAATATTAAAACCTGATAAAAGGCTAATTAGGTCACATATTACTAAATAGTTACTACGTACTTGGTTAGGTAACCTACAAAGTTACCTATTCTAACCTAAAGTGTTTCGAACCGACTCAAAGTCGGAATATGGGTAGCAATCATTTATTTTTCTGAACCATAGCTAATATCTGATAAGGTTCGAAAGCTGCTTACCTCTTAAATTATTATTTCTTATTTTAGTATAATTTCTTTTTCAAGAGCAACAAAGACAAGTCGAAAAAAGGTATGTCGCAGCAGCTGAGAACAAGAAAGTTCTAGAACGAGCGATGGCGCGAAAGGCAGAAGATGTTGAGAGAAACAAGCTCATAGACCAGACCTGGGACTCGCTGACTCAGCAGCAGCTAGTTGATGATAGAGGGAGGATGGAGCTTAGGAGACGGAGAGAGGTATAGCTAAATCATGTAGCAATGTAGCAACCAATGAACAGTGAAGTTATTGGGGGGTACTTAACTTTTGGGTGTACCAATTACCATAGAGAAATTAGTTTATTTGTTTTTACTACTATCTGTGAATCCGCCGAAGATTTGTCGAGTATCAGCAAATATAGAATAACTAGCTGTCCCGGCAAACGTTGCTTTGCCATAATATATTTGCCATATTATTTGGGAACAAATATAATGACCACCAAAAAATGCTCTGATACCTACGAATAATAAAACCTAAGGAAACGTAACTCCCATACTAATACAGTTTTTAATTTGGTTCCATTCGAACTGTCATGTAACGTCAGCCTTTATACCGTTCAACGTCACCTAAATATTGCAAATGTATGAAAAGTGAACCTAAGGTGCACTTTTTTGACAAGTATTTTGGAGCATGTTTTTTGACGGAGTTACTCTTCCTTAGTTTTTATTATTCGTAGTCTGATACCCTAAACTTGTTTACCAAAAAAAGTTACTTAACACTAAAAAAATAAAGTCTAAAATTGCAATACTACCAGCTATTTTTGTCACGACCACACTTCAAATTGTAATCGAACGCCAAATATAGTAAATGATCACCAAATAATAGTAAATGATCACCAAATCCTTGCGAGCAAATCAATGCGATATTTCTGTCCAAATAAATCATTACGATTGACAAAAAATGTAAGCATATAATTAACAAGGAAGTATTATAACTCCATATTATTGTTATATTCAGCAGATTGGACCTGAAGCGATAACAGACGGACACCTACCCATTCCAATTTAAGATTGCACAATAGCATGGATGATAAGAGTTTTACACGCTAATGAATAATATTATAAATGCGTGTGTCTGTAGACACACGCATTTATAATATCTGTCTGTAACCTCTTCACGCCCAAGCCACTGAACCGATTTTGCTGAAATTCGGTATGGAGATACTTATACTGAGTCCCGTTATCATTATATTATTATTTATTTACGATAGTCAAATAAATTAAAATTTAGGTAGGTTTTTATTAATTATTACTCTCCGGAGCAATTTTTTTGGTTAATTTTACATTAAAATGCTAGTATGATGTTGGCATTGAGATGTATGGAGTTGCTATTGCCAACAAAAAACATGTCGCACTTGAAGAATGAGCAGGGTGAGAGGCGGGGCGGTGATGGCTATAGATCAGTACCACAGAAGTGAAAAAGTTTTGTGCCTACACTCGAATGAACGCAGACTCTATTTGAAAGTGGATAAAATAAAAGAAATATTTTTACTAAACATTATTAAAAGCTTTTATTTAACTTGCTCTGTATATTATTATCTAGTTATTTACATTATTATGTAAGTTCGGGTGGAATTTTTGAACTCAATTTCGAAGTAAGTTTGTATGTAGATTGTAGGTACATATAATATTCTAACCGATTGAGCTGAAATCTTGTATACACGTTTGGTTTGAATGACAATGCACGATACAGTATGTGACATCACTTTAAATAAAAATATATAAAACGGCCGACCACCCAAGATAGCGGAATAGTTATTTTCTATGCCGTCCTATAATAACAGTATGGATATCAAATGAAAGAACTTTTTGAGAATAACTCGAAAACGAATGTAATGTCATTCTACATCCAATATGGCGGCTCATCTAAAATAGGGGAATACAAACAAAGTTTCGTTTATTTCTGCATGACTAAAGAATTGGATTTCAGTTAAAAATAGTTGAGTGAAATCCAACTTTTAAGTCAACTACAAGTCGCTAAATATAGGCACGGTTTTTTCACTAATCAACATCAAGTACGATTTCTCAAGGACATAGAAGTTAATTAGATTTTTTATCTATACTAATATTATAAAGCGGAAGAGTTTGTTTGTTTGTTTGAACGCACTAATCTCAAGAACTACTGATCTGATTTTAAAAATTATTTCAGTTTTATATAGCCCATTGATCGAGGAAGGCTATAGGATATATTTTATCACGCTAAGACTAATAGAAGCGAAGAAATAGAGAAAAATGTGGAAAAAACGGAATGGAAATATATTTGAAATGGCTTATTTGAACGCGCTAATCTCAGGAACTACTGGTCCGATTTGAAAAATTCTTTCAGCGTTAGATAGCCCATTTATCGAGAAAGGCTATAGGCTATATTTTACCACGCTAAACCTTATAGGAGCGAAGGAATAGAGGAAATGTGAAAAAACGGGGAAATTATTTTATAGGGCTTATCTCGCGAACGACTGGAACAATTTTATGTTATTTGGCACACATGAAGAATAGACCACGTGAAAGGACAAAAGTTTCTTTTTTGCGGAAAAATGTACGGCTTCCGTGACATTCTTAAATTACGCGGGCGAAGCCGCGCGAAATATCTAGTATAAAATAACGGGGCAAACGGGTCACCTGATGGAAAGCAACAACCGTCGCCCATGGGCACTCGTAACGTCAGAAGAGCTGCAGATGCGTGGGAATATGCCTGCTTCTTAAAATGCTTCTGGCGATAGTTCGTTCCACAGTTTTGCAGTGCGCGGAAGAAAATTACGCTGAAAATGCACGGTGGAAGACCGCTACAAGGTGATGGGATGGTCCTCAGAGCACTCCCCGTGATACAACGTGCGTGTAACGTCCAATGGTATCGTCTCATAGCACGAAGCTTCGTGACGATAGACGAATCGCGGCCCGCGGCACGGCATCGCACTTCTCAGCACAGATACAAAATACAGATACAAAAAAAAAGATATACAGACGAACATATAACCTCCTCCTTTTTTGGAAGTCGGTCAAAAACCAAAGTACATATTACATACCAAAATTTTGCAAAACCGTTACAGCGGCTTAGGCGTGAAGAGGTAACAGACACAGAGAGAGACAGACAGATAGACGGACGGTCAGACAGACGGACAGACAGACAGATGGACGGACAAATCGACAGACGGACGGATAGACAGACAGACAGAAACACTTTCGCATTTATAATAATTATATTATAATAAGTATGGATCCAAAGTCCACTACATACTTACTAAATTCAAATGACTTATATATTTATAAATACAATTATAATGTACGCATGTATAATGTATACGTAAGGTATTACGTATATTATTACCAAAATACAAACTCGTCTACGGGAATACTTCATTCATCGTCGTCTCATCATAGATATCTGTATTCTGCCTACATTCCCCTCTGAATCTACTACTCTATGACAATGCGAAATGGCGCGCGTCTTCGCCTAGTAATTGAATGTTCGTATTTTAATTGAAAATAATTAAATAAGAATATGATGATATGTTATGCCGATGAAATGTTATGCCGTCGCATTTGGAAGTGTTTTTAGAATTATTTTTACAATATCCTAAGACACACCAAGGCATTTTTGTGACTTTTATTTTGTTTTTTTTATAATTGTCATACGTCAAGTGCGCAGAAGAGCTCGCGGCCGACTGTGCACTGCGGCTATAAAGCGTATCTTGAATGTGACCAAGCACTGCGTTGCGGTGTCAACTCCATACATCTCAATGGATGTTGGTGATCATTTACTAATTTTGGTGATCATTTACTATTTTTGGTTTTAAGATGTTAAATCTTTGGTGATCATATTTTTACATTAAAATGGTGGTTAGTTTTTTGGTGATCGTTTACAATTTTTGTCTGTGAAATGTTACTATTTCTGGTGATCAGTTAATTATAAGCCATAATTGTTGAAGTGACTAAATAAGTATGTCACCATGGCAACGTCGATCGCTATCCCGTCGCACAAACTTAATGGTCGCCGTCAATCTCAGGTACTATTATTTATTCAACAAATGCACTTATCAATATAAAAAGTACCCAGTAGCCGATTCTCAAACCTACTAAATATGCATATAAAATTTGTTGATATGCATATAAAATGTTTCGGATGAGTTCACTATCTAACATTGTGACACGAGAATTTTATATATAAGATAAATAATTTTCAAAACGCACACATAAACTAAATTCTATCTGTCTTCTCCATGTGTGCTTACATACAGGTTTGTTCTTCAGAAAAAGTAAAAAAAAAATGCCTAGCAAGGACGCAAGCAAAACAGCAAGGAAACCGTAGAAGGAAACTAATAAATAATTTCTATAATAAATTCTCATTACTTTTAAGCGCGATCTAGTCCACTGCAACAAGGAGCTAGTGTACCTACGACGAAAGTACGACGACATCGAACGCTGTGTGGACGACTGTATAGCGGAAGAGGCGAGACGACTGCAGGAGAAGGTGGACAGACAACGATGCCAATTCCGTGACAGGTTTATAAGGAATAAGGAGGTATGTAAGGTAAAATGTCATTCTAATAAAATTATAAGACTGCATTTCCAACAAAGATCTGTTTTTAAGATCCAACTGAATCGCTGCGCTAAGCGAGTTCGGGCAAATGATCTATTGGTTCTCACAAACACATTTCTCGCAACGCAGCTCCGTTGACACACACTACGGCCCGTATTTTTGGTCAGTACTCAAGATGCATCTCGGTCTCAAGACACGGTTCAGGCTCTGTGATTGGTTAGCTGTCAAAATTTGGACCAATCACAGAGCCGAACCGTGTCTTGAGACCGGGTCGCATCTTAAGTACTGACCAAAAATACGGGCCTAAGGCTACGTTTCCACCAGATATGTGTTGCGAGGATTGTGTTTTTAAGATCCATTAGCTATGTCCACATTATGCGCTTTCGTCTTCAATTTTCGTCATCTTCTTTCATTCAACTTTCGTTTTGGCGCATTTAATAATTGAATGCGTCAAAGCACGCAACGCCAACTGTCATTTTAATAAAAAAGCGAAAGTTTTGGGCGGTCAGAGGGCATGCGTCGCGGGCATGCCTCACGTTCGCTGTTGACTGCGCTATAACGCATGCCCTTGTCCAACAGAAAAAGGCACAGTGTGAACAAAGCTAATAGAATCGCTGCGCTCAGCGAGGTCACGTCAATGAAGCGATTCTATTCTCAAAAACACATTTCTCGCAACACATCTCTGGTGGAAACGCAGTCATATATTAGCTTATACAACTCAAGCAAGATAATATATATAATCAGTTGTTAGTATTACAGTATTACTGGAATACCGTACTTTTTTAGGATGAAAAAATTCTGTGTACCAGATCACCAGAGCCTAATCTTATACTACCACGACTTGTCATTGAACCGACGTATTTTTAATTTTAATACGCGTCTGTTTTGATAAAACGTAAAATGCCGAAAACGTACACGGTACAACTTATGATGCATTTTACAAGACGTCAACAATGCCGTCTAAAATACCAACGTCATTTGTGTGCTTTGTCTCGCTTTTAACCAACTTCTAAAAATAAGGTTCTTTAAAACCGATGATCATCAATGATCTTGAACATCAAGGAAATTCATAATGATAAATCATACACCTAATTAATATTAATAATGGGATCATAATTAAGTCAGTCTGGACACGGAAGAGAAGGCGAAAAAATGAAACAAAGAAAATAAGAGGAAAGGTTTCTTGAACGATTTTCCCGCTGACTCACAGGCGGCCATCACGACAGCTATTGTTTATCAAGCCTATACTTACCTTTCCTATTAACTGTGTCTGGATTACGTCTTAGCGGGCGCCTAGACCTACAATAATATTGAACAATTTATTTGACATTAAGATTGAAAGGCGGTCGCGTTCAATAGTAAGCCTAGGGCGTACTACGTAGACGGTCAACAAAATTGTACAGTACGTGATATTGCGTAATAAAATGTATCGTCTAGGGGCCCGCTAAGGCTAATCTAAGTCTTTGACTCTGTTCACCATGGGCGCGTTTTCGACAGTAATTTGTATGGCGTTGAATTAGTTCGTACTGTTAGCCATTAATTTGCCGTACTCAAAGACATTTTATTATGATATAACTTTAATTTAATTAAGAGTTTGACAGATAATTTAAGGCACATGTGTCATAATCTTCGTTTAGTTACAAATAAGTATATAATATTTCATATATTTTGTCTCCGACTGTGGCAGTAAGGGCGCCATTTCGGTGCCATGCAAATTATGTCTACGTACGCCTTCGTGGTCTAGTGGTATAGAGCGCGGCTCTTGACTCGGAGGTCGTGGGTTCGATTCCCGCGTTGGAAACATGTTATTTCCAAGTTTGGTTAGGACAATGCAGGCTGATCACCTGATTGTCTGACAAGTAAGATGATCCATGCGTCGGATGGGCATGTAAAAAGTCGGTCCTGCGCCTGATCTCTCGCCGGTCGTGTCGGTCTTCCGTCCCACTGGGTTATGAGAGTAAAGGAATAGAGAGTGCTCTTGTGCGCACACACTTGGGCACTCTAAATTTACTCCTGCGTAGCTGGCCTGGTTTCAATGAAACCGGCCACCGTCACCGAAACCGATGTGGGAGCTATTATTATTATGTCTACGTACAATTATTTCAGTGAGCTACCATTCAGCCTCTTGAGTCTTGAACTAACACTCAGCATCATAATACGAGACTCATAATTAATCATTATATTGTATGTGTGCAAGTTTTTGCCATTTCTCACCAAACAGATGTAAATTATTTGTATGGGATCGAAACAGCGCCCCTAGTGACTAACAGTAGAAAGTAATTCGACATCATATTATAAATTATTTTCCCTCACGGTAAAAACTTAAAAAGTGAACGAAACACAAATGACTCAACACTGTAGTCTATTCGGATTAAGTTTAAAAGTGAATAGCTTATTTAACCTGGTCTATACCATTTTACATTTACAGGAGACACGTCAAGGTCTTCTAGAACAAATAAGAAGTAGAGAGGAAGCGAGAGTGAGACTGAAACAGAAGATAGCAGAGGACAACGAGCGCATACAGCGGGAGAACTTATCTGGCCAGTTACAGAAGTTGATACAAATACAGCTGATTACAAAGACTCAGGCTAAAAAGTTGTATGGACAGGAGTTGGTAAGACAGGCGGAGGAGGCTAAGTTGGTGAAGGTATTTTGACCTTATTAACAATGCTGTAAAGTTTAAAATTATATTATACCGCGAATACAACTATAGTTTGATCGCGATGCGCGTAGAAATTTGTTAAAATTATTGTTACTTGTCTTTTTCACTCGCGCACCGAATACATATTAGTGTAACAAACTCGCGTACGAATACTGCATATATACGTGCGAGAGCCATGCTTCGGCACGAATGGGCCGGCTCGACCGGAGAAATACCACGTTCTCACAGAAAACCGGCGTGAAACAGCGCTCGCGCTATGTTTCGCCGAGTGAGTGAGTTTACCGGAGGCCCAATCCCTACCCTATTCCCTTCCCTTCCCATCCCTACCCTCCCCTATTACCCTATTCCCTCTTAAAAGGCCGGCAACGCACCTGCAACTCTTCTGATGCTGCGAGTGTCCATAGGCGACGGTAGTTGCTTTCCATCAGGTGACCCGTTTGCTCGTTTACCCCCTTATTTCATTAAAAAATTATATAATATACTAGCTGTCCCGGTGAACATCGTGTCACTTTAAAACCTTCCCTAGACTTCTACGAATATTTTAAGACTAAAATCAGTCCAATCCATTCAGCCGTTTTCGAGTTTTAGCGCGACTAACACATTTGAAAATCCATTTTTATATATATAGATATACCTTATGTTTAGGGTTCCGTAGTCAACAATGAACCCTTATAGTTTCGGTCTGTCCGTCCGTCTGTCTGTCTGTCTGTCCGCGGTTTTGCTCAGAGACTATTGGACCTACAAAGCTGTAATTTGGCATGAATGTACATATTAATGATGGCAACAAAATGGTACATGAAATCTTGAAAAAGTATTTTTTATGGTACCTTCCATACACATCAAGCGGGGATGAAAATTTTTTTCGCGTCCTGCCCATCGTGTGGGGTGTCGTTGGATAGGTATTTTTTAAATTATTATGAGTATTCATAGATCATTTTCCGATTTACGGATCCGTTTGTGAAATATTAAGTTTTAAAGTGGAAAAAATCGTTAGAGTCCAGTCCCCCCCCCCTTCTACCAGCTAAACGGTCGCTTCTGGAAATGTGAAAGAATTCACGGGAATATGCTGAATTTAAAAGGAAAATTATCACGGCTAAGAAGACTTCATAAGTTATTGAGTAATAGTAGATCAACTAAAAAAAATGTATTCGGCGAAGTATAAAGGAATTTTTCGTTCCAATTCCTTTGAAAGTAACTGAGATGATGTTGTTAGTAGTGTAAAACACGTTATAAATGTACATTCATTGACCACACAAAAATAATTTTTTATATATCTACCTATCGTCTTCACAATGAATACCGGAAATAAAATAGGGTGTAAGTGACAAAATTTTCGAAACGTATTTTTTATCGGAAATATTCTATGTGCCATCGCCAATAATCTAAAATAAGCATTAAGTGACTAGCATAGTTTTTTGCTTGGTTTTTACATCTTTTAATAAAGGCGGAGGAGCGGGACGCATAACACATTGCTATATGCCGCCAATGTTATGAGAATGGTGGACATAGCACTTGTTGTTACCGGTTCGGGAAGAAAAAGGCGTTACGAAGCTATTTTAAATAGAATAGTATGAATAATGTTTTATTGCTTTCATTATTTTTACTTGGTATTTTAATATGTTGACTCAAAAAATTGGTAACTTTGTTGTTTTTGGTTATTTAGGTAATATCGTTATATTATCGGTTATGTAATATCACGTCACTAGTCTTTCTGTGTCTAAAACTTTAAATGTCCAAAGTGCCAATTTACCGAAACAAACATTAGAACTTAGATGTCTATTCAAAACATAATGCATGGCACTTAGAGCCTTATTTAAGTTAGTTAGAATTGGGGTTAGGGTTTTCTATATGTTATCAATTAAAATGTAATTTTGTTGTAGTAATTGATAAGTAAAATACTTTGTTTTTTCTACACAAAGAGATTTTATCGTAGTATAAGTATTTCCCTCAAAAAAATAAACAAAATTTATTCTGAAGATGACCTACTATTTTGATCAACAATTCCTCCACATTTTGTTTTTGGCACTTACACCCTATTTTATTTCCGGTATTCAGTCATGTGGACTAAGGAGCGTTATATGTACCTATTATTCTTGAGTGAAAGAAACAAGTAGCGAAGTGCCAATTTATGGAAAAATAATTCACAATAAAAATTCACCTAAAGGCACACTCTCTAACATATTGTTACGTGCTAGGGTTCGAGGATTCGGAGAGAAAGACCTGGTGACTCTCTTGAAGACTTTATTCACAAACACTAGCTCACACAAATCACTAAGTCCAAACACTAAGCACTAGATCCAAATCACTGAGCACTATCACTGTCCTAGGTCGTAGCCGAGTCGTTAGTTCACTAACACAATCACTCACTATTGATCACTTGTCTCACTTTGAAGTCGCCTTGATGATCGCTCGGATCGAACTGAACTGACTGCCGGCTTGTTTACCTTTTATATGGCCCGCGTCGAATTCTGGAGCGTTCTATTTTGGATTGTTTACGTAAACACGTAATTCACATAAACAAGGGTTGCACTTTTCTAGAAAGTACGCGCAACTGTCGCGCGCAGGTAAACAACTGCCCGTATTCGTAACACGTAAACAACTGCTCGTATCCGTAACACTACTCCCCTCTTAGAGATGCTCGTCCCGAGCATCGTTGTTACTGCCATGATAACGCGCCAAAACGGTCTATGTGTACCACTTTGAATGTGCCTCTTGGTGGCTTTTGAATCCTGTAAGTCACATCATTCAATCGGGTAACCACTTTATATGGGCCGTCCCACTTGGTCTGCAACTTTGGAGATTTCCCTTTTCGGCGGGTTGGGTTATGCAGCCATACCAGTGACCCTTCTTCGAAGCCGCTCGTGTTCGCTTTCCGGTCGTATCTGGTCTTCATATTCTCACTTGACTGTAACCCATTTTCCCGAACCATGGCGTGTATGTAGTGCATCTTTTCCCTTAAATCGCAGACATAGTCTGGTACGGTCTTTGGTTCCTCCGGTGACCCTCCTGTCAAAAGGTCTACTGGAACTCTTAGTTCCCTACCATAATTGACATACGCCGGGGTAGCTTTTATGCTCTCGTGCTCGGCGGTACGGTACGAGAGAAGGAAGAGTGGTATATACTTGTCCCAATCCTTTTGTCTGTCATCTACCAATTTCGCCAAATGCCTCTCTAGAGTCTGGTTAAATCTCTCAACCATTCCATCAGACTGTGAATGGTACGCGGTGGTCCTCGTCTTATGCATTCCCAAAATTCTGCACACTTCCTGGAAGACCTGCGATTCGAAGTTCCTGCCCTGATCGGAATGGATTTCGAGAGGCACACCGAAGCGAGATATTACTTCTTCGACTAGCTTAGAAGCAACTGTTGTAGCTTCTTGGTTTGGTATGGCGAACACTTCGGGCCATTTGGTGAAGTAGTCCATGACGACCATAAAGTACTTGTTTCCCGATTCCGTCACGGGAAATGGCCCAGCTACGTCAACTGCAATTCGTTCCCACGGTGCCCCAACGTTATACAACCGCAGGTTCCCACGGCTCCTGGTCTGTGGTCCCTTCACTGCAGCGCAAGTAGTGCATTTGCGGCACCAATCCTGTACATCATCCCGACAATGCAACCAGTAAAATCGTTCTCGCACTTTTGTTAACGTCCTCTTAACACCTAGATGACCTCCTGATACGCCATCGTGTATTTCACGGAGAACATCCGGTACTCTCGTTCTTGGGACAACTATCTGAAGATGGAACTCTCTGCCGTTAGTCTTCTCCCATTTTCGGTAAAGTATTCCATTTTGAAGTATCAGACTGTCCCATTGCGCCCAGTACGCCTTAGTGACAGCGCCAGTGGGTGCAACCTCACTCCAGATTGGTTTTTCGTCACCTCGTTTCTTCCATGTGATGATGTGCCGTAGGTCGTCATCTGTTTCTTGAGCCTCCCTCGTAGCATCATTCTCCCATGGACCCAAAGGACTTGTTTTCGTTAACTTTAATGTCACTTCATTAGATTCCTGCTTAACACAATGTTTGCAGTCCTCTGAACATGGTCTTCGTGAAAGGGCGTCGGCATTCCCATGCGCCTTTCCGCTGCGGTGTTCCGTCTTGAAGTCGTACTCCTGGAGCTGTTCAATCCATCGAGCTACTTGACCTTCAGGGTTCTTGAATTGCAGTAGCCACTTCAACGCTGCGTGATCAGTTCGCAGTAAAAACTGTCTGCCAATGAGATATTTGCTGAAATGTTGTAGCGTCTTTACAACAGCCAAGAGTTCTCTTCTTGTCACACAGTAGTTTCTCTCTGGCTTAGATAAAGATTTGCTGAAATATGCAATTACAACTTCTCTTTCGCCCTGCTTTTGAGATAACACCCCTCCAATGGCCGTGTTGCTTGCGTCAGTGTCGACTATAAACTGACCTTCAGGTTGTGGATACCCCAGGATTGGTGTTTCACACAGATGTTTCTTCAGTTTCTGAAAAGAATCTTCGGAAGTCTCGTCCCACATAAACTGTCGTTTATCTTCCGTCAGCCGATGTAATGGCTTGGCTATCTCTGAGAATCCCTTGACAAAACGCCTGTAGTAGGAGCATAAGCCGAGAAATGCCCGCACTTCGGTTTTGTTCTTTGGGGTTGGCCAATTTTGAACTGCTTCCAGTTTCTCCGGGTCCGTCTGGATTCCATCACTGGAGATGACATGGCCGAGATAATTGACCTTACTCCTGAATAAACGACACTTTTTCGGATTCAACTTTAACTTGGCCCCCTCTATTTTAGCGAAAACTCGTTCTAGGTTTCGCAAATGGTCCTCGAAGTCGCGGCCAACAATGATGACGTCGTCCAAGTAGACTAAGCAAGCCTCTCCAACTAAGCCTGCCAGTACACACTCCATGAGTCGCTCAAATGTGGCAGGTGCGTTGCACAATCCAAAGGGCATGACGTTAAACTGCCATAAACCTTTACCGGTGGAGAAAGCTGTCTTCTCCTTGTCTTTGGGATGAATTTCCACCTGCCAGTATCCAGATTTCAGGTCCAGGGTCGAGAACCATTTCATGCCACTTAAGGTATCCAGAGTGTCGTCGATCCGAGGTAATGGATAGCTGTCCTTCTTAGTGACATCATTGAGACGCCTGTAGTCCACACAAAATCTTGTGCTACCATCTTTCTTCTTCACTAACACAACAGGTGAGCACCACGGACTTGCAGACGGTTCAATGATCTTATGCCTTCTCATGTCCTCCAAAAGGCCTTCAACTTCTTTTTCCTTTGCAATGGGTATCCGTCTTGCTCGTTGACGAATTGGGTTCTTACTTCCGGTATCTATTCTGTGCTGAACCATCGACGTTCTTCCAAGGTCGCCTTCCTGACTGGAGAAGATATTCGCGTGGCGCTGTAAAAACTTCTTAGCTTTCATGCTCTGCGAATAAGTCAGATTACTCTTGCAGTCGTCGAGTAGTTCAGTCACTAATCCGTAGTTGCTGTTTGCTTGGGAGACAACAGTTATTGGGGCTTCCTCCGCATCAGCCAGTACACGCCTCTTAGTCCTGGCTGAAGCTCCCTGCTTCTTCAGCTCCTCTACTTGTTGCTCGAGCCTTTTCATCCTTGACATCTGGGTCTCCTTCTGCGGGCAGTTGAGCTGAAGATGGCCCCTCTTCCCGCACTTATAGCACATGGCTTCAAATATTTTCCTTGCGGAGCCTTTACTTCGGAGACCTTGCGGATCTTATGGGTCTGCTGTATCTCATGGCGAACAGCCTCGACCTCTAAAGCATGCGCCAACGCTTCCTTTAGCGAGGTGTGGTGACGTAGCCTTACTGCAGCTCTGACCTCCAGATCCCTGATTCCGTCGACAAATGCTTGTACAATATTCGTGTCGACCATTTTGGAATCGGCTCCTGGGTGTGCCTTCTTGACGAGTTTTTCAATTTCCAACGCCCATTGCTGTAGTCCCTCTCCTGAGCGTTGGACTCTGTCACGAAGTTGAGCACGGAACACGTGCTCCAGGTGTCGCTCCCCGTATCTGGATTCAAGGGCCTCCATCAGGTCTTGGAACCCATTTCCTGTATGTGCTTCTAGGACCGACAAAGCTTGCCCTCTGAGCGCAACAGTGAGAGCGGTCAGGCATTGTTCGTCAGTCCATCCGTTGGCAGAAGCAACCGTTTGGAATTGCTGACGATAAGCGTTCCAAGAAGTAGTACCGTCGTATGGTGGCACTTTAACTCTTGGTCCTTGTACCACTTGCACCACTCCGGTAGTTCCACTGGACGCCGCCACTCCTGTGGTTTCCAGGCGCACTTTCCACTTCTGTAGTTCTGTGAGGCCGGTTTTCACATTTTCCATATCCACTCCTAGCCCGGTAACTCGTTCTTCTATAACATCGACATCTTTCCGAAGCTTAGTCACCGTGTCACTAACATCCTTTATAGCCAATAGCGCCTTTTCTTGGAGGTCCTTTTGTTGCTCTTGAGACTCCATCATTGCCCTTTGAGAATCTTGCATAGTGCCGAGCTTGCGGTCTTGTGACTCTTGCAAAGCGCCCAGCTTGCGGTCTTGTGCCTCCATCATTGCCCTTTGAGAATCTTGCAAAGCCTGGATTAACTCGATTATGCTTTCCAATTGAGGAGCCATTTGAGGGGCTGTAGAAACTACGGGCGTGGCAGGGTGGATGTAGCTAGTCGACGGGTCCTGAGCAGGCGGGGCCCAGTGGGCGGGGCCAGTGGGTGTGGCCTGGTGGGCGGAGCCAGTGGGCGTGGCCATGTCCAGAGTGGGCGGGGCCTGAGGGGCGTGGTCAGTGGGCGGGTCCCGGTGGGCGGAGTCAGAGGGCGTGGCTTCACCCGAAGTGGGTGGAGCCTGGGGGGCGTGGTCAGTGGGCGGAGCCTGGTGGGCGGGGCCAGCGGGTGGGGCCTGCCCCGCAGTGGGCGGAGCTTGGTCCCCAGTGGGTGTGGCCTCCGCAGCCCCACCTCCAACCCCTCTCTCGAAGTCGATGGCAGCAGCTCGCTGCGCCCTTGTCCTGACACTCCCCTTGAAGTCGTCTCTCGGAGTCAATGGCATCTCCAAATCTCACTTCCGACACCAGTTGTTACGTGCTAGGGTTCGAGGATTCGGAGAGAAAGACCTGGTGACTCTCTTGAAGACTTTATTCACAAACACTAGCTCACACAAATCACTAAGTCCAAACACTAAGCACTAGATCCAAATCACTGAGCACTATCACTGTCCTAGGTCGTAGCCGAGTCGTTAGTTCACTAACACAATCACTCACTATCGATCACTTGTCTCACTTTGAAGTCGCCTTGATGATCGCTCGGATCGAACTGAACTGACTGCCGGCTTGTTTACCTTTTATATGGCCCGCGTCGAATTCTGGAGCGTTCTATTTTGGATTGTTTACGTAAACACGTAATTCACATAAACAAGGGTTGCACTTTTCTAGAAAGTACGCGCAACTGTCGCGCGCAGGTAAACAACTGCCCGTATTCGTAACACGTAAACAACTGCTCGTATCCGTAACAATATCAATAACTTTTTTTTCGTCTTATACTGTAGGAACAAGCGAAGAAAGATGAATCCGAATTTATGCTTCCGGAATATACAAACGACGGCCCAGATGCTATGAAGAGAATGTCCAAGTAATAAAATTATAATATTATAGGAACATACCGTAGTGCTAAAGTATTATAAAGAGTTTAGACTTTTCCCGCTTTTAGTTTTTAATGTTTTTTGTTAATTTTCTTATATTATGGTCATAACTTCAATCATAAAGTTTCTTCGGTGGTTTTTGTTAAAACCAGGCCGGAGTAATTTGACAGAGTAATAGTGCCCAAGTAAGTGTGCAATACACATCCAATAATTTCGCAGGCCGTTCGTGAGCGAAGTCCATCCATTCAAGAAGATCTTGGACGCTGGTGTTCCCAAGACCGAGAAATGTCCATGCTCGCCGGCTGACTATTGTAATTTATGAGTTTTTTTTATTAAAATAAAGTTTTATCTTTCATTGATTGAGTTTTATTTCGATCCTATACCTTAGTAAGTAAGTATAGCAAGCTATATTTTGTGTTTGAATATTGTTTTTCGTTTCTTGCACTGTACAGTGTACCTACAGTCCTATACATACATTTTTCAATACTTAGGTGGAACTGGTACATATACTGTATACAAATTACAAACTAGGAACGTTTACTGACAAAAATGTGTTAATAATTATTTTTATGTGTATGCTGGATAAGAAAAGTCAAAGGTTCAAATTTCAATGAAATTTTATAAAAAGATCAATATTGATTCATCTTGAAGTCAGTTATAAAGCTATAGTAGAGTTTAAAATACCTTTGTTATATATAGTAGCAAACTACTGTAATACAGTATCCCAATGTGTACTAAAGTCTATCCTAGGTTCACCTTGATGGTTTAGATAAGACTAGCTTGCCTTGCGGTCACTTGGGGTCGTAGAGTTAAAGCATCGGCCTTGTAGGTAACTAGCGTAACGTTATCACTACTATCTATGACTATGAGTATTTAATTCTTGGAAGAGGATGTCAACTCATTTTAATGCATAGTACGTGCTACGGGCATTCGTGAGTACAATTGACACGAAAATGTTTTAGACGTCCGCGTCATACTGTTTTGTTTTGGTGGATAGGTAGGTAGGTACCTACTTGGTATCTATGCTATAATCATTGAAAATATTTTACAACCAAATAGGAAACTTACCCGCAATATAACTGATCGAAATTATATTGTATCACAATTCAAACTTATCCCAGAAAATGATGTGATGGAAACTCCAGACAATTCTGTTATGTCGTGACCTTCCTAAGTTTGAATTTCCTACTTGTTGCAACTAACGTTTTCGGTTGCGACATATTGACTGCACGATTGTACATCACAATGATTTTCCTGCAGGAAGTGGAGCCTGGTATAAAATTATTCTTATTTCCACGGTGGCCTACGATTATTTCATTATTTTTTTCCTCAAAATACGTGATCTATATAAGGGGGCGCTGAGGAAATAGAAGCACAGTTTGAGTTGGAATTTTAAAATGTTAAGAGTGGCAGCGTTAGCGCTTTTGTTACCTCTCGTAGCGAGCTACGACCTGGCGGTCGGCCTCAACTCCTATGGCAGAAAAATATTCGAGGAGGACCGACGAGCCAACCCGGCCATTTGGAGGCAAATAGAAAATGTCACAGTCGAAGCTCCCGATAATGAAGTGATCGCTAAGGTGCTCGTCATCGACATGAGGCCAGAGAAAGATGGAGACGCTCAAATAGTGGACGGCGGCGAGAATCAGAAAAGTGTTACGATTGAATTGAAAAGTCCAACGGCGTTGAGAGGATATGATTTCCACATAGAAGTATATGCCGCTCCTGCAGAGCAAACAGAAACTGAAAGCACGGATATTCCAAGCGAGGAGACTGATTTGCCGACAAATGCGAGTCCAACAGTAAAATGCGCCACAGAAGGAGCTGTTGAAACTGAAGAACCCACCCAGACTGAAACCGATGACACAATAAGGGAGGCTAGAAATTTGGTAATGGAAAATGACCACGAATCGAACGACACCGAAATTAATACAGACGAAGAAACTGATGCGGTTAATGAGGAAGCTGCAACAGAAAGTGACATTACAACACTATCAGATGTTTCTACTACTAGCATGCCAGATGCACAGAGTACTCTTAGTAATGTACCAGACTTTCCACTGACTGGAATGGAGGGAGACGAAACTAGGCACGTTCGCAAAATAGGTGACGATGTATTCACAAGCACCGTTGATACTTTAGACGCATCTAACGTTGATAGTACAGCAGAACCTAATGCATTCAACGATGACGATATCACTACTACTGAATCTGATATTTCAACCACTCAAGAAAGCGACGAAACTTTTACAGTGCCTCCTAATACGTCAAATGGAAAAGATATACCTGATTTTGACGATTTACTCAGCACAGATGGAGAGGAGAGTAGATTCGTTAGACATGTCAGCGGAGAAATCGACACGACGACAGCCAGCGATATTTCAACAACTGAAAGTGTTGAATCTACGACACTAGCTGATACTTTTGGTAATTCTGAAAATGAGACAAGAAACTCGCGTGAAGCGGTATTCGATCCTATCAATGATGCAACAGAAACTACTGAAATGCCACAAACAAACGATGATGGGATGCTTCAGATTTTAGGAAACGGAGATTACAGCAACCCCGCTACAGTAGGAACCGATGAAGAAGAAAACGTAACTGAGAGCAGTGGTGACTTTACCACTGATGTTAACGACACAACGATGCCTCCAGATGCAGCTACAACGCCTGTAACAAGCGACAGTTTTGTGGAAGAACAAGTAAGAATGGGTAGAGGAATAATGGAAGATGATACATCTACTGCAAATGACAGTGTACCTAATTATCCACTATTCATTGACCCTGGAGTTTTGAGCAAACCTAACGCGAGTGAGGACTATGTTTATGTACCGATTTTAGCAGTCATCAGTAAACAAAGTTATCCAGCATTTAGGAGTGCATTAGACAACATTTCTATGAATGTCGCTTTTCCTAGCAACAATTTGGATACAAATACAGCTGTGGAACAACAAATAGGTTTTGAAATGCCAGATAGTTCAGATAACTACAGTAAACCAATTGTATCTCTAACATAAATAATATTGATTTAGTTAGTAATAATTCTAGATTTAATAATTTAAATAAAGATATTAACAATAAAATAAAATGTTTATTAAATTTTTTCCTAACTGTAAAATGTGAAGACATGAATATTTCTGATAAAGTTTCGTCTAGTTACCACAATGCAACAAAATCACATTACTGTTATTAAAACATGGACAGTAAGAATAAAGGAAAGTATTTTTGCACATAGAGTATTATACATTTTTATAAAAAATAACTATCATAAAACATTATAAAAATTGACAACAATTATATATCTAGTGGAGTGATTTTGAGGTATATTTTACATTTGTATAATATATGTTTTTTTTATATTATATTTCTTTTAGAACACGTAACTTTTTTGCACAGTATCTCAACAACGAAACAATCATTCTGAATTTAAGTAGTTTATAAAAATTGATACTAAAATAAATGCTGTATGGAGGCAAATTAAAAATCCTTCCTTTAGATTCTGGTAAATAATCATGGCCTTGTAGATTTTAATATACCTTTGCTATAATTTAATATTCTAAAAGTTTTACTCTGTCTAAAAAGCATTTGTGACATTGTAAAACTATTACAAAATTATAAATCATTACTTAAAGCAGAACATAATATGGCATTGATTGATTGATGATTAATAAAAGAGAATTACAAACAATAATTTATAAATTTAGTTCTATTTTTTAGGTTGGAACTAAAAAAAAACATTTTCAAAGTTGAATCAATGAATGAACTGGAATGTTTTTAGGAATGTTATCCTTTCCTTTTAAAGCCTCAATCTCCATAACAACTAAACACCCTAAAACTTGAGCCCCACAGTTCTGTAGTAGTTTAGCTGCCGCTGTGATAGATCCTCCAGTGGCTATTAAGTCATCAATGATAAGGCATTTTAGTCCAGGATGTATGGCATCCTTTTGAATCTCTAAAATATCCTAAAAGAATAGAATTCAGATTAGAATTTACAGTGACAAAAATATCAATGGATAAATTAATAACAAAAAAAAATAACAGAAATATTTTAGATTGGATGGCATACAGTGACTTTGGAGTTGAAATAATGACAAAGAATTTTCATTTTATACTCACCGATCCATATTCCAAATCATATTTGTAGGAGATAACTTCGCCTGGTAGTTTGCCCTTCTTTCTGACCGGTATGCATCCTATACCTAACGAAGCGGCGAGAGAGAACGAAAAAAGAAATCCACGAGACTCTAAGCCGATCACAGCCTGGACTTCAGGAAACTTCGTTTTTACGACTTCCACTAGTATACTCTGCAGTAATTTGCATGTTGGCCCATCTGATATGGCTGCGAATATGTCCCTGGAAGAAAGTTATCTGTTTAATTATAGTACTACAAAAAATTTAGAACGTAAAAAACAAAGTAAAACTGTGGTAAAACCATAAAACTTACCAAAATAATATTCCAGGTTTTGGATAATTTTCATAGCTCTTTAGCTTCTTTTTAAATTCTGTCACTTTTCTGTGATACTCTTCATTCATTATTATATTTTAATTTAATGATGGAAATACCCAATAAAATAATCCAAATAAATAATAATTGTTCTAAAATTTAACCTAAATTTTTGGAAACTTGATTAAATTTTGATTGAAGCAATGACATAAGAGTCTTCTTCTTCTTCTTCTTCTTCTTTTATTTAAGGCAAACCATCGCTTTTTGCGACATTCTGCCAGTGTCAAGTAATGAAATAATTTTTTAGAGTCATAAGACATTGATAAAATTTAAAGTATAAATTGACAGTTTTGTCAGCTCCTTCGTATGAATTTGAAAATCTACAGCAGTATTTGCCACTATCGTAAAGATTGGCATTTGGCGCAGAATGCAGATTACACGCATTAATATTATCATGATTCGAATTTCGAGTATCGCGCGAATCCACGCGGATCACGAGTATAACAGCGAAAACGAAAACATTTTGCACACCCCCCAGGGGGGTGTGCCAAAATGTTTTCGTTTTCGCTTGGTTATAGAATCGCCGATGAAAATGTATGGAATTGACATAAGCGTTCGTTAATATGACGTTGACGTTCGACTCGTCTTATGTCAATTCCATACATTTTGATCGGCGATTCTATAAAGGCCCCCCGAGACGATCAAACGGTTTGATTCAAACCTTACGTGTTTGATGCAACCGTTTGATGTCGGTTTGAACGGTTTGTCAAACGACACTGCGCAGTTTGGTTCAATACGCGCTGTGGAGTACACGTCTTGTGACGAATAAATATTATTTTTTAAAAGATAAAACTGACTTAAAAATTGTACGAAATTAAGAATTAAGTTCCCTATCTCAAAAACTACTAAACCTATTTTGATTAAACTTGCAGAAGTCTCCCAAGTTAAACTCGTCGTCGTCGGTTAAAAATAATGTACTCCAAAGAATAGTACAAAGTTTGTAAAGTTTTTGTTTGTACAATAGTACAAACGGATCAGAACACGATCAAACGGCGCGTCAAACACAACAAAAATATGAAATTTCATCAAACGAGCTTCAAACACGTAAATGTTTGACAAACCGTTCAAACTAGCTTTGTAAACGATCAAAATGGTTCGAGTCAAACCAAAATTTACGTGTTTGAGTCAAACCGTTTGACCGTCTCGGGGGCCCTTTAGACAACTGGCAAAACGCTAACGCTAACGATGTATTATTATTATCTACAAAATGTATGGATTTGTCATTAGTATTCGCTAGCGAAGCGATGACTTATGTCAAATCGCATACATTTTGTGGCGCTAGCGTTAGCGTTAGCGTTAGCGTTTTGCCAGTTGGTCAGTTAACAAGAGCTGGCACGATCAACACATTTAAACATTGCGCTTGTGTAGTGTCTGTGAATAAATGCGTGGCGTGACGTTGTACTGCATACGCATTATAAAAAGTCTGCCCGTCTCTTTCGCGCGCGGTCTATCTAATATGAGCGTGAAGGGGACAGTTATTGTTTTTCTTATGCTACTGTTTATAAATACAGCGTGATGTTACAAGTCGGTAACGTGTGATCGGCGAGCGGCCAGCGTCCGGAACCGAACGATAATTATCGTACACATACGATAATTTTGTGCGTACGTACGATGTACGTATACGATAATTTTTATCATGATGCAAACATATTATATTTTTCAACATACTGTATAGTGAAATTGCATAAGTGTGAGCACTGTGAACGTGCCAGCTTTAGACTTAGTTAACTGATCTATACTGAGAGAGTACTAAACTATACTGAGGATGGACAAATTTTCTGGTTCGTACGTCGTAGATACACGAAATCATACTAATTGCAGGCTGCAGCCCAACTTCCGACTTCCAAGCACCAGCCACCAGAGTGTTTTCGTGAGATTTGTGCTTACATACTTTTTGGGTTTCGTAGTCAACAAGGAACCCTTATAGTTTCGGTCTGTCCGTCCGTCTATCTGTATGTCCGTCTGTCTGTCCTGTAACTTGTAATGATAACAAAAAACATAATTTTTTTTTTAATTCGTGATATAAATATATTTTACGTTATAAATCCTATTCCTATATACCGACTTATATCGTTATTTCTATAGGTATCGGGTACATTAAATTACAGGTACATTAGGTACATTATCATACCGTTATCAATGCCCTTGATTGAAGCCCTTGAAGGCTGAAGCGCTTAATCCATTTCACTAAATTTAGAAGTCCTAGCTAGGATCCTATTATGGAGACTAATTAGAAGCTTCTTATTCCACTTGTCCAAATTTAGTATAACTAAAGCGCTTAATCCATTTCACTAAATTTAGAAATTCTAAATGATTTAGTGACTAAATTTAGTCAAGTGAAATAGCATTTAGAAAGTTACTAAGTATGTTATTCCACTTGACTAAATTTAGTCACTAAATCATTTAGAATTTCTAAATTTAGTGAAATGGAATAAGCGCTATAAGGATGTATATATAACATTTATAAATTCAAAGATTCTGACCTAAATTCGAAATATATAGTAGAATAAAACATCCTGCATCGATTGATACCAAAAAATCAATACCTTACCGACAAGTTATGTGAAATATAAATTCATTTTAAAATTTACATGAATCGTACGTAATTTTTGCCGGAAATGTTATAATTTTTGAGAATTCGTTAGAATTGGGAACTTTGTATTAAAGATTAACGGCTCAAAAACTGCTTATCAATTTCTTTGTAAGTTTTGCGATTTTTTAAGCCCAAAAAAAAGTGGGTTCACCGGTGATTCTGGGGAAATATTTCAAATTGAAATTGATGAAAACTTTCCTTCGAAACGTAATGGCGATATTAGACATATTCGTTTCATTTCAATGCGCATGTGCGGTTATAATATGGGTTATATGGCTGAATGAAAAATATGAAATTTATGATAGCGATATTTTGGGTTCCAAATGAGCTCTTCCTTTTAAGTAAAATTCTAGGAATTCTAAAATTCGCCCTTCACTCCACTCCATTTTTATTAAGTGCTACAAGGCTTTAAATTAACGTAGACGGGGTGCTGCTGGTAAAGGAGAACTGTCAAAAATGGCGATTTTGTACGATGGCACCCAATGACCCAATATCATAATTTTGCTTTTTTTTATCAATCTGTAGATTGTGTTCTCCTAGTTTTTTCGTTTCTGGTTTATTTCATGTACCCAGATTCTACCCTTTCTCTTTAATACTGAAGCCAGCAACAACAATTCTTCCTCTTCAGAATCAGAAAGCGATGACTGGGACGATCCGGACGACATTCTGAAATAACGTCTGCACCCACAGATTACGAATATTACAATTAGTGTCGCCTACTGTCTGTTTTCGCTGTCGCGAGCGAATGCGTCGGGGGACTAGAGGCATTCGACGACGATTCGCATGCGATCCGCTACCGCCGGCGAACCGCCGGCGAACGCGTCGGTGTACTAGAGGCGTTAATCAGTTGTGACCACGCGGTGATTTTGGCCAGACGTCTTCTATAAAGTCGTGTTCGTTGAGTTTTTCAAAAAATATCGTTATAATAATAACGGTAAATATAACGTTATTTTACTAAATATCGTTAAAAAATAACGTTATCTGGCTACCATTATGAAAATAACGGTACGTAACGATATTTTTTCTGTTATTCGATAACGTTATGAAGCCCTGCTACAGATAAAAGGTTAAAACCATCTGGCAGCACTGATTTAGTCATTCAGAAGCCACATTTTTTCCGATTTAGGACCCTAATTAGGATCCTAGCTTTCTAATTAATGTTATTTCACTTGACAAAATTTTTTAGGATCCTAGCTAGGACTTCTAAATTTAGTGAAATTGAATAAGTGCTTGAAGCAACTCAAGCAAGTAACGAAACGAAAAAATAACGATATTTAAAGAGATGAATAATAGATATTTGAAGTTAATTTTTAAATTGCAGTCATGCTAAAATTTAACATGAATGACTAATATGATTTAATAAAGATAAATCAAAATCAAAGTCTTAACCGGAATTAAATTAAAATATATAATAATTATTATTATTGAGCAAAACCAGAAGCTCTTTATGTACTTTATTTAATGTAATCTTTTGCTGTACTCTGAACGTGCTAAATAAAAAAATGTCTACATTTTTTGACAGTTAATTTTTCAAAAGATTGTGGCGGTTTTAATTTTAGATATTTTCTCGTAGTAAAATAAAAATTTAAAAAATATTGTCTAGATAATTATTATAATTACCAAAAAACTAAACTGAAAAACTTAGTTTGTTTTGCCATTTACCATTTATTTAAAATACCTGAAATAGAAGTACAGTCGGCGATGTTATCTTCAGTGGATTTAGAAAGGCTAATTACAGAGAAAAGGCGTGAGATAGAAGTGGAGAAAACGTTGCTAGGCTTGACACCGGCGGACAATGATACCGTGAGTAAATACCGTTTATAACAACCACCTGTTGCTAACGAATCGCTTAAAAATCTGCCCAGTCTGCTATCGATTTTCAGCCAGTAGTGCCAGTTGACTTTTCGCCGGCTGTCCGTGCAGACTGCAGATCGATCAGTGCCCTTTTTTTTGTTCACAAAAATCTAGTAATTTTTTCAACTTTTATGTGTGAACTATAAATTATGTAAGTATTCTACTGTATGTTTTCATGTAGGTCTTGCTGTTCATTAGATTTAAAACTGTTCAACTGTTGTGTGTTGTGTAAATTCACTTTATAGAAACTTTTAAAAACTTATTGTACACCTATTTGTTTTTAAGAGTGCCTTAGAATTTTACTTATAAATGCTTAAGTATATAATAATAATAATAGTTTCTTTATTCTGACTTCAAGCTGTAGAATCTCTCGAAGGTCAGTGTGCCTGTTGACAGGCCTCCTCCAGCCTTACACTCAGTTGTGTCTAGTGCTAGTTGCTACCCTTCTCCAATGGTGTCCAGCTGTTAGTGCTGGATCATCTCTTATCCGTTTACCATCTGTTGGGTACCAGTAAGTACCCAGTCATTGATATAAAATAGAGTAAGAATGTTCCTTACTCTATTTTAACGCTTCAACTCCCAAGCGGCCACATGTGGTCGCGAGAACAATAGATTTCCAAGAATCAATTTAAGCTAAGATTTAATAAAAGAATAGATAAATTTAATAAAAATAAATTGCCATTATACTCCTATATTAACACTTCAACTCCCAAGCGGCTGAAGGCTGTGGGCTGCGAGAACAATATATTATTTCCAAAAATCTGCAATCTTAAGATTAACAGTAAATAATTTGCGATGTTTATTTGTTTTAAGGGTTCCATAGCCAAATGACAAAAACGGAACCCTTATAGATGCGTCATGTCTGTCTGTCCGTATGTCACAGCCACTTTTCTCCGAAACTATAAGAGTTTGCGAGAGAGACTCTTCCAGAGTGGTAAAATGTGTGTCCCCCCTCTAACTTCTAAAGTAGGAGCATGATAAGTCTAAAAAAAATATATGATGTACATTACTACAAAAACTACCAACAAAAATTGGTTTGAACCAGGGCTTCAAATAACGTTATTTTTTCATAACGTTATTGCATCAAGGACATAGATAACGTTATGAAAATTTAACCGATACTAGAAATAACGTTATAAATCTATTTAATAACGGTAAATGTTATAACGTTATATAGGATTTATAACGGTAAATATATGTTCTTTGATAACGTTATAGTCCGTCAAGAAAGTCATGACAGGCGGGAAAATTTTCTAAACGTAATCACGCTTTTAAGGTGTATTTTTTTCTTTGTATTTTCACAGAGAACGCTTATTACATTTTAAATATGAGTGAGATTTGGTGCACCATGCACGATCGCATACCTGATACCAGAAAATAACGTTATATTTACCGTTATTATTAAAACGTTATTTTTTTGTTATGCCATAACGAAAAAATAACGTTATAATAATAACGGTAAATATAACGTTATTTTACTAGATAACGTTATTTTAATAACGTTATCTGGCTACCATTATGAAAATAACGGTACGTAACGATATTTTTTCTGTTATTCGATAACGTTATGAAGCCCTGGTTTGAACGAGATCTAGCCAGTAGTTTTTTTATACGTCATAAATGGTAAACCTTAATTTAACTTTTATTAAATCAACTGGATTATGAAAATAAATCAAAAACCACTTAATTTCAAAAAAATAAACCTTATTGTTGCTGCGGAACCCTTCATGGGCGAGTCCAACTCACACTTGGCCGGTTTTTTTTTTAAATCTTTATTTAAGGGTTTAACCCATCAAGCCCCGTAATTGGCGATCGATGGATTAATCGCAAAGCAATTATGACACCCGAATTCACTCACATACAAAAAAAAAAAATCAGCAAATAAACTTAAGAGCCCGGGTTACCCTCGAAATTCTCATACATACGTAATACCAAAATCATTTTGTCATACGAAAGTATTTAACATGTTTGAGTTATTTTTCAGCTTAAAATAGTAATTACCTAGGTTCCTGAACAAAAATTAACTTCAAAATATTTAAACACTTAAAAAAAATTTTTTGTGTATAAATTTTTTTTACTAAATTTACTACTAAATATTTAAACACTAAAAAATATATAAATAAATAGTAAGTTTACTACAAAATATTTAAATACTAAAAAATATTTTTTAGAGTTGAAATATTTTGTAGTAAATTTAATATTTATGTATATATTTTTTTGTGTTTTACTCTATTTTTTAGTGTTTAAATATTTAGTAGTAAAGAATTTCGAGGGTAACCCGGGCTCTTAACAGGAAGTTATCAGAAAAACAAAAATGTTTATTTGTTACTTTTTATGGACATTGGCTCATCATACCACTGCAAGTTCTGTTGTAATCCAGGACAACGGACATAGTAAATACAAGATAATGTGATAGATTTCTTTTAACTTTACAGCAAAAATTTATAATATTATATTAATATAAATTATATAAATTATTTTTAATATTCGCCATTGTATGTATGTTTTTATGTTTGTGGATATCTCTGGAATTACCATTCGGATTTCAGTAATTCTTTTTTTGTTATACTAGGTATTGTTCAACTTAGGGTTATATATTATATAAATAGTGCAAGTTTCATCAAAATTGGTTTGGTAGTTAGGGAGGTTTAATTCTCAAAATGACATACAATTTTGAAGTCGGTTTTATCTTTTTAAAATACAGTTATCTATACTATATTTAATATATACTAATATCTATACTATATTTCTATACTAATATTATAATTGGGAAGAGTTTGTTTGTTAGTTTGTTTGTTTGTTTGAACGCGCTAATCTCAGGAACTACTCGTCTGATTTGAAAAATTCTATCAGTGTTAGATAGCCCATTTATCGAGGAAGGCTATAGGCTATATTTTATCACGCTAAGACTAATAGGAGCGAAGAAATAGAGGAAAATGTGGAGCAAACGGGGAAATTATCTGAAAGGGCTTATTTCAACGCGCTTATCTCAGGAACTACTGGTCCGTTTTAAAAAATTCTTTCAGTGTTAGATAGCTCATTTATCGAGGAAGGCTATAGGCTATATTTTATCACGCTAAGACTAATAGGAACGAAGAAATAGAGGAAAATGTGAAAAAAACGGGGGAAATTATTTGAAAGGGCTTATCTCACGAACTACTGGAGCAATTTTTCTGTTATTTGGCAAAGATAAAAAGTAGACCACGTAAAGGATCATAGGCTATTTTTTGTGGACTAATTTGTCTGTGAAATATCTAATTTACGCGAGCGAAGCCGCGCGGAACGTCTAGTAATATTATAAAGCGGAAGAGTTTGTTTGTTTGAACGCGCTAATCTCAGGAACTAATGGTCCAATTTAAAAAATTCTTTCAGTGTTAGATAGCCCATGTATCGAGGAAGGCTATAGGCTATATTTTATCACGCTAAGACTTATAGGAGCGAAGAAATAGAGGAAAATGTGGAAAAAACGGAGGAAATTATTTGAAAGGGCTTATTTCACGAACTACTGGAGAAATTTTTCTGTTATTTAGGTCTGATAAGAAGTAGACCACGTGAAGGTTCATTGGCTATTTTACGTGGACTAATTTGTCTGTGAAATATTTAATTTACGCGGGCGAAGCCGCGCGGAACGTCTAGTATAATTTATAAATGCATTATTAAAACACAGTACAGACAGTAGTGTCAGTGACCTCGCACAAGATATTTATCAAAATATTGATTAAGCATTAAGACCACTCGCTCCACTTCCAGTGGTTATTACTAGACTAGATCACACAATATGTTTCCTGCAAGTTCGTGCGCCGAACATTTTCTGAGATAAAAACCTTAAAAGCCGTACCATACCAACTTTCGTCCATATTGGTTTAGTGGTTTGAGCGTAAAGAGGCAAGTCAACAGACCCACATTCATATTTATAATGTACATAAGTATGTAATGTAATATTTTTACAACTAAATATTAATACTTCAGTCGGAATTTCCAGGAATTGCTATTGTATTCTATTGTTATCGCGATCACCGGTGCTCGCGCGGGGCCCTGAAGAATTAAGGAAATTAATAGCTCTCTTTCAGAAAGGTTCTGATTCTCACGGCACGCAACTGCGACCCACAAAAATTCTAATAAAATGCCACCATGAACAAGGCTATAGATAAGAGTAAAGGCAAGCATCATTTTCTACCGACATTGATCTAGCGACCGAAGCCGCCATGACGCGAGAAAACGGATTTTTGGAAAGAAATAATTTTTTGATACTTAAACTTTTATTTATAAAACTTTTTTTTATGAATATTTGAGTATCAAAACTTGTAAATCCTTTTAAAAAAAGGGGCGCGAGGCCCCTTAGACCGCGAGGCCAGGCCCTGGGCGGTCGCCCACACCGTCCGTCCACGCCTTGCGCCGCCTCTGGTGCAGTAGACCTATTTTTTCTGGAAGCGCCTTCCTAAAATCTGCTTCTATTTCAGGTCAAAGATACCAAGAACGTGACGTTTACGCCAGAAGCCGCAAGTCCGAAGTCAGCGGAGAATGACGCGAGCAGCCAGCCGGAACCTGAAGCCACCACGCCGGAGACCCCAGTAGATGGTGGTATACCACCAGACTTGGAGAGGTATATAAGGGTGAGTATATCCTAATTCCTACTGATATTATAGTTGTAGAAGTTCGTGAGGATGGATGGATGTTTGTTATGGCCCCTCTACAAGAGTGGCCAGCGCTGGGCGATCAAATGGCGCCTGCGATGGCCATGCAATGGTCGCAACGCCTCTACATGATGGCCGTGTTCAGTTGCGATCTAAACGTCGTTCAAGATGGACGTGTAAGCTTAAGCCATTGCGGCAAAGCAAAACGTGCATTTTTAATAATTTATGACTTCACCAGATGACCCGGTGAACTTCGTATCACCTCCCTCCTAATATGAACCATCTCTTGAATTCTAGGAATAATTATTTCGAGACTAAAATTAAAATAATGGTTTATGGTAGTGATGATAATGATGAATGTGTAATAATAGCATATTAATATGCTTTCCGTTCTTAAAACAACGCCGAAACTCCCAAACTTGGATCTTTAAAAATTCAGGAGTTCTGTATATTATAATGTAAAAGCTATAATAATTATTGTAAAGTTTCATTAAAATCCGTTCAGTAGTTTTTGAGTAAAAGAGTAACAAACATCCATACAAACTTTCGCCTTTATCATAATATTATTATATTTTCATTCATTATGAGATCACGTACTCGTCATTTTGAATGAAATTCGTAAATTGTTATACGAATCACGACGTCCTCACTCGATCGCGGTCAGCACGCGGTCAGGCGCCGACTGTCGTATCGCCAACGTGTAGAGGCGTACCGCCATCGCTGGGGCCATCATCCTTTTATGTGCGGCCGAAAAACCGACACCGCCGCCATTCCACGGCCATCGCTGGCGCCATCGGCCATCCTACGCCACTACGTCCTCCCCACGCTGGCCCATCACGAAGGATCAAAAATTGAGGTTATCAATTCGAAGGGTATTTATGTAATATTTCCAGACCTGCCCAATTTTCGTATAATATGTTAGTCTATATCAGCGTCTGAACAAATGTGCCGTAAATAATAAATATGTATGTATGTATGTAATTAGTCTATATCAGCGTCTGAACAAATGTGCCGTAAATAATAAATATGTATGTATGTATGTATGTATGTATGTTTTTATGTTTGTGTTCGCATATCTCTGGAACTACCATTCCGATTTTAGTAATTCTTTTTTGTTGTACTAGGTAAATTGTTCAACTTAGGTAATAGTGCAAGTTTCATCAAAATCGGTTCAGTAGTTTTGGAGTTTGGTAGTTTTAATTATCAATTACGTACAACTTTGAAGTCGGTTTTATCTTTTTAAAATACAGTTTATTTACTTATCTTAGTTCAAAATTGATCTAAAAAAAATTAAAACTGGGAATATGTAGTTAATGAAATTGTCTCGTAGTGTCGTCTCTATTGTCGTGTGTTTCAAATAAACGTAATTTGTAAATACTAAGGCGATGCTGAATGTATGCTTGAATTTTAATAAATTGGTTTTACTTGAAGCTGATATCATGAGTAGGTATAATAAACAAAAATAGAAAATTTAAAACGTAGAAAGGAATGTTGATATACTGAATTATTGCTGTACTAGCTCTTGCCCGCGACTTCGTTCGCGTTAGCATAGTAGATCACATCCCAAGTATTATTTATTGTAAAAAATATTAAATGTACAGAATTGACTTTCCTACGATTTTATTATATACTTATAGATGTCCCGCGAGGCTTCGCTTGCGTAATTTAGGAATTTTACGCAACTGTACATTTTTCCGCAAAAAATGGCCTATGTCCCTTCACGTGGTCTATTCTTCATGTTTGCCAAATAACATAAAAATTGCTCCAGTAGTTCTTAAGATAATAAGCAATTTCATATAATTTCCCCCGTTTTTCCACATTTTTCTCTATTTCTTCACTCCAATTAGTTTTAGCGTGATAAAATATAGCCTATAGCCTTTCTCGATAAATGGGCTATCTAACACTGAAAGAATTTTTCAAATCGGACCAGTAGTTCCTGAGATTAGCGCGTTCGAATAAGCCCTTTCATATAATTTCCCCCGTTTTTTCCACATTTTCCTCTATTTCTTCGTTCTTATTAGTCTTAGCGTGATAAAATATAGCTTATAGCCTTCTTTAATTAATGGGCTATCTAACACTGAAAGAATTTTTCAAATCGGACCAGTATTTCCTGAGATAAGCGCGTTTAAATAAGCCCTTTCAAATAATTTCCACCCGTTTTTTCCACATTTTCCTCTATTTCTTCGCTCCTATTAGTCTTAGCGTGATAAAATATAGCCTATAGCCTTTCTCGATAAATGGTCTATCCAATAGTAAAAGAATTTTTAAAATCGGAGCAGCAGTTCCTGAGATTAGCGCGTTCAAACAAACAAACAAACAAACTCTTCCCAATTATAATATTAATATAGGTTTTTGTTATAACTTTGTAGCTTTCAAATTATGAGTTTATAAGGCTCTAAATACGGTAAATTACGGAATCTCCGTAGGGAAGGCCCTAAGGCGAGGATAAACCCCAATTTGTTATTCCGTGACTCCCGGTTTACCTAGTTCCAATATAATAACGAAATGTAAAAAATATGAGTTAAAAAGCACAATATTTAAAAGACTTTTAACCGTAAACATTTTTATAAAACGCAATACTTTGGCTGTAATTAATTTACAAACTCACCACCGACAAAAATCTAATTCATCGAAATATAAGTATTAACTAGGATAATTATACATTTTATTTGAATAAATTGTTAGTAAATCTATATTAAAATCTTCTGAACCAAACAATTTTGTTTCTTAATATTTATTTTCAAAGATATTTAAAAAAAAACATGTAAAATAGAGAAGAACCGCCCCTAGTAACTACAGTTTTATGCTAAGCTAAAATGTATCTTATTGCGATGCGTATACGCTTGGTCTTTGGTTGTGTGCAAGATTATCGTTTTGGATTGAGATTATTTCTTGCCATAACCACCCGCCTGTTCCCCGCTTGACAGGAAAAACATCTATGAAATGATAGGATGCGGGCAACTTTCATGCGGACTTAATCCTTCGATCTCGGATTTTTGTTCTTCATTATCTCTACAAATACTTAATAAATAACTAGCTGTTGTCCGCGACTTCGTCCGCGTGGACTTCAGTTTATAGCGCGCGGTGTCAATAAAATTGGTGTCAAATTTAAAAGCTTTTTAAAACCCTGGTACCCCTTAAATCAAAATATCTAAAAACAGAAGCTGTGCAGTGTGCACATAATATTTCATTTTTTAAAATTAAACTTTACTTATACCAAATTTAAAGCTTATTTAGACCCCATTACACAACTTTAGCTTTACCCATAAACTATAGTTTATCATTAGTCCATTGAAATGTTACATTTGCTTTGCATTTATTAGAGGACGCAATTTTATTTTTGGAATATGTTGGGGGAGTCAATAGAAGCTTAGTCTCAAGTTTGTGGGGTCGCCACTCTTGTCCCCCGGCCGCCATCTTGAAAAAAGGGGAGACAACACTATTTTCGTGATATCTCGGAAACTATACGTCTTACAAAAAATTTATAAGAACATACATTTTTGCGAATTATTTTGCCTACAAATATGTTCATATAACATTTAACCCTAAATTAAAAAATTTAAAAGTTATAAGCAAAAAAGTGAGAGAATTGTTGAATAGCTTTATTATCACTCTTTAACTATATTTAATACATTTTACTAAAAAAAAATACCTTCGACCAACCTTGTAGATGACCTTCTGAAAAAAAGATCCCCCGATCCCATGAAATTAATTTTTTTGCAGATACAAAGGAAACTGTGGAACCATGTGTGACTGCAGAAAAGCAGGCCTGAAACGCTTTATACTATTTACATTTATACTATTCTGCACATGCCTATTATACTATAAAGTTTATAGTATAGTAGGCATGTGCAGAATAGTACAGTAGGCAAACTATAATATAGTTTGCATATATTTATGTAGTGTAGCAGGCGTATTGTTGACTGTGGCTGCAGAAAAGCAGGCCTGAAATGCTTTACAGAATAGTAGGCATACTGTAGAGCATTTTAGGCCTGCTTTTCTGCAGCCACACATTGCTTTCACAGTTTCCTTTGCATTTGCAGAAAATTAATTTCATGAGATCGGTATCTTTTTCTCTAAAGATCATTTACAAGGTTAGTATAAGGTAATTTTTTTGTAAAATGTATGAAACAAAGTTTAAGAACGATGAAAATCTTTTAAAAAAGTTATTACTTTTTTGCTTATAACTTTTTAAATTTTTTATTTAGGGTTAAAAATTATATAAACATTTTTGTACGAAAAATAATTTGCAACATATTATATTCTTAGAAATTTTTTGTAAAGCTTATAGTTTCCGAGATATCACAAAAATAGTGTTATCACCCCTTTTTTCAAGATGGCGGCCGGGGGACAAGAGTGGCGACCCCACAAACTTGAGGTTAAGCTTCTATTGAGCCCCCCAACATATTCCAAAAATAAAATAGCGTCCTCTAATATATGCAATATTCGGTCCTAAAATTGTAACATTTCAATGGACTACATTGGTATGTAACAAGTAATAACACATAACAATCGAAAAACATGACCTAACATGGTACTTATAGAAAGACTTATGAGCAAGCGATAGCGCGATGTAGGCGACTCAAAGCGCCATCTGCTATGAATTTTTGGAAGTAACTTATTTTTAACAAATTTACGCATTTTCACCCCCATACAACCCCTTTTTCCAGCTAAAAAGTAGCCTATGTCCTTTCTCAGGCTTTAGACTATCTGTGTACAAAATTTCATTACAATCGGTTCAGTAGTTTTGGCGTGAAAGCGAGACACACAGACAGACAGAGACACTTTCGCATTTATAATATTAGTATAGATCAGCGGTCGGCAACCTTTTGGCAGGCAAGGGCCACAAGACGGCAAAACAAATTAGAGGCGGGCCGCAGGCATACCTAGTATTTTCACCCTAGAAGCCCAATACCTACGCATAATGAGGGCTTTTCTAAACTACAATTTATAAAAAAAGTTCAACCTTTCTGTAGGTATGTATGGCACTAGTAAAAAGTGAGCTGTCAGTAAGAGAGAGAAGGGGATTCAGACAATAAACAAAGTTTTTATTACAAAATAACACAAACAGCTACGTTTTTAAGTTGCGATAATGATGGTAATATTAGAAAACATTGTTTTTACTTTTTGATACTTATAAATTATTCTCAAAACATTCACGGGTCGCAAGTAAAACGTTCGCGGGCCGCACGCGGCCCGTGGGCCGCGCGTTGCCGACCGCTGGTATAGATAATTTACTTTATAATGTTTAAATAAGGCGGCATACGAGACAAGAAATTATTGCATGTGGTAGCTTGCTGAATGCTGATCTTAGACAATACCTAAAAAAACATTCTTTAATTGCCCGGAGAAATGACGATATTTAAGAAGCGACTATAAAGCTTCCTAGTTCCTACATTTTTTTGCTCTCATTGTTTACCATTTCTGCACAAATACGTACTTCGCATGTAGGCGGAACTTCTAATTAAGTACCTGTCAATAAAGGTTATATACCATAAAAATCGGACGTAGTATTAAGCTTCTACGAAAAGTTATGGTAATTGGTTTTGCCTCCAAGTTCAAGGTCATTGTCAATGGCAAATCAACCAAGGAGTTATGAGACTTCAACTCTTAGAGGACCCAATCTGGCGAATAATACCTATTTGTACATCTGTATTTTTTATTATTTGTACGGGTGTACAAATAACAAATAATAACAAATAAACAAATACAAATAAAGTCTTTATTCATATTGGACAGCTTTAAGTTTTAACGCTTAAAAGACTCTGCCTATAAAGTTTTTGAAATTTAATTGGTACAATCCAAGACCGAATCTACACATCAAATGAGCAACGATTTCCTACAGACTGACTGACGATAATATTCGCGTATCGAATTTGATGATAATGATTGATGATGTAACCTTGGTAAATTAATGAAATAACAGCCGCGAAGAACCTCGCATGGCTCTGAACACTGATATACGTTCACGTAGGCCGCATTACGATTCACGCATAAATTGGTCTAACACAAGTCTAACAGCAGACTATAATAGTCAGCTGTTAGACCAAGGCTGAAACTTCTGTACATTAGAATCTTTGCATTGATATAATAATATCAATGCAAAGATTCTAATGTACAGAAGTTAGGAAGCCTAGGTAGAGAAATAGGTAGATTTTTTCAACAACATAACACGGCAAGTTTACACGTAAAGGGCATTTTGTTAGATTTTTTTATTTTTTGACCTTCCGAACTATGTTCTTGTACATTAAGGGCACGATTCACCACTTCCTGATAAGTGCCGGAGGCTAGCCACAACTTATCTCACAGATACAGTATATTCTATCTATTAGAAAACTTGTGGATAGTCTTCCAAGGCAATTTGGAACCTCATTTCAAACAAGCCTCAAACAATGCAGGATTATTCATTCTTTTGCGTGTTACAACTAAACTGTAAATGATAGGACAAACATAATTACAGAAACAAAGAAATTAAAACATAAGATTCAAGTCGCACGCCATTCTCAATTTAACAACACAAACATTGAATCCATATTCCATAATAATTATTTTGATCACGTTGTTAAAACAATCGCGCCGTCCATGGCCGATGACTTGATGAGTGATGACGTCACAGTAATTTTAGTATGCTGATGCTGAACATGACTTCAGCGCCGCTCCTATATTGAAAACTACAATATGTATAGGTCTACCAGAATCTGATTGCAATTTTTGACAGCAAATTTTCAAAAAATATCCTTAGCTGCTAAAAGAAAAGGATTAGTCGATTAGCTGCTAAAAGAAAAGGATCAAAATGTTTTATTTCAACGAAACATTCGTGTACGAATGCTGTCGCGAACTACCGTTCACACATTCGTGGGGTGATTCATTTTGGCATTCGCACACGAACATGGAGGACGTGTTCATATGATAGCGAGGTTGAATGAAAAATATTATGAAATTTATGATAGCGATATTTTGGGTTCCAAATGAGCTCTTCATTTTTGTAAAATTCTAAGAATTCTAAAATTCGCCATTTACTCCACTCCATTTTTATTAGTACATAATAATAATAATACTAAATACTAATAATTAATCTGTGTTGAAAACCAAAATATATTTCCTTATTATAATATTATCCCGCCAAACTGTATAGTAGTTTGTCGGCGGGCTACGCGCTCATAAATACTAAGAAACTAATAAATATAATATTTTAAACTTTAACAACAAAATATAATCTTTTTGTATAAGTATGTATATGTTATATATCTTAAATTATGACTTAAGTTTACACAATGGTACACGTATGTGGCATTGGTAAGAAAAGAAACGACTGTAATAACTAATAACATTGTACTAACAATATTATAATAATAACATGATAACATTATAATATGCAGTTATACACTGTACTAAAAAAATAGGCTAATTTTCAATACAGTGTACTTAAATCAAATATATATGTTCAGCTTTGTACACGTCCTGTACGTACGTGTAGTTCGTATTCGCTATTCGTATTTCGTACCCTTTGATTCGCGTCCGAAAAACCGCTCTCAACGCGAATGCCACGAATCGCGAGGCGATGTGCGAGGCGAATAGCGAGCGCCTGTTTACACATTCGTGTCCGTTATTCGACTCGTGATTCGCCTCGCTATTCGTGCGAATGTATGCGGTATAATATTTATTTTTGTCACTACGCGACGCGCGGGGCCCTACTCTACCTAGCTATTACTTGGTACAACTAATATATTTTCTGTGCTATTACAAAAATATACATAAATAAACATATTTATTAATTATAGTTAGGTTAAGCAAGTAAATAATAATAAACAAATATTTAATCATCTGCCTGCTTTGTATAATAATTTATATTATTATTTTATTTTATAATATTTGTGGTTATGGATAATGATGGAGGATCGACTCACGGCGCCCCTCTTGCCTTTCCACGGCGCACAGTTTGGGAACCACTGGACTATAACTGTATCGTAACATACATAGGGCGATCTTGCTTCAGACGTTTGCGCGTCCTATTTCGTAAGTATTCAAACTGTCGCATGAAAAAGAAAAAGGACTTGTAAGCGCGACAGTACTTTAAATATTGTATGTAGGAGTCGCATTTGTCGGAGCCAAAAGTATTCCATGCTCGATTAAATATGGAGAAGATTCTCTCTACACCAAGGTTAGACGAATATCTTTGCCGTCAAGAGACATTTAATATTTTTGATGGTATTGGTATTTGCTCCCCAATTATAGGGAATATTACGCAACTATTTTTTCCGGGACTCAAAAGTAACTGAAGCGGTCTGGGCGTGAAGAGGTAACTTGAGAGGAACTTTGGAGAGGGTATAATAATATCTATGGATGCTACACACCACGTCAGCCTGGCTCCGTTGTGTTACAGGTACGACAACGTATGGGGTACTTTGAATCCCGGGAAAGGATATAGGATACTTTTTATCCCGGAAAATGCACGGTTCGCACACGATAAACGTATTTTAACGCAACGGAGTTGCGGACGTCGTCTAGTTTAGCTAATATCCGTATGGGTGAGGCATTTACCGTAGCAGCAATTTGTTTTGCCATATTTAAATAGCGAGCCATCAACTATAGGCTAATTAAGTTCATGCAATATTATAGACATAGGCCGCACCCTTTGGGCCGTCCTAGGCAAGGCTCACCACACCCTAGAAATATTGACCGCCTAAAATATAGTGAGGAACGTTCTAGAATGCTCTCCATCTACTTTGTGGAAGAATAGGCCTTATATATAATTAATAGACGTCAAAGATTGCATGATATACTTAAGTAATAGACAAAGTATCATTTTATCAGTTGATAATATGGCGCAGTGAGGTCATGCTTTAAAATCTGTAGCTGCTTTCTGAGTCATGAATTCGTCAGATGAATACAAAATTTGGTATTCATCCCTTTTGCCAATAAAATGAATATAATATTATGGCTTCTTCTTTAGTGTCTAAACACACTAGGCTGAATTACGCCGGCGCGGCGTAAATTCCGCCGCTTTTACGCCGCGTTTAAATTGCATACAAAATACGGGCCGAATACTAGGGGTGACACACTATTACGTCGCGTTTTGTATGCGTTTGACATTTACGGCGGAAATTACGCCGGCGTAATTCAGCCTATTGTGTTAAGACACTTAGAATTTACAATCCTCAAATCGAAAGTTTGTAGGGATTGTATTTTGTAATAAATATTAGTTGAAAGTAAACTTAAAATGCTGCATGACGATGCAATTTCTCTCATTAATTGAACCCTCTCGCTTTTCAATTAAATCCGTCAAAGAAAACGCTTAGTTAGTGAGCGGTTTCTATTGCAGTAAAGTCAGTTGCAGGCGGGCATATTATCAAATATTTTGGTCTGACTGATGGTCTTCTGATGATATAATTATTTTTATAACATGGTGGTTATAGTTATGTGATTCACGTTAGACAGCATCATTGATAAATATAAAGCACTGACTAAAACGTGGCAATAGCAATATAGGGAAAATACCCAGAAGGCGAAAAATCATCATCATTTCAGAAGGCCAACGAAAGAATCTAAAATGTTATAGAGTCCATGTCCTTTGTCCCTGAAATCTGTCAGTCAGAATGGCAGATTTTAGGGACAAAGTGACAGTTTCTTTTGTGAATATGTCCCTTTAATATTCTACCATATAAATAATCCCTTTTTAATACAGGCACTAAATCATTGATGTGAGATTGCGGGCGTCTGCTAGTCTCATTAAAATCATACTACCCTTGACATTCCATTGGATGTGGTCCAACTGCAAGTTGCAAAGTGCAAACTTTCGAGGTCTGAAGTATGAAATCGTTTTTCATTTCGTGAAGTGGGCGGAAATTATGGGCGGGACGCACTCGCAATGCGGCTCATAGGACCTTGAAATGCACGGTACAATCCCGGATAATGTACCGCAGAATATTCCGGAATTTGTCCCTATTCCGATGTTTCTAATTTGGGAACCGTTTCTGAATATGTTCCTAATCCGGGGAACTTTCCGAGACATGTTCCTAGGTGGATAGTTCCGAAATCTGTTCCTTGTCTTACAAATGTTGCGTACGAGAATTCGGAATATTCCTGAAACTATCGCACCGTATGGAACCACACTAGTATGATACAGTGTGACACTATCCCCGCGTTCCATTTGATATTAGAAACGATCAAAACGCTCAAAATGGGAGGCATTTTGAGCGTTTTAGTCGTTTGGAACGCGGGGTATATCGTACCCGGTTTCAGAATTTGTACCGGGGAATGTCCCAGGAACCATAGCGCTGTATGGAATGGCATCATCAGTTCGCGAATTGCGTCTGCCGTCGCCGGTTGTGCGGTATTGTACGTTCCAAATTTAATTGTCCCTACGGCATAAAAATGCACTTTTAATGTGCGAAAGTTACGGTTATTATGCAACGTTGGTATGGATGGAAAGTGCATTTTATGATTGGTATGTAGATTTTCATAATCTTATGGATATTACGGTTTAAGTGCTTCGTGTTTGGTAGTTGTTTTGTAAAACATTTTTTTTTTTAATTTAAAGCGGTTCCGTGTTAAGGACAGTTCTTCTGAAAGAGAGAGTTTTACTTTTTAAAGCTTTATAAATTAAATAGTATTTTAACAACTACACCATTTATAACTAAAAGAAATACCTTGTATTATGTGAGCGAATTCATAAAATAATATCTGTCGTATTACCTGAAAAGTAATACATACTTAATACCCATGTAATTGTCTAGATTACCGATGTGTATCTCGTCTCGTTGACTGATGAATTAAGCTTTACTATTTTATCTAATTTGGATTTCGTAGTGCCAATGGACAGCTATATGTATAGGAGTTGAAACAATAGCTTAAATTTTATACACAAAACACACCCTTACAATCTGGCTTAAGCCAAGCTTTTTAGCAAAGGCACGGCCGTACCATACTTTTCTCGAAGCGGTTCGCGGCTATTTCACACCCTCTTTACCTTCGATGTTAACAAAGCTAGGGATTTCAAATTTTGGTCACTAGGAGCAAGTATTAAAACTAGCTTAACCTCCAAATAACATGAAATTTCGATAAATAGTTTAATAGTTACGGATGGTCAAAGTTACTACATTTTGTCACTCACTGACATATATAGATCATCAAAATTCTAAGGTACTTCTAGCAGACTTAGAACCTTGAAATTTGGTACCCGGATAGGTCTTAACTTACAATGAGAGGAAAAATTATGAAACCGGCCAAGTGCGAGTCGGTCTGGCATACATAGGGTTCCGTACCGTAAATTTGTATGGGAGCCCCTCTTTAATAATAAGTTTATTTATTTTTTATTATTAATTATTAAAGTTAACATAAAATCGAGGGTTTCCTGAAATTTTCAATAACCTTAGTCTTACCATTATGGACATAGAGCAGAAATAGGGAAAAAAATCGTGATTGTTGTATCATTGTATGACTATACCCTTTAATAATTTATTTTATTTTTATTAGGCTATTAGCTTTGATAACGACACCAGAAATACATAATTTGTGAAAATCGCAACTATCTAGCTATTGCGGTTCTCGAGATCCAGCCTGGTGAGTGGTGACATACGGATGTACGACGGACAGACACTGAAGACTTAATACTTCAGTCGGAATTTCCAGGAATTGCTATTGTATTCTATTGTTGTCGCGATCACCGGTGCTCGCGCGGGGCCTGAAGGATTAATAATAGGGCCCCGTTTACATCCTTTGGGCCAGTTTGGACAGGGAAACCTAAAAACTGAAATTGAAAAATAAGAGTATAATACTTTAAGTATTAAATAAAATAAAATATTTTTATGTTTGTAACTTTGCAAGAACAGTATGAGTTTCGAATGCATATTTGTTTGACGTACAAAAGGCTTTAAGTTAGTTATGAACTTAATGAAATGGTATTAATTAAATAAAAAATAATATTAACAACGTTAATAATGAAACAATAATTAAATTCGATCTAAATATTATAAATGTAATCACTAATCAGTACTGAGGTATACACTCCTTACTTGCTCGATATCTATACTAATATTATAAATGCGAAAGTATCTCTGTCTGTCTGTCTGTCTCGCTTTCACGCCAAAACTACTGAACCGATTGTAATGAAATTTTGTACACAGTTAGTCTAAAGCCTGAGAAAGGTCATAGGCTACTTTTTAACTGGAAAAAGGGGTTGCAAGAGGGTGAAAATGCGTAAATTTGTTCAAATTAAGTTAGTTCTAAAAATTCATAATAGATGGCGCCGTGCGTCTCCTACATCGCGCTATCGCTTGCTCATAAGTCTTTCTATAAGACGTGGTACCACGTTAAAATACGTTTTTCGATACTTTCGATTGTTATACACGTTGATAATGCATAACTCACTACTCAGTACTTCATCTATGTAGTGATGAGTGACGTAACCTTAAACCTACCAATCTATGATAAATAGTTTATGGGTAAAGCTAAAGTTATGAAATATTATGTGCACAGTGCACACTGCACAGCTGTTTTTGGCGATTTTGATTTAAGGGGTACCAGGGTTTTAAAAACCTTTAAAATTTGATACCAATTTTGTTGACACCGCGCGCTGTAACTGTACGGTTGCAAAATTACGTAATTTTAGCGAAAACGCTGGTAAAATACGCGTATTTTACGGTAATTTTTATATATTACGGTAAAATTACCGGCTACGTATGTATGCTGAAAAGTATAGCGGGGGTGAGTTATGTACTGCGCGGCGCCGGGCGGCGCGTGCGCCTCGCACAATGCGACGTTGCCGCTTAGTGCAGTTTGTTCAGCGTTCAGTTGAATTGTTTTGACTGACTGCACTATACATGCATTAAGGTGACGCCGCGTTAAAGTAAGAAACCGTGTTGGATATGTTTTAGATTGCTTGTTTTCTATGAGAGGCCGGGCCGGCCTCTCATAGAAAACAAGCAATGGAACAGCAAAAAATGGAAAGGGCATAAGCAACAAAATGGTTTTTTCGCGTAATTTAAAAACCATAAATACATTTCATATAAGCTATGCACATATTAAAGTGTATGCTTCAACCAATTTATGTACAAATTTTGGAACCTTAAATCACTCTCCTCTGTTGGAAAAATAGGAATCCCTTTTTTTACAGAGGTCTTTTCGATTGATAATTCTGTGTTATAAAAGTTGTCCAATCGTGTTATGCTATGGGCAATTCAAAGACAAAGACATGATGAATACTGACAATGAACTTTAGTTTCTTAGCTTTAGTCATTGCTGAGAAAAATCGGCATCGCTACAGCCAAATTATCAAGGCGTCGCCTTAAGTAAATAATGCCACGAAATCAAGCAAAAGTATGGGATTATTTCCAAGTGCTAAGTAAGTGTAGGCAGAATACAGATCTATGATAAGACGACGATGAATGAAGTACTTACTCACGTAGACGAGTTTGTATTTTGGTAATATTTAAAATATTACGTACATTATACATGCGTACATTATAATAATTTTATTATGGTACATAATATTTGAAAATATTTAAGTAACTTAAATAAGGTAGTTAGCTATAGTGGACTAGGGATCCATACTTAATTATAAATTTTATAAAAAAGTGAATTTTTATTTTTATTTTATCCATTTACTCAAATAGATTCTGCATTCATTCGAGTGTAGGCACAAAACTGTGTCACTTCTGCGGTACTGATCTATAGCCATCACCGCCCCGCCTCCCACCCCGCTCATGCCTCGAGTGCGACATGTTTTTTGTGCTGCTCTAGTACGTAGTACTTACTACTCAGTGGCCGCGCGGTCAGAAATCACAGTAGTTTTGTTAGTTATTACTAACTAAAAAGGTAAAATACGATTTAACTCTTGTTAAATCAAATTTTACCCAATTTTACCGTAATTTACGTAATTTATTTATATTTTACGTAAAATATGGTAAAATACCGAAGTTTACGAAAGTAATATTACCGCTTTACATCCTAGCTGTAAGTACACTGAAGTCCACGCGGACGAAGTCGCGGGCAACAGCTAGTAATTAATATGAGAGTTTTAAGTTATCGCATGAAATAAGATGTGCTCCTTTCTGCGAAGAACGTCAAGACGCTTACAACAGTGCTGCTATGTATTCAACGGTAATGCTAAAAATGACCACCTTCAAGTATTAGCTTAAGAGTCAATTACATATTATGAACTCAGAACTCAGAAGTATTTACGTTACGTTGTCCACCTATACAACTAACGAAGCCTCAAAGAAAAAATATAAAGGATATAGGGAATGGGTACCTACTAAGCTAAGTACAGAAAAGTTATATAACGTGACCTGAAAAGAAAAGAAAAAAAACCTTCAAAAAAGAAATGAAATCCCACCAAAACATGAAATGTAAAAGGAGCCAAGCAAAATATTGCATAGCTATTAAATTCAATACTTCTGTCGTAAAAAGTTTTCAGATCACATTCAAGCCAAGCTTTCAACTTATTTTGTAATTTAAACCAACATTCAGTAAATGTATCAATAGATTTCTTTATTTTATAATTATTGAAGTGGCTTGGCAATGAGCACACTAGAAAGAAATATAAAACTGCATATTGGGAGGAGTTCATACTTACACAGACGGCAAGCGTAAAGTGTTTTAATATGTAACGACGCATGTGGCTGATGGTACCCAATAAATCCAATTAGTAGCTGATTATTTCTCTAGTGCTCATTGCCAAGCCACTATAATAATTATAAAATAAAGAAACCTATTGATACATTTAATGAAAGTTGATTTAAATTACAAAATAAGTTGAAGGCTTGGCTTGAATGTGATCTGAAAACTTTTTACGACAGAAGTATTGAATTGAATAGCTATGCAATATTTTGCTTGGCTCCTTTTACATTTCATGTTTTGGTGGGATTCATCTTACGTCAAATCTTTCTGACATGAGGGTCAGAAAGATTTGACGAAATACGAACTCTCACCACTGCCGCGCCGCGCTGTATAAATTCGTGAAAATGTTGTAAATTCAAGTTTACGAAATTGCCTAATATCTTGAACATCCATCGTCCCAATGGCACGGGCGTTTTCAATTCTTCTTGATGCTTGTTTTGATAGGGATCGCCAGTTATACGGTTTGTTTGGGTAATGTGCGATTGTATAGCCGGCGACTGGCGAGGCAGTCGGCAGGCGGCACGGAATATGGTAATTACAGTTTCTGGGTCACAGAACTCCGTCTGAAGTCTGATTGCTTTGCGGCCTAGCTTATAGCTCAGCTGTACTCAACCTGCGGCCCGCGAGCCGTATGCGGCCCGCCGCCGCGCCGGGACTTTATCAGTGGCCCGTGTGACGGCGTGAAATTGCCATTTTGAAATTAACCCCCACCGGCAAAATACTGCAAAGCCGTCGTTTTTTTCTTTTATATAGCAAAATTTTAAATACGCTATTTTAACCCCTCACATCAATATTCGGCTGTGGCCTGTGAATCGTGATAGGCGATAGCAATACCAAAACAAGTTTGTGGCCCGTATGAAAAAAAGATTGAGTACTACTGTTTTAACTAATAGAAGCGTCTTCTACTTCAATTGGTGTGGTTTCGTAGCATTTCTATTTATTTTTTATGGCTTCTTTTTTGCTAGGTTAATTCTATGCCCTAATTGGGGTAGTTTATACAGTTCCATCATCCATGTTGATTGAAGTCTCAATAGAAATGGTCAAAAGCTGCGCGTTTAGTTTCGCATCAACTTTATCATTTTTTAAAATGAAATAAGGGGGCAAACGAGCAAACGGGTCACCTGATGGAAAGAAACTTCTGTCGCCCATGGACACTAGCAGCATCAGAAGAGCTGCAGGTGCGTTGCCGGCCTTTTAAGAGGGAATAGGGTAATAGGGGAGGGTAGGGAAGAGAATAGGGGAGGGTAAGGAAGAAAATAGGGGAGGGTAGGGAAGTGAAAAAGGTAGGGGATTGGGCCTCCGGTAAACTCACTCACTCGGCGAAACACAGCGCAAGCGCTGTTTCACGCCGGTTTTCTGTGAGGAGCAGTGCTAGAGTCTGGCTGCAGCCTGCGGAGCATGTAGAAATACTACATAATATAATATTATGATATATATCTATCTAAATGCTCCGCTACCCATCACCTGTCTCTCGCGCACAAGTATTGCCATCACGGTTATACCGGTACCTGACAGGGGCTCGATAGAAATATTCAAGCAAAGTAGAGATTAACAAATCTCTACATTCGAATTTCTATATGGAGTAGATGATTTATTCTATATTTTAACTAGATGAACGCCCGCAACTCAGTTATTCGCGCGAGAACCGCACATTTTTGCAAGATAAAAAGTATCCTACATCCTTTCACGAGACTCAAAGTGTCTCCATACTCAGCAAAATCGGTTCAGTGGTTTGGGTAACACACAGACAGATAGACACACTTTCGCATTTATGATATTCTAGTATGGATTACGTAAAGAGACCTAGAACAAAACAAGTCATTCCCTCATAAATAGAAAAGATGGTTTCGATGAAGTTATTTATTATCCAGGCCCGTTCGCCGTTGTTTGCTTTTCATTTTCCCTTGCATGACTATTTAATTGATTGCAGGGCAGAACCCTAGGGCGTGTTACTTTGTATTATCTAGCACGCAACCTGAGCCTAACGCAATAAATAGGTAATATTATACGGGGCTTACTTACGCGGTACGCCAGTAGGTTGCTGGTAATCCTGTACCTTTCCTTTCATGTGAGGAATGAGAGGGAATACGCTCTCTTCTTGACGATTCGCAGGTCGTATTGGTCCGGAAATACTGCTGGTGACAGTTCATTCCAGAGTTTTACAGTGCGCGGCAGATTAAGTTACGCGAAAAACGCACGGTAGAAGACGACACGTCAAGGTGATGAGGATGGTATATTTTTCGCGTGGAACGAAGTCGAAGGCGAAAAGTTGCAGGAGGTATGATTCCTCAGAGCACTCCCCGTGATACAACCGATAGAGGATGCAGAGTGAAGCTACATCTCGGCGTAAGGCTGCCTTCACATTAAGTCGCGAGTAGTGCGGCAGCCGCGCAGCAGCAGCGCGACTTCTATACTAAAACGAGCCGTGCGGCAGCCGCGCGACTCTCTTTTGTATACAAGTCGCGCGGCTGCAGCGCTGCTGCCGCACTGCTTGCGAGGTAATGTGAAGGCGCTCTAATTCCAATTTAGGCTGCGTTTCCACCAGAGCTGAGTGGTTGTGTTTTTGAGAACCAATAGCATCGCCGCGCCGAGCGATGTCATGGCAAAGTGATGTCAATGATGCAATTCTATTGGTTTTCAAAAACACATTCCTCGCAACACAGCTCCGCTCAGCTCTGGTGGAAAGGCCCATTTAAGTAGCGGCGCGGTCGCGCTGTCATTTACATACATTTGCTTGTGATCTAGCGGTTTAGCCGCCAAACCGTGCGTTACGCGGCCGCATGTTTTTCATCAATCAACTTTTTCAGGTCTTAGGGCGCATTTTCACTATGGCGCATTTTCACTGGTCGATAGGGCCCGCATGCGGGGTGCGGGAGATTTCTAAAATGCATGCCACGACCAATCAAAATGCGCTATTAGTTGTCATAGACTCCCTGTATGCTGTATACCGCACGAGTTAACGACTAATGAAAATGCGCCCTGAGTCGTTAACTCGTGCGGTATACCGTATACAGCATACCTGGAGCCTATGACAACTAATTGCGCATTTTGATTGGTCGTGGCATGCATTTTAGAAATCTCCCGCACCCCGCATGCCGGGCCCTATCGACCAGTGAAAATGCGCCTTTATGTCTTTTCAAAGTTATGAAGGTTGGGCCAATCCACCAATTTATTAAGTACACTTCAGGTTTGAGAAGACTTATATTTCCTATGATTACATATGACTAAGTCTATGGAATGGCTAGCCAACAGTGCAGAAAGCAATATCAAGTGTCGCCAACTTTATAATTACATACATAGTCTTGTATAATAAATACTAGATAAGTTTATATAGATCATGATCGAAGATAAAATCCATACTAATATTATAAATGCGAAAGTGTGTCTATCTGTCTGTCTGTCTGTCTGTTACCTCTTCACGCCCAAGCCGCTGGACCGATTTTTCTGAAATTTGGCATGGAGATACTTTGAGTCCCGTGAAAGGACGTAGGATACTTTTTGTCCCGGAAAAATGTACGGTTCCCGCGCGATAAACGAGTTTTGGCGCAACGAATTTGCGGGCGCCATCTAGTAGTCAACTAAATCATTGTTAACACACTAACTCAAACAAAGCTCTACCATCATTGAAAAGGTAATGACTTGATGCAACTATTTCGAGCAAACATTGACTGAGTTGACTCAATAATAGATTAGATCAATGCTAAGTAAAAGCGTCGTTATGTTGCCGTTTGTAAATAATAAATTATAACGAACTTATAATAATATGATTTGATGTGAATTCAATTTATACCCCCGCGGTGAACTTCGTATCCCTGATAAAATATATAACCTTCCCTGCCCCCTGGACTTCTACAAACATTTTAAGACTAAAATTTGCCAAAATGGCTGTCGAGTCTAACAAAATTTTAAATTACTTCATTTTAAGGGTTCCGTACCCAAAGTGTAAAAACGGGACCCTATTACTAAGACTTCGTTGTCTGTCCGTCTGTCTGTCTGTCTGTCGCAAGGCGACAAGGTCTATTTCAAGAATTGCTATTGCTAGACTTCTGAAATTTTCACATATTGTGTAAATCTGTTGCCGCTATAACAACAAAATACAAATACTGAAAATAAAATAATATTAAGTATTATTTAAGGGGAGCTCCCATACAACAAACGTGATTTTTTAGACTTTTTTGCTCTATATCAATAATGACAATAGGTAGGCAGTTGAAATTTTCAGAAAGACCTTAAATATAATTATGTGTTATTTAAAAATTAATAATAATAGTGAAATAAAATAAAAATTTAATTCCCATACAAAAGCACAATTTTTGGCTTATTTTTGCTCTATAACGGTACGGAACCCTTCGTGCGCGAGTCCGACTCGCACTTGGCCGATTATTATTTATACATATAGAACTGTAGTCGGGGCATTTTAATAGGCCACATTTGACAGTTCATCAAAATTGTACAAGGTAACCTTGTAGCGACGTGCATAAAAAATAAATATTTTTGTTTTGTTATAACTGCACAATTGATTAACTTTTTTCAATTACGATTACATATTTATTGTAAATATGACCGATACGAATTATTTAAGGATTTGCTTTTACTGATAAACAATTCTAAACGTAATAAACAAATTCTGATGCACTAATTGCACGTCGTTACAATGTTACGTCAGCTGACCTTTTTTCTTTTTAAACTCTAGGGATGTTACCCTAAAAATCGAAAGCGAATAAATAGTATCGATGCATTGATTACTTATGACGAAATATCCCCATAAATTAATAACCACGTTGTGAAAAGTAACACATATTTATTTAACAGTTTTTATAATTCAAGCGAATTAATTCCTTTTTTTTTTGTAAATTATGTACTTGTCTTATTTTGCTCCTTGAATTTGCAAAAGAAAAAGTAATAATGGGACAGGAATTTGTTTCAAATGTATAAAATTCAAACATTTTATTTCAAGTCCGTATCGATTTATTCGTTTTGGTCGATGTTTTTACGCAGCTCACTATGGAGATAGATGTCAAATGTGGCCTATTAAAATGCCCCGACTGTAATAGATGACTATACCTATCATTGAGATAATATAGACTTAGACCAGCACGAGTCGGCGCATGAGTACCGGAAACTATTCCACCTCAATTTTTTTATGCGATCCTCTTCAAATTGCCCTCCTGATGATATAAATGCATGTTGCCATGGTGCAACCTGGTGCCATATTGTTTAAACAAACATTGCTTAAACAATTGCAAGGAATTGTTGTTTTTCAACCGGACATTTTTTTTTTGTTTTCTTTATTGAAATACTAATAAAAAAGGTCCTATGACTTTTCACGATAAAGTTAATATTTTTAAAGATATGAATTTTTAAAGGTTCGAAAAATCTCAAATTTGGGTACTTTTGACCCATAAAAAATTAAAAAAAATAATAATGTCTAAGTTATATATTTTTTTAAATTCTCTATACAATAGGTAATAATATCGTTAATAGAGATTTAAAAAAAAAAACATTAGTTATATCTTTTTTTATCTTAGCAAAAGTAGACGAAAAATTGTGTGTTTTGCACGGGAGCCCCCCTTAAACATTTACTTTATTTTAATTTTATTATGAATTATTGAAGTACAAATATAAATAAGGATTTTGTGAAATTTTCAAGTTCCTAGCTGTTACCATTATTAATTACGAGCAAAAAAGGCCAATAATCACGTTTCTTGTATGGGAGCCCCCCTTAAATATTAACTTTATTTTTATATAGTATTTGTTCTTATAGCGGCAATAGATATACACAATCTGTGAAAATTTCAGAAGTAACTAGCTATAGCGGTTTTTGAGATACAGCCTGGAGACATACAGACATACGGACAGACAATATCTCAAAAACCGCTATAGCTAGACTTCTGAAATTTTCACAGATTGTGTATATCTGTTGCCGCTATAACGACGAATACTAAAAATAAAATAAAGTATAATATTCAAGGGGGGCTCCCTTCAAGAAACGTGATTTTTTGGCCTTTTTTGCTCGTAATCAATAATGGTAACAGCTAGGCACTTGAAAATTTCACAAAATCTTTAATTATATTTGTACTTTAACAATTAATAATAAAATTAAAATAAAGTAAATGTTTAAGTGGGTCTCCTATACAAAAAAAAAACAAAATTTTTTGTCTACTTTTGCTAAGATAAAAAAAGATATAAACAATGAAATTTTTTAAAATCTCTACTAGCAATATTATTAACTATTGTATAGAGAATTTAAAAATATATATTACTCAGACATTGTTATTTTTTAAAATATATTTTTCATGGGTCGAATGTACCCAAATTTGAGATTTTTCGAACCTTTAAAAATTCATATCTTTAAAAATATTAACTTTATCGTAAAAAGTCATAGGACCTTTTTTATTGGTATTTCAATAAAGAATATATAAAAAAAGTTGTCCGGTAGAAAAACAACAATTCCTTGCAATTGTTTAAACAATGTTTGTTTAAACAATATGGCACCGAGTTGCACCATGGCAAGATGCATTTATATCATCAGGAGGGCAATTTGAAGAGGATCGCATAAAAAAATTGAGGTGGAATAGTTTCCGGTACTCATGCGCCGACTCGTGCTGGTCTAACTAGGAGAGAGCCTTATATGTATAAGCGTCATAAGCGTGTAATGTTATGTCCTACTTACTAGGATATAACAAAGGAGTCGGTCTGCATATTTCATGTCATAAAAGTGTTAATAAATGTTTTTAGTGAACATTTTATGCTAGATATTGTTGAGTTTTGTGGTTCCGCTAAATAATAAACCATAAGAATGGCCAAAGAATGCCTCAAACACGTAGATAATACGTAAGTTTTGAACAACGTTTTTTGGGCTTTTCAGTCGGTATTTTTGTAAGCTAAAAAGAGTATTTATAAGTTTAATAATCCTTTATTCGTGCTATATAAGGCATTAGTGCTAAAAATTTCACATCAATTAATAATTTGTTTACAAACATTGCATAGCTTTTTACATGTGTTTACAGATTCTCATTACTACTACAGTTTATCGATACTATAGTTTATCGATATCATGAACTAAATGACTTTCTTTTCTGGACTATAATGTGCTTCGAAATTATCGACAAATAGAAATATTAAAGAAAATAAGCACACACTACTTACATATGAAAATAAGCACAAAATGGCCACGCGATGACGAGCTAAGATTTCATCTATACTTTATTACTTTATCTATGATACCTATCATTCCATAACCTCCAAATATACAAATACTGCGACTTTCTTATGTTGTCGCTAAAGTGCATTAGATATAATTTTTTGTTTCAGCCTTGGTCTACCGGCATATAATAGACGTTTGACATTTGATAAAAGTGTATAGTATATTTAATAATCTGTTTTCTAATTGTCTATGCAATTTTAATCAGACCGTATCAGACATCATTAACCAATATTTCAAAATAAAGTTGGAAAGCCTTCTTAGGATGCCTTCCTCGATGACTGTGACTTTTTCTGAAAAAACGTTTGACTTTGGCTGAAAAAAGCTACGTGAAGAGTGGATATAGTATGGAATAAAGTGTTGCAAATTGCGCTTGCACTACATATTTTCTTGTAGTCTAACGTCTAATTTTACTGCTGAGAAGGCTTCTTCCTATGACCTCAAGGTGTAGAAACACCTTTAAAATACTTCATTCCACATTTTGTTCACTCTGCATTGCCAAACTTACGGATGCATTTTTTCTTTGCTATGAACTTATCCACTGAACACAGTAGCCAATAATTATTTAAATAGCACTAAACAAAAACACTACGACGTGCAATGAGGCGCGGAGAAAGCATTAAGTTATTAGCAACACGTGCCTTCTGTAATTATTAACACTACAAGAGTTTTTTGTGGGCAAAAAGCGATTGTGTTTACTTCGTATGTAAATTATTATTTCACGCCTAATTTCTTTAATGTTAAAGTATTTTTGCATACGGTGTTTCCTAGTAATGCCAGCACCTGCAGAACCTGTAACTGCTGCTGGCTTGGTAATGACTCGCAAGTAGCGCAACGCAAGTAGCGTTGATGATGGCATGGGGGGTTTTAGTCGGTAAACCTCCGGCGCACTGAGCCGGGGGGAGTCTGAATACCCCCGGGGGCGCGTGAAATTCGTAAAGCATTTCCCTTCCTACAAAGGCTTGGTAATGCTACAGTAGAAATTATAGGTTGCGAGCAACTTTCATGCGGACTACACGCATGACAAGAAAGAAATGTCAATGCAGGAAATGTCATAAGTCATTACATATTATATTGCAACTATGCTTGAAGGGAAAAACTTCCTAAATACATATTATAGACAATATGTTCTAAATCTACGCGTAATTTTATCGTCTGGTTGTCAAACTTCATCAACACAATATCGTCATTAGCCCATTATCCGCCATTGTTCTGTCTGGCCGCTGGCGGAAGTCCAGCGAAGCGCGGAACGCTTCCGTCCTCTGTTTACACCTTTATCGCTTTATCTGTTAATTAGATTTTGTTGATTGGATCTAGTAAAGTTTAGCTAGGTAGTCGTTTGTCAAAAAATCGTGACTTCCATTCCATAAATGATATTATGATCGAAGAGGAACCTAGAATGGCGCGAGCGAGCCTTAAGTCTAACGTTTCACGTAATAGAAAAACGTGTACTTCAGCTTCGAAATAAATTCTTTGAACAAAAAGCATCTCATTGAAGTATTGCGCCAAAATTCGTTTATCGCGCGGGAACCGTACGCTTTTCCGGGATAAAAACTATTGTACGTCTTTTTTCGGGACTCAAAGTACATATCTCTATGCCAAATTTCAGCAAAATCGGTTCAGCGGTTTGAGCGTGAAGAGGTAACAAACAGACAGACACACTTTCGCATTTATAATATTAGTATGGATGTTTCGATGACAAATGGCAATTCTAAATTAGTTTCCTTTGGTTCAATCCTATACTGTCTACAGTTCTACAGTCTACACCCGCTATCCCCAACCCGCGGCCCGCCGGTACTTTATTTGTGGCCCGCGTGATACCGGCAAAATAACGTAAAGTCTACATGATAGTCGTTAATTTTTTTTCACTTTTAAATCTTTAATTTTGAAGAATGTTATTTTTTAACCCTAAAAAATTTTTGTTGCGGCCCGCGATACCAATACCAAAACATGTTTGTGGCCCTCATGAAAAAAGATTGGTTACCATTGGTCTACACTCTACGTGGTATTTCTAAACTATCATTAGGTAACTTTGCAGCTGTAAAGGACCTAATGACAGTATGGTTTGGATCAAGCTTGGATGGATGGTTTGTCATTTTAGGCTCCTTTTAGTTTTGCCAATGGTCTTTTAGGTTTTGTATATCAGAGCGCTTCAGGCGTTTATACTTTATTGTAGGTGATATTCAATAGCTAGTTGGTTAGTTACCTAAAAGTTAGTTAACTTTTAGGTAACTAACAAAGCCTTACGGCCGTTCCTAATATTCGATCTATCTCTGGTTTTGACATACTAGGTATAGAAAAAGCTCTCTATCTTTAATTTTTCTGTCCCAATATGTCTATCCAACATAGGCAATCCTATCCGCGGTGCCTATGTATCGATGGGAGGGCCAGCAGCTTACTAGAGTTAGACATTTGTATGAAACTGACAGTTGGCGCGTCCCAATAACAATATTATCTGTCAGTGTAGTTTTTATAGTAATGTACATCATATGTTTTTTTTAGAATTATCATGCCCCTACTTTAGAAGTTAGAGGGGGGGGGGGGGGCACACATTTTACCACTTTGGAAGAGTCTCTCTCGCAAACTATTCAGATTGGAAAAAATTATATTAGAAACCTCAATATGATTTTTGAAGACCTATCCATAGATACCCTACACGCGACGAAAAATTTTTTTTTGTTTCAGTTGTACCTATGGGGACCCCTAATATTTTTAATAATTTTTCCATTTTTGTATCAAAATCTTAATGCGGTTCAGAGACTACATCTACTTACCAAGTTTCAATAGTATAGCTCTTATAGTTTCGGAGAAAAGTGGCTGTGACATACGGACGGACAGACAGACAGACAGACAGACAGACATGACGAATCTATAAGGGTTCCGTTTTGCCATTTTGGCTACGGAACCCTAAAAAAACTAGGTTACTACTATTTTACCTGTCGCATAAAAGAGGTATTTAGAAGGGGCAGTCAGCAGGATCATAACTATTGATGACATGGCGGAATATTACGGTAACGTCACCGTCACGGTAATATACAATAATAATTAGCATGACAAACGGCCGTCGCGTGAGAGTTGATGATGAATCACGTTGCAATTAAACGCTGGACGTGTTATTAGCATAGCTAGAGGTTTTTAACCCCGATTAATTATGTTTGGTACCACCCACTATCGAAATCTTTTGAGGACTTATTATGAAGTCATCAGTAATTTTCTTGTGTGCCTTTTGAGATGTTTTTTGCAAGAGCGACTTAAGGAATCGGACAGAGTTAAGGCTCAGTGTGACCATTGTGGTGTCTGCAAATTGAGATAAATTATTTATTACGAGGACGACCAAAGAATCAGACTCTTGAGTCAAAAGTCAAGTCTTGGTGTTCTTAACAGAGCGAGACAGTACTTCAGTCCGGACCAACGCCTACGACTCTACAAGGCGCAGGTTCGGCCTCATATGGAATATTGTTCTCATCTCTGGGCAGGGGCGCCAAAATACCAACTGCTCCCTCTGGATCGTATCCAACGAAGGGCCGCTCGATTTGTTGACTGCCATAGTGTTTCAAACAGCTTGGACTCCTTGGAATTACGCCGAGATGTAGCTTCACTCTGCATCCTCTATCGGTTGTATCACGGGGAGTGCTCTGAGGAATTGTTCGGAATCGTACCACCTGCAACTTTTCGCCATCGTCCCACGCGAAAAACATACCATCCTCATCACCTTGATGAGTGGCAGTCTTCCACAGTGCGTTTATCGCGTAACTTTCTGCCGCGCACTGTAAAACTCTGGAATGAACTGTCACCAGCAGTTTTCCGGACCTATACGACCTGCAAACCTTCAAGAACAGAGCGTATTCCCTCTTAAAAGGCAGGCAACGCACCTGCAGCTCTTCTGATGTTGCGAGTGTCCATGGGCGACGGTAGTTGCTTACCATCAGGTGACCCGTTTGCTCGTTTGCCCCTTTATTTAATTAAAAAAAAAAACTCAAGACTCCGTGTGAGTTCTCGTGAATGAAAAGTTTTAACGTTGAGACTTGAGGTGTGAAACTTTCATAATATAAATGCTTTGTTAATAGTAAAGACTGGGTCAAACTTATTACATAAAGGAGAAGATGTTATCTCTGCATTTTATAGAGTCTCACGCTGTGCCTTTGTTTTAACTAAATGTATATTTTAGTTATTTTTAAGGGGAACTAACTTTTTGAGCTGTTATATTTAAATAAATATTCGAGATGTTATTATGGTCAGTTGAAAAAAATATTGAGCTTATCTAATTTAATGGCGGTTGATAAAGTATTGTGACAGTAAAATATGGACAGTAATAAAAATCAATTAGTCGATTATTTTATCGTATAATGCCAATTCTAATAAAAATAATTGAGGAGTCCAATAACTGAATGAGCGGTAAAAATGATGGAATGAGCGGTTCGATAAAAGTTCGGTGCCAGATAGTAGCGAGCGGTACCACCCGAACTCAAATTCATTGAAAAGAGAGGTAAATGTTCTTAGAATAGGTTTGTTTTTAGCAAATTCTGTGTTTCTTTAATTACTTTTAAGTAAACTATGTTTCGACTTACGAATAAAAGTTTCTAATATTATTATACCAATTTGTTTTAATAAATTCCTTCGGTCCAAACTCCAAGCGTAAGGTAATTTAATTTTTCACTACTATATAAGAACTATTTCTTTTATTATTATTTTTACGTGTAGCTTCACAGACGAGATCTGTCGCTGCCTCTTACGACGCCGCCGCCCTATACGGCCTATTTAATCCAGATTCCAGGGCTGTAGATAGATCCCTTGGGTCTCTGGCTGTCCGACCACCCCTACTCAGATCTAAGGCGTGGTTTTTTCTCCTCAATAACATCTAACCTGGTGTTTCCTAGGACGCTGCCGCCCTATACGGTCTATTTAAAAATGACTGTCTTTTGGGTCTCTGGCTGTTCAACCACCCTTACACAGATCTAAGGGTGGATTTTCCTCCTCTAATATGAAATATCTGACTTTTCTTTCAGCGCTACCTCGGCCTCCCCGTGATGCTGCGAGCGGGCGAGTACTCCCCCAACAACCCGCTGGTCCGCGGCGAGCGCACGCCGGGCGACGCGCTGCGCGGCCTCGGCGAGTACGAGCGACGACGGCACACGCTGCGGCGGGCGCAGCAGCGGCAGTATAGGGAGATGCTGGACCAGGTGAATAGAGGCTGGAGAATAATGGCAGTGCCGGCTTTAGCACTACCAACGCCTTGTGCGAGATTTCATCGACACGGGTGCTGGTAGGACACTATGCTCCAGTGGAGCGACGCGGACGCGACACTTCACGTTTCATAGTACTGACGTTTTGTGCCGCGCAGCGTCGCTACCACGTACGAAGTGCGGCTTACCTCATACTTATGCAAAGTGCAATAATTAACCGCGCCGTGTCCCGTCTATCTTCTGCAGTACACTGTTTTGTATGTTTTACATAGTGCGGTTTCAACTTAAAGCACTGCTACATCTGCGTTGCGGCGACGTGTTACTACACAATACTGCATCAAACGTGGTTGATAGAGCTTATAATAATATTAAATGTAATTTTTCAGCAAGCAAAAAAGAAGCAGGAAGCCAAAGAGCAAGCTGAAAGGGAGCGGCGCGAGCGAGAGGAAAAGGAGCGCCTTGAAGAAGAAAGACAGAGACAGAGAGAGGAGGCAGAGCGGGAAAGAAGAGTGGAGCTGGAGCGAGATAGAAGAATTGAGTTAGAGCATGACAGAAGAGCGTCCGAGGACAGAAGATTGGAGTTAGAGCGAGAGAGGAGAGTGCAGCGAGAGCGGGACAGAAGTCCGGAGATACGACGTGCTAGTTACACTTATACGGGTCCTACCAACTTGTCGTATGTCACGTGAGTAAAGTTGCATAAGTTTCCTTCCTCCTTTTTCCTATGGCGAAGGCATCTGTTCCTATTACGCATGTTTTGTCGTATATTCCTCCTAACCCCACTTAACGTTTCGCAGTAAGGTGGACACGGGCGTGCAGGTGGACGCGGGCAGCGCGCCGCTCTCCGTCGCCGTGCAGACAGACGAACATCTTTACACGGTATTATTATCTGTACTCGTTGCACTAAGACTGTGCCGCTTTTACTGTAGTGTATAAAGAGTTTGTTTAGTTTTTCTGTACACATTACATGCCCTAGTCTGATTTGGCCGGTTTTTGAATTTTGATCTATGATCTGTCGCTTGAAAAGATAAAGTAGTGATTTAATTTGCCGAAAAACTTAAACTCGTTAAAAAGTGACTTTACTACGTGTTGGGTTCATGTAGTAAAAACACTGTTAACAAATTTTTAGGGTTCCGTACCTAAAGGGCAAAACAAATCCCTATTAAGTACTAAAACTGTTGTTTATTCGTCTGTCTGTTAGACGTAGATACAGTCTATTACCAGGCCTGGTGAGATACGTCTCATGAATCATGGTAGCTATTCAGTTGATAATAAATTGTAAAGTTATCTATAATTTTTTTTATATATTATTCTCTTCACAGCCAAACCGCCAGCTATGCAATCTACTGACGGAGGCGGAGCGCGAGCTGTCCCCGCACACCGCCGAGCCGCGAGCGGAGCCCTGCGCATGGCCGGCGTGGCGGGAACGCCGCCGGAGCTGCGGGGACTTCGGTAATTGTTATCGAGTTATTTGTTTTATTTACTTCCTATTTGATAATTATAAGTTTACGGTTTGATGTTAAAATATAACTCTCTCCGAAAGTGCCGGCAGAAGTGAAAACTCACCAGCAGGACCAGGCATTGTTGCCGCGTAAAAAAGAGAGGGATATAACTTCCTCTCCTTTGCCGCGTGACTACTCTTCAGCAAGAAACCCTAAAAGGGTATCAACGCCGCTAATGCAGTTTTTACTTCAGGAAAATAAATCCTTAGTTTTAGTTAAACAGAAAAACATTAACACATCAAGCCCCATAAGAGCACGCGCTCTCGCGACAACGACAAAAAGAAAGGTTATTGTCTCGTTTTTCCACGATCGAAGGATTAAATTCGAAAGTTAGCTAGTGTCTGTATACCTACTGTTAATTGATTTTCAGACAAGCCGGTGGCAGCACCATGTCGCGAGGCGCGCACGGTGCCGCGCTACCAGCCCTCCATACTGGACGGCGACGCCGTGCAGCTGAGGAATGAGCTCGCTGAGAAGGTAAAGTTTTGACTGCTGTAAAACCTTTATTTTTCATAAGTCATAAAGTGTCATTTTATCATCCCGTATCATCATTAATAATCGAGGCAGTGGACAAACGGCCTAAGTAGTGACAAAACCTCTCGATTACCGCTGCCAAAGACACCTGAATTAAATTAAAGTTTTTAGTATGATGTTTTAATAAAGATGGCGTATATTTATACAAAATGGTCCTCAAATTGTTCCGATACGACATATACGTACTTACCTCTGTCATATCTATAGGTTACAAGAATGAATGCGACAGATAATACGTAACAAATGGTGTAGAAAAGCATAACTATATGTTTTGAGTTGCACTTGACAGGCACATCGGCGCGCATGCGCGATCTTTGTCACGCATGCGCGCCGAGCGCAACTATCTGTCTTGTCGTCTGTATTCTCTATCCTTTTTAGTATAACATGAAGCATTAAACAATTTTTCAAAAATTTTGGAAAATATTCACTTATAATGTAAATTACTAGATGTTTTCATGTACTTCCGTGTGGTACGGAACTTTTTTATCCTTTTTTACCTTATAACTATAATTTTTGCATTTCCTAAAAACGCAGCTTGGCATTTTAAGTCAAAAACGTGACACAATGATATTCTAACGTGACACGTCGTCGCTCACTTGCTGCCAACATGCAACTAATTCAAAAGAAGGCAATTACCTTCATTTGGCCATGTCGGATTGTACGCGCTTGTGCGATATCTACCTTTTTTTATAATAGAACATCATAGATTTACACAATGAAAAACAATGAGCCGATGAACTAATTACCTATTCAATGATCTATTGGTATTTGGTGTTGTCGGAATTTATAGTACCCTAAGTGACCTTCGTGTACAATATACCACAATATCATTATTGTACTTGTGTCCCGACTCCCGATCAAGCGGGATAGTATAATTAAACTGACTAATACGGCAAGTCCACACGGCGCGTTGCGTCGTAGATGCATTTCTAAACTTGTACTGAATTGACATTTCAATTGCGTGAGACGTCTTGCAAATCTGTTTCCATACACATTTCGAATGCATCTACGACGCAACGCTGTCACAACGCGCCGTGTGGACTGGCTCTCATTCGTGCTGACGCAATATTTATAAATAATAATCGATCGTCGTTTTAGGAGGCGCTGGAGCGGCGGCGGTGGTACGAGCGCGAGCTGCGACACCAGATACAGGAGCAGCAACGGCTGCGGAACCAGCGCACCGCCAGGGAACGGTAAGCAGTTCGGGACCTAAATTTGATGTGGTAAGACATATTTGGCGAGGCCCCCTTAATTATAAAACTTTTGTCGAGAGAAAGAATTTACTGGTACTCAAATTCTTATTTTTAATTTAAGTAGCAAAACTTGCAAATCCTACAAAAATCTCCATGGTCCGAGGGCACGAGGTGCTTGGACCACGATGCCGTTGGCGGCGGCCTCCGGCAGGATACCAACGCGCCCTACAGTGTGATTTGTGATTTCTGATTAGTGATTACGTATCGTTACGGATACGGGCAGTTGTTTACCTGCGCGCGACAGTTGCGCGTACTTTCTAGAAAAGTTCTACCCTTGTTTATGTGAATTGCGTGTTTACGTAAACAACCCAGAATGGAACGTTCCAGAAAGTATGGCGGGCCATATAAAAGGTAAACAAGCCGGCAGTCAATTCAGTTTGATACAAGCGATCATCAAGGCGACTTCGAAGTGAGGACACGTGATCAATAGTGAGTGATAGTGCTTAGTGTTTGGACTTAGTGCTTAGTGTTTGGACTTAGTGATTAGTGTGACCTAGTGTTTGTGAATAAAGTCTTCAAGCGAGTCACAAGGTCTTTCTCTCCGAATCCTCGAACCCTAGCATGTAACAACTGGTGTCAGAAGTGCGATTTGGAGATGCCATTGACTCTGAGAGAGGACTTCAAGGGGAGTGTCAGGACAAGGGCTCAGCGATCTGCTGCCATTGACTTCGAGAGAGGAGTTGGAGGTGGGGCTGCGGAGGCCACACCCACTTGGGACCAAGCTCCGCCCACTGCGGGGCAGGCCCCACCCGTTGGCCCCGCCCACCAGGCTCCGCCCGCTGACCACGCCCCCGAGGCTCACCCACTTCCGGTGAAGCCACGCCCACTGGCTCCGCCCACCGGGACCCGCCCACTGACCACGCCCCCCAGGCGCCGCCCACTCTGGATATGGCCACGCCCACTGGCTCCGCCCACCAGGCCACGCCCACTCAGGCCACGCCCACTGGCCCCCGCCTGCTCAGGCCCCGTCGACTAGCTCCATCCATCCTGCCACGCCCATAGTTCTACGGCCCCTCAAACGGCTCCTCAATTGGAAAGCATAATTGGGTTAATTCAGGCTTTGCAGGAGTCACAAGACCGCAAGCTCGGCGCTCTGCAGGAGTCACAAGGCCGCAATCTCGGCGCTTTGCAGAAATTTCAGAAGGCGGAAATCAGAGCGATTCGGGAATCACAAGAGCAACAAAAATACCTCCAAGAAAAAGCACTTGGAGCTATAAAGAATGTAAGTGACACGGTGGTTAAGCTCCGAAAAGATGTCAACATAATGGACGAACGAGTTACGGGGTTAGGATTCGATGTGGAAAATGTGAAAACCGGCCTCACTGAACTTCAGAAGAAAGTAGTGCGCTTGGAAACCACAGGAGTGGCGGTGTTTTGTGGAATTACCGGAGTGGTGCAAGTGGTACAAGGACCAAGAGTTAAAGTGCCACCATATGACGGTACTACTTCTTGGAACGCTTATCGTCAGCAATTCCAGACGGCTGCTTCTGCCAACGGATGGACTGACGAACAATGCCTGACCGCTCTCACTGTTGCGGGACTCAGAGGGCAAGCTTTGTCGGTCCTAGAAGCACATTCAGGAAATGGGTTCCAAGACCTGATGGAGGCACTTGAATCCAGATACGGGGAGCGACACCTGGAGCACGTGTTCCGTGCCCAACTGCGTTGACATGAACATTGTTCAAGCATTTGTCGACGGAATCAGGGACCTGGAAGTCAGAGCTGCAGTAAGGCTACGTCACCACACCTCGGTAAAGGAAGCATCGGGACATGCTTTAGAGGTCGAGGCTGTTCGGCGTGATATACGGCAGACCCATAAGATACACGAGATCTCTGAGGAAGTTAAGGAGGTCAAGGCTCCCACGAAGAGAAGTTTTGGAGCCATGTGCTACAAGTGCGGCGAGAGGGGCCATCTTCAGCTCAACTGCCCGCAGAAGGAGACTAAGATGGCAAGAATGAAAAGACTCGAGGAACGCATTGAACAAATAGAGGAGCTGAAGAAGCAAGGAACTTCGTCCCCTGCCCGGGATCAGGGAAACGAATAAAAGCCAGGACTGAGGGGCGAGTACTGGCTGACGCGAAGGAAGCCCCCATAACTGTTATCTCCCAAGCATGCAGCGGGAATAGTCTTGTGGTTCAGGGGGCTATTAACGGGTCGGATTGCAAAATGACTCTAGACACGGGAGCCTCTAGAACAATAGTTAACCCAAATTTGGTAAAAGCCGCAAGGAGGCACAAGAGGAGAATTGACTGTCGGCTTCTTACTGCCTCCGGGCAGCCAATACCCGTCCTGGGAGAAATGTCAGTTACGATGAATGTAGGGGGGTACCTTGTACCCTCATGACGTTATCGTGGCTGAGATTGTGGATGATTGCATCTTGGGTTTGGACTTCATGAAGAAGCACAACTGCAGAATTAATGTCGCTGACGGAGTTTTCAAGTGTGGCGAAGAAGAAATTTTCATCCTTGGAGGCGCCTGCGGGAAAGTCGCATGTGTAAAGGAAGTCATCATACCTGGACGAGCAGAAGCTAGAGTGCTGGTGAAACTACCGCCAGCTGAAAAGAAGAAGTCAAACAGATGCGTGTTGATCGAAGACACACCAACCAAGACATCATCGCAAAAACTGATGACGGCGAGAACCCTTGTTAGTGGAAGCAGTAACGCTGTGGTCAGAGTTTTGAATCTTGGTGATCGCGAGATCTGCTTGAACAAAGGTGACGTCATTGGAAAGTGCGAGGAAGTTGTCTGGATGAGAAAGTGTAGTTCGATGACAGGCGCAGACTCAGCAAACAGCAGCAACTACGGATTAGTGACTGAGCTACTCGACGACTGCAAGAGTAATCTGACTTATTCGCAGAGCGTGAAAGCTAAGAAGTTTTTACAACGCGACGCGAATATCTTCTCCAGTCAGGAAGGCGACCTTGGAAGAACGTCGATGGTTCAGCACAGGATAGATACTGGAAGCGAGAACCCAATTCGTCAACGAGCAAGACGGATACCCATTGCAAAGGAAAAAGAAGTTGAAGGCCTTTTGGAGGACATGAGAAGGCATAAGATTATTGAACCGTCTGCAAGTCCGTGGTGCTCACCTGTTGTGTTAGTAAAGAAGAAAGATGGCAGCACAATATTTTGTGTGGACTACAGGCGTCTCAATGATGTCACTAAGAAGGATAGCTATCCATTACCTCGAATCGACGACACTCTGGATACCTTGAGTGGCATGAAATGGTTCTCGACCCTGGACCTGAAATCTGGATACTGGCAGGTGGAAATTCATCCAAAAGACAAGGAGAAGACGGCTTTCTCCACCGGTAAAGGTTTATGGCAGTTTAACGCCATGCCCTTTGGATTGTGCAACGCACCTGCCACATTTGAGCGACTCATGGAGTGTACTGGCAGGCTTAGTTGGAGAGGCTTGCTTAGTCTACTTGGACGACGTCATCATTGTTGGCCACGACTTCGAGGACCATTTGCGAAACTTAGAACGAGTTTTCGCCAAAATAGAGGGGGCCAAGTTAAAGTTGAATCCGAAAAAGTGTCGTTTATTCAGGAGTAAGGTCAATTATCTCGGCCATGTCATCTCCAGTGATGGAATCCAGACGGACCCGGAGAAACTGGAAGCAGTTCAAAATTGGCCAACCCCTAAGAACAAAACCGAAGTGCGGGCATTTCTCGGCCTATGCTCCTACTACAGGCGTTTTGTTAAGGGATTCTCAGAGATAGCCAAGCCATTACATCGGCTGACGGTAGATAAACGACAGTTTATGTGGGACGAGACTTCTGAAGATTCTTTTCAGAAACTGAAGAAACATCTGTGTGAAACACCAATCCTGGGGTATCCACAACCTGAAGGTCAGTTTATAGTCGACACTGACGCAAGCAACACGGCCATTGGAGGGGTGTTATCTCAATAACAGGACGAAAGAGAAGTTGTAATTGCATATTTCAGCAAATCTTTATCTAAGCCAGAGAAAAACTACTGTATTTCAGCAAATCTTTATCTAAGCCAGAGAGAAACTACTGTGTGACAAGAAGAGAACTCTTGGCTGTTGTAAAGACGCTACAACATTTCAGCAAGTATCTCATCGGCAGACAGTTTTTACTGCGAACTGATCACGCAGCCTTGAAGTGGCTACTGCAATTCAAGAACCCAGAAGGTCAAGTAGCTCGATGGATTGAACAGCTCCAGGAGTATAACTTCAAAACAGAACACCGCAGCGGAAAGGCGCATGCAAATATTGTAATAAGCAGGAATCTAATGAAGTAACATTACAGTTAACGAGAACAAGTCCTTTGGGTCCATGGGAGAATGATGCTATGAGGGAGGCTCAAGAAAGAGATGACGACCTTCGGCCCATCATCACATGGAAGAAACGCGGTGACGTAAAACCAATCTGGAGTGAGGTTGCACCCACTGGCGCTGTCACTAAGGCGTACTGGGCAAAATGGGACAGTCTGATACTTCAAAATGGAATACTTTACCGAAAATGGGAGAAGACTAACGGCAGAGAGTTCCATCTTCAGATAGTTGTCCCAAGAACGAGAGTATCGGATGTTCTCCGTGATATACACGATGGCGTATCAGGAGGTCATCTAGTTGTTAAGAGGACGTTAACAAAAGTGCGAGAACGATTCTACTGGTTGCATTGTCGAGATGATTTACAGGATTGGTGTCGCAAATGCACTGCGCTGCAGTGAAGGGACCACAGACCAGGAGCCGTGAGAACCTGCGGTTGTATAACGTTGGCGCACCGTGAGAACGAATTGCAGTTGACGTAGCTGGGCCATTTCCGTCACGGAATCGGGAAACAAGTACTTTATGGTCGTCATGGACTACTTCACCAAATGGCCCGAAGTGTTCGCCATACCAAACCAAGAAGCTACAACGGTTGCTTCTAAGCTAGTCGAAGAAGTGATATCTCGCTTTGGTGTGACTCTCGAAATCCATTCCGATCAGGGCAGGAACTTCGAATCGCAGGTCTTCCAGGAAGTGTGCAGAATTTTGGGAATGCATAAGACGAGGACCACCGCGTACCATCCACAATCTGATGGAATGGTTGAGAGATTTAACCAGACCCTTGAGAGGCATTTGGCGAAATTAGTAGATGACAAACAAAAGGATTGGGACAAGTATATACCACTCTTCCTTCTGTCGTACCGTACCGCCGAGCATGAAAGCATAAAAGCTACCCCGGCGTATGTCAATTATGGTAGGGAACTAAGAGTTCCAGTAGACCTTTTGACAGGAGGGTCACCGGAGGAACCAAAGACCGTACCAGATTATGTCTGCGATTTAAGGGAAAAAATGCGTTATATACACGCCATCGTTCGGGAAAATGGGTTACAGTCAAGTGAAAACATGAAGACCAGATACGACCGGATATCGAACACGAGCGGCTTCAAAGAAGGGTCACTGGTATGGCTGCATAACCCAACTAGCCGAAAAGAGAAATCTCCAAAGTGGGACGGCCCATATAAAGTGGTTACCCGATGGAATGATGTGACTTACAGGATTCTAGAGCCACCAAGAGGCACATTCAAAGTGGTACACATAGACCGTTTGGCGCGTTATCATGGCAGTAACAACGATGCTCGGGACGAGCATCTCTAAGAGGGGAGAAGTGTTACGGATACGGGCAGTTGTTTACCTGCGCGCGACAGTTGCGCGTACTTTCTAGAAAAGTCCAACCCTTGTTTATGTGAATTGCGTGTTTACGTAAACAATCCAGAATGGAACGTTCCAGAAAGTATGGCGGGCCATATAAAAGGTAAACAAGCCGGCAATCAATTCAGTTTGATACAAGCGATCATCAAGGCGACTTCGAAGTGAGGACAAGTGATCAATAGTGAGTGACAGTGATAGTGCTTAGTGTTTGGACTTAGTGCTTAGTGTTTGGACTTAGTGATTAGTGTGACCTAGTGTTTGTGAATAAAGTCTTCAAGCGAGTCACCAGGTCTTTCTCTCCGAATCCTCGAACCCTAGCACGTAACAGTATCTTCAGTCTTGTGACGACTATACAATAGGCGATTCACAGCACAAGATGTTGTCTGTTAAAATTTCAGTATTTAAATTATTTTTCGGCTGCTGCAAACTATGCATATGCATGAGTACATACTTGTCGCAAGACACGAATTGTGATTCCGGTCTACCGAAGACACCTAAAAATTGAACACTGCGCCTCCCAAAAATGGGTTTCATTTTCGGCAATCTTAAGGCTTCGTCCACATTTGTATCATTTGCGCGATCTGGATCTCCGTCGCGTATCATCGAAGCGTATCAAAATGATATGCGTATCATGATACGCCCCGATCGCTATCAACCGCGTATCTGATACGTGTCGTATCAAATCGATCGGCAGAATGATCTAATAGGCGTCCACACTATGATACGCATATTTGATACGGCGCGATGATCGCGACGGTGATCTGATCGCGCAAATGATACAAATGTGGAGGCACCGTAATGTTGTGGGCGGCCTATATTCACCATCGATAAATTGTATGGAGCTAGCAGATGACGTTGGCTGTTGGTGTTCCAGTCTGCTGGAGCAAGCAGAGACGAGGCGGCTGGAGGAGCAGCTGCGCGGGCTGAGAGTGGCACACGAGCGAGAACGACAACGACAGCGGGCAGACACACAACAGGTACACGACATAATAACACATCTTGGGAACTAACGGCCGTACTAAATTACTTCACTGTAATTAATAATAATATAATATCTATGGGCGCTTCACACCACGTCAGTCTGGACTGGCCCCGAGCTAAGTACCTGAAGGACTTGTGTTACGGGTACCAAACAACGGAAATATAGTTTATGTCAAAATCTTTATTAGATTAAAGTTAGGAACGTTTTCGGTGGTGAGATAATGGTCTGAATACCAATCATGCAGGAGTTGCCAAACAGTAAGGAGCGCCTAGGGATTGCAATCCGGATACTTCGAAATCCTTTGAAAAATCCGGATTTTTATTTTTCAAAATCCGGATTTTCGGTTTTTTCGAATAGTAGATAAAATTATGAAAAATAAGCTTTTACGTAATATAAAATTAATTTAAATGTATCGTGTAATATCCGACTTACAAATTCACATTTATTTCAAGGCCCTATCACAATTTTACGTGGTCTACATGTACCAAAGTCAGAGTTTCGTATGTTTAACATTCCATTGTGTAGTTATTTGGTGGTTGTAATTACATTTCTTTACATTTTATCATTTAATTTAAAATAAATAATGACATATTCCAATTTCTTATGACCTTAGATCTTTTTTTTACTATATTAAATTATGTTTCCTATATGATAATATAAATGCAATGTTGATAAATTTACAATTATTTTAGAACATTTTAGTATTCAATACAATGTTTTTTCTATAAAATATGTTGCTTTTGTTTAAATTGAGGTTACAATTATAAATTATCATTGTTTACGTAACTGATGCTGATTTGTGATTCTCTCTAATTCAATGAAGGACTAAACTAAGTTTATAATAAGTATAACTAAATGTTGAAAGTTTAAATAATTATTTTAAGTCATTATTCTGTGCAATAGCCTAAACATAAATATACTATCCAACTGCTGGGCAAAGGCGCCGCCCGAATCTTGTTACTTATCTTGCTCCAGCGTCACCGTTTGCCAGCCCAGCTCATACGCCTCCAGTAGGGAGTTTATAATCGTGTTCTAGGCTAAAGTATTCGCAATCGTTGGTTATCCATTGGTAACATAACCGCTGACGAGTTAGCTAGTAAGAAAAAATAGAATCCTTGCCAGAAGCCTAACTGGACAATGTAAGCTAAACAAGCACCTTTATAGAATAGATGTTAATAGCATTACGACCTGCTGATTCTGTGACACACCTATTACCTTCTATTTGATGGGTTGGGGACGGTACTCTAATACGAAGGAATCACAATAGATCCTCAAGGATCGTCGTAACGTTGGAACTCGGGATTGCAGTGATCTGCCTTCGGAGGAAAAAAAATCCTCCAGAGCGTAGCGCTACCTTTTATTAGGCCTAGATACCCAGTCAGTCGATATCCAGCCTAGATGTATGCAGATAATGACCGGCCCAATGCCACTTTAGCTTGGCCGTCTTGATTCCTACGTCTGTGATTCTAGTTTGGGAGCACATTATGTTTTTTTGTGAGATTTGAGCTCAATTACTCTTTGGCAGACCCTGAGTTGAAACTTTTGTAAATCGTAAATCGATCAATGATCGAGTTTGCGCATCGCTGGTTATGACGAGCGAAATACACATATCAACGAGTCTGTGCTTCAGTGAGATTGGTAAGTCACCATTCTTCGTGGACCAGTTTTTCTGCCTTTCTGTTGTCATAAGAAACTAATTGGCCCAAGTATTATTGGCCTCGTCGACATAGTGAATTCCTTGCTCGTCTACTTCGATCTCGATTCGATCGATCTCGTACTGTTTATCATTGTTTGTGTCTTTGACCTATTTTTTGTAAGTTCCACCTCTAGGCTTGCAGATCGTGGAGCAAAATTTGATGATGTGCGGCTGACGGCTGTAGGCGCAAAAGGAGTTGATAAAGCAGAGATTGCTTAGGATTTTCTTGTTAACTAAAATTTCACATTTTTAATAGTTCTAAACAGTTTTAAATAGTTGAATATATCAAGGTATTTTTAAGCTCTTAATAATATTGAAAGTACCAGATACTGTTATTTTAATCTCTTCCCTTTTACACCCATGTGAAAATCGCTAACTTAAGAAAAATGATATTTTTTTAATACGTTTTACTTTTCACATTTGATGAATGTCAAATAAAGAAATAATAAGAAAATAACTCAAATTTAAAGCTGTTTATCAAAAATATTTAAAAAATTACAAAAAATCCGGATTATCCGGCTAATCCGGATTTGAGGATGAAAAAATCCGAAAATCCGGATTTTTCTAAATTTTGAAGAAAAAAAATTTTTTGAGGTGTATAAACGAAACTATTTTTATGACGTGACAAAATTTGTATCAAAAAAATACCTAATAATATTATGTTTCACTTGAATAGTTTTACTAATTTAGAGATTAGAAAACTTGCGTATTAAATATCTAGTTATTATTAATTAGATTTAATTTAATAAATTATTTTCAGATGAAAGAGCACGCCAGGGATTATGACATCAAGCGGAACAAATTGCAGCAAGAAATAGAAGCGGAGGAACGAATGCTGAAATTAAAACAACCTGAAATACCACAAGATACAGGGAGACCGTACAGAGAGAGGCGACCTTACTCCATGAATATACCAGAAGATACGCTCTTCTCACACAACTACGACGTCGAGAGCTACTTAAGAAGGAACCTTAACCCGACGAAGGAGAGTCTAATATCGAACGCGTTCGAAAAGGACGATAAATTAAAGAGTTTGATCGGCGAAAAGATTGCGTACGACTACACACAATATGAAGTTAAAGAGAAGAAAATTGATACAAGGTACGACTATAAAGTAATCGATAAAGATAATACGGAAATACAGGTACCGAAACCGAAACCTAGGCCTCGAGAAACGAGAGACGACGACACGCTTCCAATACCGGTGCTCAGACATTCCCCCAAACGGACCGTCCACAGTGAACCAGACACGCAACTGAGTGATGCGATGCAGATTGTTGATGATAAATGGAGAGTGCCGGCGGTACAGAAGAATATCTTGAAGTCCATTCCCAATGAGGGTGGCAAACCGGTCAGCATACTCACACAACTCGGCTCCATCAGGCGACAACTGCAAATGGAGCAGTTGAAGCTAGATAAGATGCTGTCCAAAAATAAACAGACGTAGAAAAATTTTGTAATCTTCCAAAAACTCTGAGAGCCGCATAATTTAACTCTTTGAAGATACATGGCAATGTTTGTCGATAATATCTCACTCCAAATGCATAATTACATCCGTCGTCGCTCCGTCGCAGTAGAAAATAGTGGCCAAAGAAAGTAAAAATCACTTGCTATATCATCATAGATAGAAATCTGCCACCAGCGATGGACATTAGTTTTGGACTTAAGTATAATCCTCTCCTATTGACAAACTATTTTCTATTTAAAGCTCTCACGATGACTCGAATATGTCTCTTCTCAAGCTATTAGTACAATAGTCAGTTACCTTTAATTTTATAGTTATTTTATAATAATTGAATTCAGTATTCCTAATTTTAAGTGATTATTTTTTATGATAAAATTAATGAATATAATTTAATTTTAATTGAAGTATATAATTCCCAAAAGCTTTTTAATTTCAAACCAATATCTTTATTGTTCGGAATGTTTTATTTATTATTTATTTAATTAATATTTGTATGTTGTATCAGACGTAGAAAAATTTTGTAATCTTCCAAAAACTCTGAGAGCCGCATAATTTAACTCTTTGAAGATACATGGCAATGTTTGTCGATAATATCTCACTCCAAATGCATAATTACATCCGTCGTCGCTCCGTCGCAGTAGAAAATAGTGGCCAAAGAAAGTAAAAATCACTTGCTATATCATCATAGATAGAAATCTGCCACCAGCGATGGACATTAGTTTTGGACTTAAGTATAATCCTCTCCTATTGACAAACTATTTTCTATTTAAAGCTCTCACGATGACTCGAATATGTCTCTTCTCAAGTTATTAGTACAATAGTCAGTTACCTTTAATTTTATAGTTATTTTATAATAATTGAATTCAGTATTCCTAATTTTAAGTGATTATTTTTTATGATAAAATTAATGAATATAATTTAATTTTAATTGAAGTATATAATTCCCAAAAGCTTTTTAATTTCAAACCAATATTTTTATTGTTCGGAATGTTTTATTTATTATTTATTTAATTAATATTTGTATGTTGTATCAGTGTTGCCAACTTCAACATCATGTTTTCGCAAGGGAGGTGATACAAACAGTTTTGTACAGAAATCGCATTTGATTATCCCTCTCTTGCTGTTGTTATTGTTTGTATTCTTCTGTTTAAATTGTTACAAGTCTTTTTAAATGTCGCATTTACAAGGACAATATTTTGGGGATTATTCTTAAAGTAATGCCAATATAACAAAAAAAGATTTTATTTCGAAAGTCTTGAAGTTGAGACAGTAACATAATTTAAGCTGAAATCCTAAATAACATTACTTTAGGAGTTACTAAAATAACTGTCTGTCAAAAATAACTATCTACAGTCTACTCCTATATTGTAAAAATAATGTTTCCTATTCCTATACTCTTCGCAATTTTAAGTAGTAGATTCGCCCGTTCTTAGATGCATGTGTAGTGCCAAAGAGTTATTTCCCGGTGAAAAAACCATTTCCAAAAAAAATATGTTTCGATCTGTTTACTATATAAAATGCACTAGTAGATACTTCGCACTATTCCGTAAGTAGGACTTTTTATAACCCTAATCTACTAACGTTTTTGCATGTAACCAGTAGAATAAAAATAGTAGAATTTTTAGGCAACAATTAAATTAGTTTTATAAGGCCTCTTGAATTACAACTGCTTTAATAACGAACTTTGTCTAAATATTGGTCGAATCTCGATTGTCAATGTTAGCAAATATGTATTTTATTGAATTGCAAATAGAATCTCTTTATGTATGCTATATACAGTGGGCGGTATTTACAGTAACGGCGTTAGAGGGGGGCGACGCTGGGCGACCGCCCTGGGCGCCGAACGCTAACAAAAGGGGCGCTGCCTTTTAGCACTAACAGCACCCTGAGCGCCGAAGGGCGCTGGTAGTGCTAAAACCGGCCCTGGGTATTCACAATCTCCTAATCAGTGACAGCTTAGCCGAGTCATTCCCTGAGGCTTAGGGCCTAATCACACTTTCAGAATAGAGTGGCGAAATGGTTTCCGCCAATTTTATTGGTCGAGATCACTGTCTCGCCGCTGTACTCGGTATGTGTAACAAAACCCGAAGTTTTGTTACACATACCGAGTCGTTAGTTTTGTCGTTAAGCGTTTCGCAGCGCCGGTGGAGCGCGCGCGTTCGAAGATGTAGAACATACGGGCGAACGGCGTTGCTTAAGCGCGCGATTTAGAAACGCAACTACCTCCATACATCTACGAACGCGCGGCACTCCAACGGCGCTGCCGAAACGCTTAACGATAAAACCAGCCATAATGTAAGTATGATAGTCTATCTGTCGATATGTTAGGCAATTGTGTAATACCCCTAAGGTTTAAGTGGCCTAATTGTAAATTTTGAAATGTTGTCGTATGAGACACGACTAGGTACTCCATAATTTGCGTCTAATTTCTACCTTCCGCTAAAGCAAACGCTGACGTCCATATTTGATTAATATAGTCATAAGTATCATAAATATCTGTATATAAAGTTGTATTAATTTATTCAGTTACATATTTGCAATTGTTTTTAATGTAATTTGTTGAGGTTGTATGTTGTTAAAAAAGTTACCTACATGTTTGTATACGAAAGGTAACTTAAATTAAGATTTCAAGTGCTATGTGGTGAAACCAAATTTCCAAGAATTGTAGGTGTAGGTAAATATTATATTTGTACAAGAACGCATTAAACCAAAATTATGTTGACATTAAAACGTAATTAACTAATTTGTTGTTTTCTGAGAAATTCACAATAATATTATGATTAATAATATCGCATTCGGATTTTGGTTGAATGCGTTCATTTCCACTCCGAAAGCGATGTATAATAAATTGGCCCCAACGATGTTACGCCTTTGTAATAAGACTGAGTATGCGATGGCAAACCAAGGAAGTGAGATAAGCTAAGCATTAATTATTTTTGTAAGCTAATTATATTTTGTACACGCTTTTTAACGATAATGCCAAAGTCTGCGCACTTAAGTTATACTGTTTATTAATTATTACCGAAATAAAATAAATTCATAAATATTTTGACTTTTTTCTTCATTAACACACAAATTTAAAGGATGTCGGTACGAAAAGAAAATATTATTTTAATATTTTTAATATAGAAAATACTATTAATATACATATATTTTTAATTTTAAAATAGAAAATATTATTAATATATATTATTATTAAAGTATTACAGTATACATTAATTAATTATATATGTACTAGTATTTTTAAATAATATGATATTTTATGTAATTTATTTAAATTAGGTATATTATATGTATAATATTTAAGTACATATTTTATAGTATATCCCACCAAAAACATAAATGTAAAAATGGACAGCCAAGTTCCATACAAACATTATTCATATCTATGGACTTTGCTGTAAAAAGAATGGAGATATAAATGAGTGCCAAGTTCTATGGAAAATTAAAATATGTATGTATAGGAACCGAATAACATTATGAACAAATAATAGAATCTATTTCTTTGCTTTATTGAATATCTATAACAATTGATGTTATTTAAATAATGTTAGATCTTAAACTAGATAAGATTTGACTTGGCCAGTTTTCATTACATCAGTAATTTCATAGAGTTATTCAATATTTTAATTCTAATGTGCTGCTCGCCAGTTTTATGCTGGAACTTGGCTTGACACGCTACCGCGTGTCTAGATTAGTAGAGTAGTCTCGCTCTATTAAGTAAAATATTTGCCCATGACCTTAGTTATATTTAGACAGATCTTCAATTTTTTTTTCATCCTTTCGCACTATTGGCACCTACACAATTTTGTTTCTGGACACCTAAAGGTTGACCTGATAGAGAATGCCATCTGGCTTTAAGTCCGCCTATGTACCAACATTGTGCAAAAAGCATAAATAAATAAATAAAAGAAAATATTGTATCATTTTATAATTCTTTTTAATTCTATAAAATTTACGGACTTTTTTGCCACTATAATATAAACATTTAAGAAAAAAAAGACTTGTTTTTAGAAAAATATCAATCTGAAACATTTTATAATACAAATAAAGCATTTCAGAGATCTCTAATCTTTGGTGACGATACTTTTAATAACTAAATATAAAAATATGTTAAGGAATAATGTAGAGACAGTTCCTGAGTCTTTTTTGCAAAAAAAAAATTGGTAACTAATTTGAACAGTATTGAACAGAAGCCTAATTCTAAATTAATTATTTTAAATACCTCTATCGTGGGAATCGCAGACAATAGATTTTCACTTGTTATGCGACATATGCCGCATGGCGTGCGAGTTTCTTACTCCGGTTCTTCTCGCCGGGTTAGTTCCCGAACCGGTGGTAAGCGCCAGTAGCATCAACGTTCAGAAAGTGTTTGAAAAAAACTTATTCTGAATAAAAAAAATTGACTTTGATTTTGACTATGGGGATTGATGGGTTAAGAGGCATTTGTAAAAACCATAATATATTACACCAAAATATAAAGTTCCTTACAAACTTACACAATACACTTACTAGTTTTACAATAAATTTATATAAAAATAATGACTCGAGTATTTATACCATCATAACTTTTAGACGTTACATCACATTACAAAGGTACATAATAATTCAAATAGACGAACAATATTCAAACAAAAAATAACATAATTGTGTCAAGTTAACTTTTTAAATTAATATTTTTTAAACCAATTCGTACAAAATAATATTTATACAAATCGGGTTTATAAGATGGAAGTTGGAACCTACTGAATCAATCAATTAATGTTTAGTTATATGATAAGTGATAACTAAGAAATTAAAATATGGGGTTTTAGAATATCGTAACATTAAGTAATTACCACAGATTTTTTTTAAATTAAAATATATTTTAAATTAATCCAGACTTGGAAATATTGAGCATTGTTTACCCTTAATTTCAATCTATAAAAATCTATTCAAACTTATACAGAGTGTAACAAAACTAAGTGATAAATGATAATACTTTAAGGTGAGTATGAGTTCCTTGTAGAGTTTACTGTGAAAGTAGCAGCGCTGAAAGAACTTTTTTTTTGACTTTTGTATGGGCAAGCGCCCCAGCGTCACTAGCTTCGCCATACAAAAGTAAAAAAAAAAATTGATCTTTCAGCGCTGATACTTTCACAGCGAACTCTCTAGGAGGAATATGTACACACCCTTAAAGTATTATCACTTAATTATGTTACATTCTGTACAAATAAACAACAACACATTTACATAATCAACAATTTCTTTTTGAACTTTAAAATATTTAAAAAAAAAACCTTACAAGTACTATCCAGGGTGTTTAAGGAAATCATGTAGCGTTGGACCGTTCCGTCCGAGGGGATCTTTAGGGAACATGATCATGTCCCCGACCCATGTGAACGGTAAAATACGGTTCTCTATGATGAACCTCCATCTTGGATTCTCGTTCATGAGATCCCGGTAATTGTCCCCGGACACGATCACACCGTCGAACTCTGCAGCACACTGTACTATGTATCTGAAAAAATAAAGATCTGAGATTTAACATTGCCACTTTAACTTTTCGAAAATAATTATACTTGATAATTATAATCCAAATGCCATACTGGTACAAATCGTACAATTTTTATCACTTTTTTGCTCAAGTTCGATAGTCATCCTGCCCCATGGTTACAATCTGTAATATTTTTTTTTGGTACAATTGCCAAATGACAAGAATACATTGATGCCATGATGTAAAAAATGATTTTACGTATTTTATAGTCGTATTTTTAAACATGTCAAATAAATAAGTATTAATAAGAAAAAAGTGCTGCCATACTTGGCAGCACTTTTTCCCCCTACTAGAAGTATGGGAAAAATAATAACGCTCATATTTTGTCAAATACTTTCCAAAAATTTTAATGCCATACACAAATCGTTTGGCGAAAAAAAAATTACATCTTTGCAGTGGTATGGCGGCCATTGGGCGCTGTCGGAAAGTATGGCAAGGTGATTTTCGTGAATAGCCACTCGACGATGATTAGCTATGCAAAAATTAGCCTTTTTTTAAATATAAAACAAAGGGGCAAACGAGCAAACGGGTCACCTGATGGAAAGCAACTACTGTCGCTCATGGACACTCGCAACATTAGAAGAGATGCAGGTGCGTTGCCGGCCTTTAAGAATGTTTTAATCTCGGACCCTTTTGTGAGTGTCATCCTAGTATTATTTTAAATATTATGATCATATTAGGAATTTGATCACTGCTATGTTTCATTATCTCACACCATGCATAACAATGTCATTCACGCACCAAAACATCCATTACTCTATATCGCTTTTAGGCTTCAGTCTCCAGCGATGGATAAGCCGTCTAATACGCCGCGGTTTTTGGGGCCTGTCCATATAAATCTATACATTGTCTGCCACCCGCTGGTTTCGAGACTGAGGCATTAGGCATCACTGTTTCTTTCATTTCGGTATGACTGAACCTTACTGTTTTACTTGCTACAAACATACCTGTCGTCATACGACGTGATCATCCTCCCCTGCACCTCCCTGGACGGCGTGTATACCACGTGACCCTGCCTCTCCAGGCTGTCCAACAGCTTACCATCGGTGCTCTTGCCATATTTACATCTGGAATTACCACATCAAAATATTAATATTTTTTTTATTTAATAGGGGGCGTCCACAAATTACGCGAGGTGTTTAGGGGGGGAGGGGGTCGAGTCAAATCTCATCTAATCTTACGTTGGATGCTACGTTTCTACGCTTGCCGACATTTGGCAACCATCCACAAGGCACAAGCAAGGCAAATCTCACGTAATTTTTTATTCTCATTGTTACAAAATTTTGGTCCATTTCATCCACATTGTACATATGCTTAAGAAGTAAATACTTGTATGGGATTAAGTAATTTAATTTAAAATTAATTTTATTTAAATTTTATTATTAATTATTAAAGTATAAATAAAACTGAGTATTTTGTGAACATCTCAGGTGACCTGTTGTCATCATTGATACCGAGCAAAAAATGCGTTTCTTGTATGGGAGCCTCCTTTAAATATTAAATTTATTTTGTTTTTAATATTTGTTGTTACAGCAACAACTGAAATACATTATCTGTGAAAATTTCAACTCTCTAGTTATTACCGTTCTTGAGTTACAGCCTGGAGACAGACGGACAGAGAAGACATCAAACTTCAAAGTCTCAGTAATAGGGTCCCGTATATACCCTTTGGGTACGGAACCCTAAAAACAAATAGCATATGAGCCATGACACGAATTTCGCTTTTTGGTCTTTTTGTGATTGACAGAACGAGTCGTTGCCGTTTTCATTAGATAAGAGCCACAACGCGAATTTTGCGTCGCGGCTGTTTCACTGTGACCACAACGCGTTGTGAGCTTCTTTCCTTTTGGTCTTTGAGCGTAACATATATTATATATAGATGAATAGATTGAGGCTTGTTAATTATGTAGTTTTTCTTTATAATTGACTGAAAAATGCACTACTAGATGGATTTAAGTCAGGTTAGATAACTGTGGTGCAAGAAGTAACAATTATAAAATTAGGCCTCCCCTAATTTTTCTTCAGCAGTGAAAAAATTGGGTTGAGCATAATTTATGTGTAAAGAGGCTACAGACATACATTTGTAACAATAGACCAGCAGTATACAATCTTTTTTTCAAATGGGCCACAAACATGTTTTAGTCTTGATGTTGCAGGCCACAACTTAAGGTGAACGCAGATTTGGCCGCACCGCAGTCGCCGCATTCGCAATTCTTCATATTATTATGAAGTTGCGAAGACTGCGGCGCGGGTAGGTAGGTATGCGAGCTTGCCTATAACTTCATATAAAGAATTCGAATGCGGCGACTGCGGTGCGTGCGGTGCGGCCAAATCTGCGTTCACCTCAAAGGGGGTAACAAAATAATGTTTGAAATTATCGTTTCATGGGCCAAGGCAGGCTGGCAGGTTGAGTATATCTGGTATGGACTATGGAATATGGATACTTACCTAAAGTGTGGCACAAATGCTTTGACAACATGGCCTCTCTGCAAAAAGTAATCTATACAAATTTTGAGGCCTTTGACTGAAAATATTCTGCCTTTTGTGTGTCTAGAATAAGAAAAAAAAATTGATCACTATTAATTCTTTAATCACATAATAATTAATTTATTCAAAATAATTAGTTTAAAAACAATTACTAAGGTACTAATCTTAGAATTAATTGTGCGAGAGGTACGGGTAACGGGGGTCCGGGTGGTGCAATCATTGTTCTTAGCATAATATAATTTTGAATATCCATGTATTATATTTATTAGTTAGTATCCCAAGAACTACTACTACTAATACTACTAATAATATTATCTATTATTATTTATTTATGTATATTTTTATTATTAATTATTGTGGCGTAAATACATGTTACGTTTTGATTTAAATTACACATATTTATTGTTGAGTGTTTAGCTATCCGTCCAACGACAATAACAGCAGGAGCCACAGAACACCAGGCACTATGGTGCTCGCTACAGAGTTACGCCTGAGTGGTGTCCTTTTTGGCACATGAGGCATTGCACTACCTAACATTCCATGTAATCCATTCCATATACTGCTATTTGAAGTACTTTTTTTATTGTTGTTTCTCATTGTTGTGTTATTGTGTCCGGTTGTAATTATGTTGTTATGTTTTAATGTTTGTATAATTCTAACTGTTGATGTGAATTATTGTAGTGTAATGTCCTATTGGGTCAAATAAACTATCACAATAAAATACTTACTGCATTGCTACATTGCTGCCGTCTATGACAACCATTCTTGGACCAGTTTTGTTACTAACATCCTTCTCTGGGTTGTAAATATTGCTACCTATGCTATTTCTAGAGGCTGGTTTGCCGAGTATGACTTCTTTTATGTAGGCATCTTCTACTTTATTTGTGGCCCCAATTACTCCATTCTATTAACAGAAAAATTATGATTTTGATAAATAATAACTTGATAATTTAAAAACAAAGGACCAGAGTGTTAATTAAAGTGTTTTACAGTATGCCATAAAAGTTAAGAATTTATTACTATATAGTGTACTCAGTGAAACATGGCAGTAGCGGTCATTGACTCAATGTCTAAAACTTGTCATTTTCTATATAAACTATGATTGACAATGAAGTGTCAGATGTTGTCAATCGTGGCTTTGTATAGAAAATGACAAGTTTTTGACAGGGAGTCAATGATCGCTACCGCCACAATAGATATAACTACCAGTACTTCGACTTCAAAGAGACGGACGGGTTTCAATATCTGTCAAATTCGTCGGGTTTCACCAGGATAAGTTAAAGGCTGGCGCGCTGGCTGGTATAATTTATTTTTAAAAAGAAGATTTTGAAATTGAATTCTGACAGTTTTCTTTGCATGTGCCAAAATATAAACAACAACTAAATTTGCAGGTAACGACCCTAGCGACGACTTTTGTCATAATACGTCAAACTTAAAATTTTTTACATCAGTTCTAAGTCGGCATACTTTATCATTCTGTCTACTCTGCTACCGCCATGTTTCACCGAGTACAGTATTTAATAATAACAATAGCTCCCACACCGGTTTCGATGACGGTGGCCGGTTTCATTGAAACCAGGCCAGCTACGCAGGAGTAATTTTATAGTCCCCAAGTGTGTGCGCAGTACACAAGAGCACTCTCTATTCCTTTACTCTCATAACCCAGTGGGACGGCAGACCGACACAACTGGCGAGAGCTCAGGCGCAGGACCGATTTTTTACATGCCCATCCAATGCATGGATCATCTTACTTGTCAGACAATCAGGTGATCAGCCTGAATTATCCTAACCAAACTTGGAAATAACATGTTTCCAACGCGGGAATCGAACCCACGACCTCCGAGTCAAGAGCCGAGCTCTGAACCACTGGACCACAGAGGCTTTCAATTCAATCAGAGTACAGTATATGGAAAAACATGAAATTTATAACATTAGTGTTTTTATTGGAGATTAAAAATACATAATTATATGCCATGTAAAACTGTTGATTAAAAATCAATGATATTCTATGTTACTAATGTAACTAGATTGGCAGTTTACGGCAGAAACGCGTTGCCACTTCGAAGCTTTTTTTGACTTGCCTGCAGGCATATCTGACCTACATAATGACATAATAACATTATGAATTGACATTGTCTTTTGAGCTATCAAGTGGTTACGCATTTCTGAGATTCTTTTGTAAGACGTTGCTACTCTAGTATTTTACAAACTCATTGTTAAAAATACAACATTTTTGTGAACGCTCATGACATCTTTACCAGCTTCATAGTATAATTAAAAACTATTCAAATTTACCTTACGACTATTTGTGCTGCCATTCAGAGTGAGAGTATTACAACCATTGAATATCTTATTAGCAATAAGCTCCAATAGCTTTCCCCTCTCACTGGAGTTCAACTTAGCAATTCCATTTGCAAATTTTTTAAGTTCACTTTTATTTTTTCTTTTTGTGTTCAATATGGTACAAGTGACATCGGAGTCCCCACTCATAGAGTTCAGAGATGTTAAGCTTCTGTGGTCTTCAGAATTGTTTATGAGATCTATTACAGTATTCATTTGGGTTTCGTTGGTTGAGTTAATAGTTTCATTTGTTAAGTCTATAGTTAGGTATGAATCCCTATTAATTTCTTTTGTTAAGTTAATAATATCATCATTGAGGTTGCTAGATAAATCTAAATTAACAGGGGATATGTGCGTCCCCTGTATTGTATTACTTCGGCATGGGAGTGGTGTTGAGTGCATTGGAATGTTTTCCGTACCCCTTTCTACTACATCCTCATCATCAATTACTATTAAATTGGCATCATTTTCAGTAGTAGTTTTGGGCATTTTAGCTATGGTGTCGTCTAACTCCACAACTGTGATATTTGAAGTCGAGGAAGTTGAAACATCACTCTCATTCCGTAGTTGGTCGAATAACTTTTTTATTTTCTTTGTCTTATTTTTCCTTCTCTTTTTATTTTTACTTGAACCTAAAGTATGTTTTGAAACTGAATTTTCCACTTTCTGAAAAAGAGTTGAGAATAATAAGTTTTTTATACAATATATCATTGAATAAGTACCTTCTTTTTCTTTGAGGTTAAGATATTGTATTGTTTACAAGAGAACTTTTACAAAATAATTAAAAAATCAGAATTATTATCATAATGAATCGATAAAAAATAGAATTACACAAGTAAACTCACATTTATTCGAGATTTTGATTTTTTCCCCATATTTTTACACGAATTGAATTGAAAGCGTCGTACCGTAATTAATATTGAAAAACTAACACAAATCTGGACTATTGGAACTACAAAAATCTTAATTATAAAAGGGCAATTAGCAGCTAGGTGTAACATAAAATAAAACTTCTTCTAATATGTAAAATAATTGAAATTTTCCAAAACAAACAGTTGCAAGAATTTCCAACATGGCGGTCTGGCGTAGGGATGTGATTTGTTAAAAGATAATCGATTACGAAAAAAATCGATTAAAAATCGATTATTTTTTATGGACATGAGGGAAAAAAGCGACTTTGTTTTATAATAATAATTATGTACTAGCTGTTGCCCGCGACTTCATCCGCGTGGACTTCAGTTTATAGTTGTTCCCGTACATCGATTGAATAGTTTGCGCGCAAATCACAAAGGTACATTTTGTGGGAACCTTACATTTTTTCGCCACAAAATATATCCTATGTTCTTTCCCGGGACTCAAAGTATCTCCATACCAAATTTCAGCAAAATAGATTGAATAGTTAGGCGAAAATGTCAAAGCGAAAATCATAAAAATTTATTGTGCGGGAACCGTACATTTTTTGGGACAAAAAGTATCCCTTGTCCTTCCCGAGACTCAAAGTATCTCCATTCTCCATACCAAAATTCATCAAAATTGATTGAATAGTTTACGCGCAAATCATAAAAGTATATTGTGCGATAGCCGTTCATTTTTCCGGGACAAAATGTATCCTGTGTCCTTTTCCGGGACTCAAAATACATATATGCATACCAAACAGCAAAATCGGTCCAGCTGTTTACGCGTGATGTCGTAACCAAGGAAAATATTATATGGATTCATTTTTATTATTTATAGACGTTCCACGCGGCTTAGCCCGCGTAAATTAGATATTTCACAGACAAATTAGTCCACAAAAAATAGCCTATGATTCTTCACGTGCTCTTCTTCCTATCTGACCCGAATAACAAAAAAATTGCTCTAGTAGTTCGTAAGATAAGCCCTTTCAAATAATTTCCCTCATTTTTTCCACATTTTCCTTTATTTCTTGGCTCCTATTAGTTTTAGCGTGATAAAATATAACCTATAGCCTTCTTCGATAAATGGGCTATCTAAGAGCTAAAGAATTTTTCAAATCGGACCAGTAGTTCCTGAGATTAGTGCGTTTAAATAAGCCCTTTCAAGTAATTTCCCCCGTTTTTTTTTACATTTTCCTCTATTTCTTCGCTCCTATTAGTCTTAGCGTGATAAAATATAGCCTTTAGCCTTCCTCGATAAATGGGCTATCTAACACTGAAAGAATTTTTCAAATCGGACCAGCGCGTTCAAACAAAAAAATAAACAAACTAACAAACTCTTCCGCTTTATAATATTAACTAGCTGTGCCCCGCGGTGTTACCCGCGATTGATTAGGTGTGATTAGGTAAACTAAATTGTGTTGTAATAGGTAAATAGTATTAGAGACAAAATAAATTGAGTTTGGTCATCGGAAACTTCAATTTTGATGACTGAGAGATGGAAGTTTGATAGAAGACACTGTTTTGTGATAAGCAGCACTCCTAGGATTTGGTAGAAGATGGGACGAAAATTAATCAAATGACACTCGAAATCTGTATGTTTAGGTTCGAATAAATTCACTTTTATAATAAATGTGCCCCGCGGTGTTACCCGCGATTAATTAGGTGTGATTAGGTAAACTAAATTGTGTTGTAAATTACAACTTGTAATCGGTAAATAGTATTAGAGACAAAATAAATTGAGTTTAGTCAAAGTCAAAGTCAAAGTCAAATTAATTTATTCAAAATAGGTTGTTATAACACTTTTTGACGTCAAAGTACATAAAGTATTTTACAATTTATTTATTATACTTATTATTTATTACAATTCCAGATTTTCACATTATTAAAAACACAATTAAATTATTCCCTTATCTTATTATAAATATAAATATGTCGATATTATATGCTATTAAATTATAATAGGTTTATTATGTCAATAATTATTACTTATATGTATGTCATTATGCTATTTTATTTTAATGTAATAAGTCAATATTAAATATATTTTTAGAATGTGTGAAAGCATAGTGCAGATCGAAATTACACCCATACATCTTTGTCATCAAGATAATCTTGTATTTTATAATAGGCTTTTGATATAAGAGTAATTTTAACATGTCGCCTGAATTTAGTCTCCGTTAGGTCAGTTACGCTAGTCGGAATTTTATTATAAAATTTGACACAGTTACCCATAAAAGATTTTTTAGTTTTACTAAGCCTATATGTTGGCACCTGAAGCTTATTTTTATTTCTGGTATTATGTTTGTGATAATCACATTTCCTATTAAGGTGACGCCGCGTTAAAGTAAGAAACCGTGTTGGATATGTTTTAGATTGCTTGTTTTCTATGAGAGGCCGGCCCGGCCTCTCATAGAAAACAAGCAATGGAACAGCAAAAATGGAAAGGGCGTAAGCGATAAAATGGTTTTTGTCGCGTAATTTAAAAACCATAAATACATTTTATATAAGCTATGCACATATTAAAGTGTATGCTTCAACCAATTTATGTACAAATTTTGGAACCTTAAATCACTCTCCTCTGTTGGAAAAATAGGAATCCCTTTTTTTACAGAGGTCTTTTCGATTGATAATTCTGTGTTATAAAAGTTGTCCAATCGTGTTATGCTATGGGCAATTCAAAGACAAAGACATGATGAATACTGACAATGAATTTTAGTTTCTTAGCTTTAGTCATTGCTGAGAAAAATTGGCATCGCTATAGCCAAATTATCAAGGCGTCGCCTTAAATAAAGCCATGTTCTTTCTAGTATATATAATAATTATTTCATATATGTATAATGATGACAGGGTTAGTATTTTAGCTACTTTAAATTGTTCCCTGAGAGATTCATTTCTCTTCATATTGTATATTGCTCGTACTGCCCTTTTCTGTAGAATAAATATAAAATCGATGTCTGCAGCTGCTCCCCACAATAGAAGTCCATATGACATCACACTATGAAAATACGAAAAATATACTAATTTAGCTGTGTCAACGACTGTAAGCTGGCGAATTTTTCGAACGGCAAAGGCAGCGGAGCTTAATTTATCTGACAGACTTTCAATATGCCGACCCCATTGAAGCCCAGAATCTAATTTTATTCCTAGAAAGGTTGTCATTTTCTCTACATCAATTTGTATATTATCTATTTTTGCTAGTGAATTTACATGTTTTACATTTGGCAACGAGAATCTAATGCACTTAGTCTTACTAGCATTTAAAACCAGATTGTTGGTATTAAACCAATCCCGGACTTTGTTTAATGTGTTATTAACATGTATTAAATCACTATCCGTGCGACAAACTTTAAATAGTAGAGATGTATCGTCAGCGAATAGAACGGCTTCTGCGTATCTATCTATCATAAATGGTAAGTCGTTAATATATGCAAGAAATAGAAAAGGACCCAAAATAGAACCCTGAGGTACCCCTATTTCGATGTTTCACCTAGATGATAGAGAATCTCTAATTACAACTTTTTGAGTCCTGTCAGACAAATACGACTTAATGAGATCTAATGAATGATCGCTGATGCCGTAGAATTTAAGCTTTGCAATGAGTATTTTATGATCGACACAGTCAAATGCTTTAGAAAGGTCACAAAATATCCCTATAACATCTTGTGACCTCTCCCAAGTATCTAGTATTAAAGATATTAGGTTAGCACCAGCACAAGTTGTTGATTTTCCTTTGGTAAATCCATACTGACGGTTGTGAAATATTTTAAATTTATTAAAATGTACCAATAATTGGTCAAGTATAATTTTCTCAAATATTTTACTTAACGATGGCAAAATAGAAACCGGTCTATAATTGTTAGGATCTGTCTTACACCCTGACTTAAACAAGTGTATTATTTTACTGACTTTCATAAGGTCCGGAAAAGTTCCACTTTTGATACTACTGTTAAATACGGCTGCTAATATTGGCGCAATGTTATCTATAGTAGGTGCTAGCACTTTGACTGATAGACCCCAAGAATCTTCTGTGTTTTTAATTTGAATCATTTTAAATGCTTTTTTCACATCAATCTCATTAATCGTCTTAAATTTCAATTCTTCGTCTATGGATACATTAACATTATCTTTTAAGTAACCTAGCGCTTTCTCAGTGGATAGTGTAAGACCTTTGGTAATATCATGAGGTACACGAGTAAAGTATTTCTCAAAATTTTGAGTGATTTCAAATTTGTCCGAAATTAGATTGTCATTGATTTTTAGAATTATTCCCTCATCATTATATTTATGTTTACCAGTTTCTGTATTAATTACTTTCCAAGGAGCTTTGATTATGTTTTTTGAATTAATTATGTTACTACGGATTTTATTAGATTTCGCTTGTATCGAACAGTTTTTAAAGATTTTAGAATATCGTTTTACGTAATTAAGAAATGATTCGTCTGTACAGTACGCTTTTTTATCATATAGCTCATAAGGTGTGTCCCTACTTTTCCTTAGTCCTTTAGTGGCCCAGTCGTTGAATACGGGTTTGCCTATCGTCATATGGCGTTTTTTAAAGATTTTATTAAATTCTTTTAAAATGTTGTCTAAAAGGTTACTGAACAATATATCTGGGTCGTTGTCAAATTTAATAATTTGTGGCAGTATGTTGTCTATTCTTTCCTTAAATATTGTCAATTTTTTATCCGTAATAGGTCTAATTTGAATCTTTACTGATTTATTTTGTTTTTTTTCCTCTAATTTTACTATAAGTGCTTTGTGGTCTGATAATACACCACTTATAACCTTCTTATCCACAACGTTACTATTTGTCATAAAATTATCAATGCATGTTGCAGATGTAGGTGTAATCCGCGTAGGTTCCTGAAATAGGTGTACCAAATTAAATGATTTAAATAAAGCTAAAATATTATTTTTGTGTATTGATTCAATCAAAATATCAACATAGTCCCCACAAACAACGATTCGTTTATTACAGTTAAATAATTTAGATAAAATAATCTCCATTGTAGATAAAAATTCATAAAAATCAGAAGACGGAGGTCTGTAAACGCATAAAAATAAATAATTATCTATTTCTGCACATGCCATTTCACAAATTCTTTCCACGGAGCAATTCTCAATATCTCTACGTTGTTTATATTTGATTCCATTTTTTATTAGAATTAAACATCCTCCTCCTTCCGCACTTACCCTATTGTACACACTAGCTATTTCGAAACAATTAATATTAAATTGCATTTTGCTTTGTTTCAGCCAGGTTTCCGTAAAACATAATATATCTATTTTATGTTTATCTATAAGTAATTCAACATCTAGTATTTTGCCAGAGAAGCGGTTTACATTTAGGTGTACTATTGTTATGCAGTTATAATTGCAGTGCTTGTTTTAATCATAAGTTTAAATTTTGAATATTTTGTACATTAGTATCGTTAACAAAATTTGGGTCGTTGATATTATTAGTCATTCTAGGTAAAATCCTATTATTAATATTAAATGCTAACAAATTAGCTATGTGTCTTAAATATTTTTTTGACAGATATGAAGAATCTGGTGTCAGTGTAAAGTTCCTAATAAACTTATTAGTATCAAAAAAAGTAAAAACATCACTATGATGCCATATTAATTTATTTAATAAGTTATTAAAATAATAGATTTTACTATTCTATTTCTGAGATAGTGATACAGAATATGGTAAAGCACAGTAAATATGTTTTTAGCATGTACAGTTTTCAGCACTTCAAAACCTTCAATTAATTCTTGTTTTGTCAATTTTAAGCTGTTACCAATAAATATTACAATCGTGGTATGAGAATCAGTACAAATTTACTTAACATTTTTAATGATATCAATAAAAGAACATCCTGGAGTACAATAGTTTACTATCTGACCCTTTACATAGCTATGCAACAATGATCCAAGACCTTTTCCAATAGAGTCTGAAAAAACCATTGTTTTCGATGATATATTATCGCTATTTTTGTAAGAGATTTTGCTTTTCCTCCAGTCTCGGAGAGGGCAAAGACTTAGACTTTTCGCTAGAGTGTATTATATTACATGAGCATAATTGTTTTTGTTGTAATGAATCAAAACGATCAGCATTATATTGACCTAAATTTATCAGTTCAGTCAAAGAACCAATGTAACCTTTTATTTCATTTAGTGCTAGCTCATATTTTAGCGTTATATTTCATAGTGAATCCTCTAGAGACAGGATGTTCGAGTATAGCTGCTGTGTCTCCCTCTCATATTCGCGCAAGCACTGGTTAATTTCATTTTCAAGGTCTTTTGTCTGATTAATCAAACTAACATTAGTTTTGCGCAATTGCGTAGCATTTAACCAGTGCTTCTGCTTTTTACATATTTTCATCGGAAACTTCAATTTTGATGACTGAGAGATGGAAGTTTGATAGACGACGACGACGGAGACGGCAAAATTTTGAAAATCGGTTCACAAACGACGGAGTCATCGTTGAACATAAGTAATTAAAAAAATGAACACCTCCTCCGTTACGGAAGTCGGTTAAAAATTTAGCCTATGTGCTAATCCAGGATATCAGCTATCTCCTTGTAAAATTTTGTCGAAATCGCTCCAGCCGTTTAAGCGTGAAGAAGTAATAAACATACAAACTCAACACAAAATATGAGCTAGCGAACTGAGGTGGTGAGGTGAGGTGAGGTAAATATTAAAAACAAAATATGAGCTAGCGAACTGAGATTGAATGCCCCCCCCCCCCCCCCCCCGTCATAAAGTACTTCCGCGGTCCCTCAACTATGACTGCCTCTCGCCAACATTAGCGCACCTTTGCCAAAGAATATATACACTACGCGAACCTTTGCGTCAACACCTCCCACCTGCGGAAGCGGAGATCTGCGTACTAGACATAGGTCATTATTTTCGCTAATATAAATCTTATTACAAAGTAATAAGGTGTTTTATTGTTTTCATTCTGTTCCCAATTAAATAATCTACCATAGACAACATTCAATCCTTCAAAATTAGCGGCGCCAAAATTCGAAAAATTTGAAAAAAATTTGAAAATTTTCAAATTTAACGAATTTCACGAAAACATCGGAAAAATTTTATAAACGCATTCGCGCGCGTTCCGCATGGTAGAGGCTGTTGTTATTCAACATGACTATTGACTGTGTGATATGAGCCGGGGCACAGAGAACGGCAGGCGGCTAGTAGTTCTGCACGGCGCGGCGGCGGCGTCGAAGTGTTTGGTGTCGGGGTCGTACTTGTCGCAGAACGCCTTGTACTCGGCGGGCACGTTGTCGCGCGCACGTCCTTGAGGAGAAAAATAGTACACGCACCATGGGCAGTAAATAAGAAAGCCTCAGATCACAAGGCACAAAAAGGCCTTCTTCAACGACCGGCCGGTCTCCCTCATTTCCGGGAGGGACCGGATTTTCACCACGATAAGGGAACTTTCCAACTATAGGTACTCAATATTTACGTAACCACACTGCCTCGTCGGCGGACATACCTTGCTTGTGTATGCAAAGTTTTACTCCTATTGTGATGTAATATTTAACAATAAATACAAACAATTTAAATCGTGTTTTCCCAGGCCGGCCATGTGCGAGTCAAAATCGCGCACGAAGGGCTTCAGTATTATGTACCTAACACCTAAAACGTAGGACAGGCAGTGAATCCCGGATAATAGTCTTCCGTTTCTAACTTTTTGATACCGAACCCTAAAAACTAAAAGATATATTATGTAAAAAAAAAATTCAATGTCCAACTAAGCAGAGGATATAAAGTGGTAATCATCGAAAAAATACTGTTTAATTTAGTAAAATATTTTAACAATCTAGATAGTTGAAGTTTGTGCTGAGTTTTGATGTATTAATGTGAAATATTTTAGTCAAAAACAGAGAACAATGTAGTTACGTGTTTGAGGCTATTCTAGCGACAAAAATTTTAATGAAAAATGTGTAAAATGCAATTTGCTCAAAATACCGTCTCTAAAAATATTTTTAATGGACGGTATAAATATGGTCTAACTTTAATTCAATTTTTGTAGGTTTATTGTTCTAAAAGGTAAGCGAGATTTCTTTTTTTTACACTACATTTATTTTTATATAGTATCGTATCCAAAAATATATGAATTATAATTGTAAATAGCTTTAAGATTTAATTACTTACTTTTTGAATTTATTACTGTAATTTTGATATTTTGACACAATACTGGTTTCTTAGCAGACAGATAAAGGTCGTAGTTGACGGCGAATGCTCGGAAACTCAGTCTGTTGATACTGGTGTCCCTCAGGGCTGTGTGCTATCGCCTAATCTATTCTTACTGCATATCAATGACATGTTGCAGACCAGCGGCATTCATTGCTATGCGGATGACAGTACAGGTGATGCTGTATATACCGGCTCCCCCTATATTTCTCGGCAAAATGTCACTGAGAGTCGAAACGAACTTGTGTCTAAGGTGGAGAATTCATTGGAGAAGGTCTCTGAATGGGGTAGACGTAACTTGGTCCAATTCAACTCCGCCAAGACACAGGTCTGCGCGTTCAACACTAAAAAGTCAGCAATGGTCGTATGTCCTCGTTTCAAGGGCAAATCTTTAACCATCTCCCCTAGCATTGAGATACTTGGCGTCAACATATCGAGCGAAGTCCAGTTCCGATATCATCTAGAGGGTAAGGCCAAATTAGCCTCGAAGAAGCTTGGTGTTCTTAACAGAGCGAGACAGTACTTCAGTCCGAACCAACGCCTACAACTCTACAAGGCGCAGGTTCGGCCTCATATGGAATATTGTTTTCATCTCTGGGCAGGGGCGCCAAAATATCAACTGCTCCCTCTGGATCGTATCCAACGAAGGGCCGCTCGAATTGTTGACTGCCATAGTGTTTCAAACAGCTTGGACCCCTTGGAATTACGCCGAGATGTAGCTTCACTCTGCATCTTCTATCGGTTGTATCACGGGGAGTGCTCTGAGGAATTGTTCGGAATCATACCACCTGCAACTTTTCGCCATCGTCCCACGCGAAAAACATACCATCCTCATCACCTTGATGAGTGGCAGTCTTCCACAGTGCATTTTTCGCGTAACTTTCTGCCGCGCACTGTAAAACTCTGGAATGAACTGTCACCAGCAGTTTTTCCGGACCTATACGACCTGCAAACCTTCAAGAAAAGAGCATATTCCCTCTTAAAAGGCCGGCAACGCACCTGCAGCTCTTCTGATGTTGTGAGTGTCCATGGGCGATGGTAGTTGCTTACCATCAGGTGACCCGTTTGCTCGTTTGCCCCCTTATTTAATAAAAAAAATAAATAAATAAACAATACCGACTATTTTACTTATTTTAATGAATTTTACTTATTTTGACTTCTAATGGATATTTTAATAGTAATTTAATAATTATGGACTTTGTTTTGTATTTTTCTTGAGTTTTGCATGCCACCCAGATGGCAGAATGTTTAGAACAGTATTTTATAATTTGAAGACCTGTGTTATGCACTACATTCTTGCAATAAATATATTTCATTTCATTTCGTTTCGTTTAGTTTCGTTTCGTTTCGTTTCGTTTCGTATCGTTTCATGTCATTTCATTTTATTTCATTTCATTTTTTTACAATATACGTTCAATACACATGTACCTAATGTAATATTTTATGTAACTATATTTTGTGACGTTGTACTTATTTTACCTTTTTATTTACTTAAAGGACGAAACAAAATGAAAATGATCATAGTCCTCATGTTGTTCGGTATGGCAGCTGCCTACACCGATATGGATGACACACTGAGCGTGGAAGACTTGATCAAAGACAAGCCGAGGTTCCAGGGCGAGGTGAACTGCTTTATGGACAAGGGGCCCTGCACGCAACAGTACATGAATTACAAAAGTAAGAATTGCTGTGTTTGATTATGCTATAGTCAGATATACTATAAGGAGGAAATATGTTTCTTTTGGAATGTTTCTTTTAGAACAAAGTTCCTTATCGCGCGTTGCGAAAGGGGGCTAGACGGAAAAAGTTGTAACGACACGATACAAAAGTGTCGGTATGTTACAACTATAGCAAAATCTCTTCTCTCTCTGTCTCTCTCTCCCTCTCAAGTTTTTTTTGCGTGTAATGTGTGTTGTACATTACCTTTTTGTACATATATGAAATAACTTCCTTCCATCCGGGTGTCCCTTGACACCTCTTATTCAAGTTTATTTGTATTAATATTTTTTGATAGCAATGGACAATGACCATGTGGTTTATAGAGTAGATGCAAGAAAGGATATTTTTACACCGTGAAAAAGTGATATTTACATGGTATTTTTCTTCTAGATGTACAGAGGTGCGAGAAACTTTGACATCAGATAAGCTCAGACTTACTCAGACTAAAATAAAGAAGAAAGTATTGAAAAATATATTTAAAATTTTTGTAATTATATAAGTAAATCAAGTAAGCTTACTGACACTTACTGATTTGTAACCTAACCTCTTTAAGCTCCTACTTTAATTTTCAAACCTCGCCATTTAAGTTAACATGAAAGCTAGAAACGCTCCATAATCCATTCCACTTGAGTTTATATCATTGACGCTCACGTGCAAATGGAACGGGAAAACCACGGTCGTGAGCGTTATCGTTATAGGTGCTTAGTGGAACGCACCTACAGCCTCAATCGACAGATCACTAATAATTATTAATATTGACTTGACAGTCAACCAACTACCGTCAGGGCGCATTTTCATTAGTCGTCAACTCGTGCGGTATACAGCATACGGGGAGCCTGTGACAACTAATGGCGCATTTTGATTGGTCGTGGCATGCATTTTAGAAATCTCCCGCACCCCGCATGCGGGCCCTATCGACCAGTGAAAATGCGCCATCAGGTTTTCTATTTGCCGATGAATCGATTTCTCTGATGTCAAAATGTATGGGATTAGGACGCATTTTCATTAGTCGTTAACTCGTGCGGTAGGTATAAAGCATACGGGGAGTCTATGACAACTATTGGCGCATTTTGGTTGGTCGTGGCATGCATTTTAGAAATCTCCCGCACCCCCCATGCGGGCCTTATCGACCAGTGAAAATGCGCCATTAGACAGGGCCGGATTTAATTAATTTTTTGAGTATAGGCCACTTTTTTGCCACACGCATACGTACGAACTCTGCCGCCATCCTAGGACGCTGCCGCCCCCCCTAGGACGCCATAGGACGCTGCCGCCCATAGGCCATGGCCTGTACTGCCTATACAATAAACCCAGAGCACATTGCTAAGGGTCTACACAGACAGACCGCATTTCAACTGCAATCCAACCGCAAATTGCAGTTCAAGTGCGGTTTGTATGCAGTTGACACGACTGCAATACGACTGCAATAGAACTGCAAACTAAACGCGCAGTCGGATTGCAGTTCAGTTGCAGTTGACGTGCAGTCGTGTGAACTGTTTGGTTTGCAGTTCAATTCAGTCGTATTGCAGTCGTGTCAACTGCATTCAAACTGCACTTGAACTGCAATTAGCGGTTGGATTGCAGTTGCAGTGTAGACCCTAAGTGTCACGGCACATACTTGAAGCGTTATGTATAATTCCATACATTTTAACTTCGCTATCGAAACTAGCGAATTCTTTGACTAAGGGTTAACGCGTGTCTTTTTAAAATCTCAGAAGTAGTGTGCGCGTTACGCTCTAGAGTTAAGGTTGAATTTGTTACGTTCAGGTTTCGCAAGTCGCTTTGATGCACTTCGACTTGGCGCTAGTATAAATTGACCTTAGGTCAAGTCTGAGTTTTCGTTTACAGAGCACTTACTGGAAGTAGTGGGCGACGGGTGTCGCGAGTGCAACGACCGCGAGCGCCACATGTTCCGGGTGTTCCTCAAGGGTCTGCGCGACAACCTGCCCGCCGAGTACAAGGCGTTCCGTGACAAGTACGACCCCGACAACAAACACTTCGACGCCGCCGCCGCCGCCGTGCAGAACTACTAGCCGCCTGCCGCGCCCCGTGCCCCGGCTCATATCACACAGTCATGTTTCAAGTAACAACAGTCGTAGTATGTGGCTAGATATGAGTCTGGACCGTAGTCTAAGTAGTGATAAAATACGTTGTAAGATTAATAAATGTTATGTTGCAGACGGCTCTGTTTATTTTTCATAGTTTACTGGTTTCAAAAAAGATACACTAATTGTTGGTTCAGGTTTAAAATCAAACCAATCATAATGACTTTATCATTGTTCTGTCACTGCTGCTTTCAGTGATGACTGGTGACACTACCTGTATTCCGTCACAACTGTGGGCCATGGGACACTTCATTTGGACCACAGTTAGTAGTTACCAGTATTTTGTAGTTGTCATTCAGATTTTGTTAGCTAGGTACTACGAGTATTACATTTCCATTTCCTATGTACAGAAAGCGCTACATGCTAGACAGTAGACAACGGCAAAATATTATAATTGTATCTAAAATTTCACATTCCAAATTAATTAACCCTTAATAAGGCACTGGGAACTATTTTCCCACCCGATCGATCTTGCTAAAATTCCGAATATTTTTGAAATGGCAACCTTTTATGTTTTTTTTTTACACAAATAGAATCTTAGATAATTACAACATTATCTTAGTAGCAACCCAGCCCTTTCAAGTGTCAAGTGTCAATGTCAGAATCAAATGTATGTCAGCTTTGAAAAAATTGTGCGATTTTCACATAATCGAGACATAAAGAAGGACGACCACTGCCCATACATAGGCTGACCTGTCAAACTCTTTTTTTATTTTACTGTGTATAATAATAAAACTGATAAATACAGACACCTTATGCACGCAATTTAACATGTGCATAGTATGATTTAAATTGGCAGTCAGGAAAATAAGTTATTTGCAAAAATAATTTGGGGGTCATATCACATATGTCATATACACTTTGCCAGTTGACACTCATAAGGCGAACATTACACGTACGGTAGGCGTCCATTATACGGTACGTTTTGCTGTCAGTTTTACCACAGTCATGGCTGTGACTGTTGAATAACGTCAGTCAGTCGTCTATAATTATCTTGCGTGAACACGTGTATTTCTTTATGAAGTTTTGCGTTTGACTGACAATCAGTCGGAATGAGTGTGTAATGTGGATTTAATTTCAACATTCACTCACCAACAGTCAAACGAAAGTCATGATTGATGGAATTGACTGATCAGGGCATGCCGCATGACCGTCTAATAGACGCCATACAGTCATGAGTCATGACTGATCAGTCCAAATCAGAATCCAGGGACGGAGCTATACTAGGAAGCGAGACAGACCTATCAGTCCATCTCTAATCAATCATTGAATCACTCAATCCGGATTGACAGTCATGACTGTACCTACTACCTACATGTAATATGCGCCTCTCAACCAAGAAACATATAAGCCCTAGGGCTGGTCTATAATTAATCTGCGTGCTTGCTATTTAGCGAGCACTTTTATATCGATCGAGTTATCATCTAAATCTAAATTAATCCATGGTTAGCAATTTAGGAAAAATACTGCAATCTTTGAGTACACACAGCTACACATCAAGTTATCCACGCGATCACTCTGTGCTGTTACGATAAGAACGATTTTGCAATGAGACGGGATAACTTGACCTGTGGCCCCGTGTGTACAACCAACAAAGTAATACTTGAAACAGGGTATTACAAAACTAAAAAAGGGGTGGAAAATAATTGAGATAAAGATAAATAAAACAAGTACTTAGTTCTTTTTTAATTTATTTTTATTCAATGTCTCTCACAATCACATCGTCTAAAAATGTAGCCGGAGGTACAATATTATCTTGGTGTCTGGCCCAGCCCAAATACCACACTATAGACATGACGTGGGCGCAGCATCCAACCGTGCGCCTTCCTACTAAGCAACTACAGCAATACTCGATAATGCCTTCCCTTCCATCAACATTATTTTCAATTAAAATATAGACATAATACTGACGTCGGCCAACATGCCTGGACTTAATTCTTGCTCGGATTAATGAATTTTCCCCACTGCCTCTAAGATGATACCGATGAACATCAAATACTTCCCTACTAACTTCAATAATGTATATGCCTTGGGGACGAATATGCTCAGCATAATATGACCGTGCAAGTCGTATTTGATATGTTCCCAATGCGAATAATATTGTTACGTGCTAGGGTTCGAGGATTCGGAGAGAAAGACCTGGTGACTCTCTTGAAGACTTTATTCACAAACACTAGCTCACACAAATCACTAAGTCCAAACACTAAGCACTAAATCCAAATCACTGAGCACTATCACTGTCCTAGGTCGTAGCCGAGTCGTTAGTTCACTATCACAATCACTCACTATTGATCACTTGTTTTCACTTTTGAAGTCGCCTTGATGATCGCTCGGATCGAACTGCCCCGACTGCCGGCTTGTTTACCTTTTATATGGCCCACTTCGCCTTCTGGAACGTTCTATTCTGGGTTGTTTACGTAAACACGCAATTCACATAAACAAGGGTCGGGCTTTTCTAGAAGGTACGCGCAACTGTCGCGCGCAGGTAAACAACTGCCCGTATCCGTAACACTACTCCCCTCTTAGAGATGCTCGTCCCGAGCATCGTTGTTACTGCCATGATAGCGCGCCAAACGGTCTATGTGTACCACTTTGAATGTGCCTCTTGGTGGCTTTTGAATCCTGTAAGTCACATCATTCAATCGGGTAACCACTTTATATGGGCCGTCCCACTTGGTCTGCAACTTTGGAGATTTCCCTTTTCGGCGAGTTGGGTTATGCAGCCATACCAGTGACCCTTCTTCGAAGCCGCTCGTGTTCGATCTCCGGTCGTATCTGGTCTTCATGTTCTCACTTGACTGTAACCCATTTTCCCGAACCATGGCGTGTATGTAGTGCATCTTTTCCCTTAAATCACAGACATAGTCTTGTACGGTCTTTGGTTCCCCCGGTGACGCTCCTGTCAAGAGGTCTATTGGTATTCGTAGTTCTCTACCGTAATTGACATAAGCCGGGGTAGCTTTTATGCTCTCGTGCTCGGCGGTACGGTACGAGAGAAGGAAGAGTGGTATATACTTGTCCCAATCCTTTTGTCTGTCATCTACCAATTTCGCCAAATGCCTCTCTAGAGTCTGGTTAAATCTCTCAACCATTCCATCAGACTGTGGATGGTACGCGGTGGTCCTCGTCTTATGCATTCCCAAAATTCTGCACACTTCCTGGAAGACCTGCGATTCGAAGTTCCTGCCCTGATCGGAATGGATTTCGAGAGGCACACCAAAGCGAGATATTACTTCTTCGACTAGCTTAGAAGCAACCGTTGTAGCTTCTTGGTTTGGTATGGCGAACACTTCGGGCCATTTGGTGAAATAGTCCATGACGACCATAAAGTACTTGTTTCCCGATTCCGTCACGGGAAATGGCCCAGCTACGTCAACTGCAATTCGTTCCCACGGTGCCCCAACGTTATACAACCGCAGGTTCCCACGGCTCCTGGTCTGTGGTCCCTTCACTGCAGCGCAAGTAGTGCATTTGCGGCACCAATCCTGTACATCATCTCGACAATGCAACCAGTAGAATCGTTCTCGCACTTTTGTTAACGTCCTCTTAACACCTAGATGACCTCCTGATACGCCATCGTGTATTTCACGGAGAACATCCGGTACTCTCGTTCTTGGGACAACTATCTGAAGATGGAACTCTCTGCCGTTAGTCTTCTCCCATTTTCGGTAAAGTATTCCATTTTGAAGTATCAGACTGTCCCATTGCGCCCAGTACGCCTTAGTGACAGCGCCAGTGGGTGCAACCTCACTCCAGATTGGTTTTTCGTCACCTCGTTTCTTCCATGTGATGATGTGCCGTAGGTCGTCATCTGTTTCTTGAGCCTTCCTCATAGCATCATTCTCCCATGGACCCAAAGGACTTGTTTTCGTTAACTTTAATGTCACTTCATTAGATTCCTGCTTAACACAGTGTTTGCAGTCTTCTGAACACGGCCTTCGTGAAAGTGCGTCGGCGTTCCCATGCGCCTTTCCGCTGCGGTGTTCCGTCTTGAAGTCGTACTCCTGGAGTTGTTCAATCCATCGAGCTACTTGGCCTTCTGGGTTCTTGAATTGCAGTAGCCACTTCAAGGCTGCGTGATCAGTTCGCAGTAAAAACTGTCTGCCGATGAGATATTTGCTGAAATGTTGTAGCGTCTTTATGACAGCCAAGAGTTCTCTTCTTGTCACACAGTAGTTTCTCTCTGGCTTAGATAAAGATTTGCTGAAATATGCAATTACAACTTCTCTTTCACCCTGTTTTTGAGATAACACCCCTCCAATGGCCGTGTTGCTTGCGTCCGTGTCGACTATAAACTGACCTTCAGGTTGTGGATACCCCAGGATTGGTGTTTCACACAGATGTTTCTTCAGTTTCTGAAAGGAATCTTCAGAAGTCTCGTCCCAAATAAACTGTCGTTTATCCTCTGTCAGCCGATGTAATGGCTTGGCTATCTCCGAGAATCCCTTAACAAAACGCCTGTAGTAGGAGCATAGGCCGAGAAATGCCCGCACTTCGGTTTTTTTCTTAGGGGTTGGCCAATTTTGAACTGCTTCCAGTTTCCCCGGGTCCGTCTGGATTCCATCACTGGAGATAACATGGCCGAGATAGTTGACCTTACTCCTGAATAAGCGACACTTTTTCGGATTCAGCTTTAACTTGGCCCCCTCTATTTTGGCGAAAACTCGTTCTAAGTTTCGCAAATGGTCCTCGAAGTCGCGGCCAACAATGATGACGTCGTCCAAGTAGACTAAGCAAGCCTCTCCAACTAAGCCTGCCAGTACACACTCCATGAGTCGCTCAAATGTGGCAGGTGCGTTGCACAATCCAAAGGGCATGACGTTAAACTGCCATAAACCTTTACCGGTGGAGAAAGCTGTCTTCTCCTTGTCTTTTGGATGAATTTCCACCTGCCAGTATCCAGATTTCAGGTCCAGGGTCGAGAACCATTTCATGCCACTCAAGGTATCCAGAGTGTCGTCGATTCGAGGTAATGGATAGCTGTCCTTCTTAGTGACATCATTGAGACGCCTGTAGTCCACACAAAATCTTGTGCTGCCATCTTTCTTCTTCACCAACACAACAGGTGAGCACCACGGACTTGCAGACGGTTCAATAATCTTATGCCTTCTCATGTCCTCCAAAAGGCCTTCAACTTCTTTTTCCTTTGCAATGGGTATCCGTCTTGCTCGTTGACGAATTGGGTTCTCGCTTCCGGTATCTATCCTGTGCTGAACCATCGACGTTCTTCCAAGGTCGCCTTCCTGACTGGAGAAGATATTCGCGTGGCTTTGTAAAAACTTCTTAGCTTTCATGCTCTGCGAATAAGTCAGATTACTCTTGCAGTCATCAAGTAGCTCAGTCACTATTCCATAGTTGCTGCTGTTGGCTGAGTCTGAGCCTGTGATCGAACTACACTTTCTCATCCAGACAACTTCCTCGCACTTTCCAATGACGTCACCTTTGTTCAAGCAGATCTCGCGATCACCAAGATTCAAAACCCTGACCACAGCGTTACTGCTTCCACTAACAAGGGTTCTCGCCGTCATCAGTTTTTGCGCTGATGTCTTGGTAGGTGTGTCTTCGATCAACACGCATCTGTTTGACTTCTTCTTTCCAGCTGGCGGTAGTTTCACCAGCACTCTAGCTTCCGCTCGTCCAGGTATAATGACTTCCTTTACACATGCGACTTTCCCGCAGGCGCCTCCAAGGATGAAAATTTCTTCTTCGCCACACTTGAAAACTCCGTCAGCGACATTAATTCTGCAGTTGTACTTCTTCATGAAATCCAAACCCAAGATGCAATCATCCATAATCTCAGCCACGATAACGTCATGAGGGTATGAGTAACCCCCTACATTAATCGTAACTGACATTTCTCCCAGGACGGGTATTGGCTGACCGGAGGCAGTAAGGAGCCGACAGTTAATTCTCCTCTTGTGTCTTCTTGCGGCTTTTACCAGATTTGGGTTCACTATCGTTCTAGAGGCTCCTGTGTCTAGAGTCATTTTGCAATCCGTCCTGTTAATAGTCCCCTGAATCACAAGACTATTCCCGCTGCATGCTTGGGAGATAACAGTTATGGGGGCTTCCTCCGCGTCAGCCAGTACACGCCTTTTAGTCCTGGCTGAAGCTCCCTGCTTCTTCAGCTCCTCTACTTGTTGCTCGAGCCTTTTCATCCTTGCCATCTGGGTCTCCTTCTGCGGGCAGTTGAGCTGAAGATGGCCCCTCTCACCGCACTTGTAGCACATGGCTCCAAAACTTCTCTTCGTGGGGGCCTTGACCTCCTTAACTTCCTCAGAGACCTCATGGATCTTATGGGTCTGTCGTATGTCACGGCGAACAGCCTCGACCTCCAAAGCATGCGCCAATGCTTCCTTTAGCGAGGTGTGGTGACGTAGCCTCACTGCAGCTCTGACCTCGAGGTCCCTGATTCCGTCGACAAATGCTTGTACAATATTCGTGTCGACCATTTTGGAATCGGCTCCTGGGTGTGCCTTCTTGACGAGTTTTTCAATTTCCAACGCCCATTGCTGTAGTCCCTCTCCTGAGCGTTGGACTCTGTCACGAAGTTGAGCACGGAACACGTGCTTCAGGTGTCGCTCCCCGTATCTGGATTCAAGGGCCTCCATCAGGTCTTGGAACCCATTTCCTGTATGTGCTTCTAGGACCGACAAAGCTTGCCCTCTGAGCGCAACAGTGAGAGCGGTCAGGCATTGTTCGTCAGTCCATCCGTTGGCAGAAGCAACCGTCTGGAATTGCTGACGATAAGCGTTCCATGAAGTAGTACCGTCGTATGGTGGCACTTTAACTCTTGGTCCTTGTACCACTTGCACCACTCCGGTAGTTCCACTAGACACCGCCACTCCTGTGGTTTCCAGGCGCACTACTTTCTTCTGAAGTTCAGTGAGGCCGGTTTTCACATTTTCTACATCCAATCCTAACCCCGTAACTCGTTCGTCCATTACGTCGACATCTTTACGAAGCTTTGTCACCGTGTCACTGACATCCTTTATAGCCAGAAGCGCCTTTTCTTGAAGGTCCTTTTGTTGCTCTTGTGACTCTTGCATAGCGCCGAGCTTGCGGTCTTGTGACTCTTGCAAAGCGCCCAGCTTGCGGTCTTGTGACTCTTGCAAAGCCTGAATTAACTCAATTATGCTTTCCAATTGAGGGGCCGTAGAGACTACGGGCGTGGCAGGATGGATGTAGCTAGTCGACGGGGCCTGAGTGGGCGTGGCCTGGTGGGCGGAGCCAGTGGGCGTGGCCATGTCCAGAGTGGGCGGGGCCTGAGGGGCGTGGTCAGTGGGCGGGCCCTGGTGGGCGGAGCCAGTGGGCGTAGCTTCACCCGAAGTGGGTGGAGCCTGGGGGGCGTGGTCAGTGGGCGGAGCCTGGTGGGCGGGGCCAGCGGGTGGGGCCTGCCCCGCAGTGGGCGGAGCTTGGTCCCCAGTGGGTGTGGCCTCCGCAGCCCCACCTCCAACCCCTCTCTCGAAGTCGATGGCAGCAGCTCGCTGTGCCCTTGTCCTGACACTCCCCTTGAAGTCGTCTCTCGGAGTCAATGGCATCTCCAAATCCCACTTCTGACACCAGTTGTTACGTGCTAGGGTTCGAGGATTCGGAGAGAAAGACCTGGTGACTCTCTTGAAGACTTTATTCACAAACACTAGCTCACACAAATCACTAAGTCCAAACACTAAGCACTAAATCCAAATCACTGAGCACTATCACTGTCCTAGGTCGTTGTTTACCTTTTATATGGCCCACTTCGCCTTCTGGAACGTTCTATTCTGGGTTGTTTACGTAAACACGCAATTCACATAAACAAGGGTCGGGCTTTTCTAGAAGGTACGCGCAACTGTCGCGCGCAGGTAAACAACTGCCCGTATCCGTAACAATATCAATTCATTATATTCTAGACGGGGAAAGATAACATCATTATTTACTGTCATGGTTCTAAACAAGGATGCCCTTCTATTTAGATTTAGCTCACTGACCACACTTGCTAAATTATTTTGTAAGGGCATCCTTTCTCTTAAAGCATTAAGAATAGGTTCAGCATCAACTCGATCTACAAGCCGAACACCAAACTTATTTAATAAGGCAGCGGCTATTTTAAAATATGTGAACATATGTGGAACGGTTTTATTAAAATGGTCAAACCTAAAAAGCCTATAGTCTCTTTTAAAATAACCATTGACCACTTCCACTACCCATCTGCATAAGGTAACACACCTGTTCCTGTTTGCCTGGGCAGTGGTCAATTGGTGTTCGCCTTGTAGTAATGACTCTGGCATATATGTTCTATAATTACATTGTTGCAACAAGTTGATGCTGTCCCTAAATCCCCGGTCTAAAATAAATACATCATTATTTTGGAAATACTGTCGCAGTGGGGAATTTTTATCTTGGAAAAGGGAAGTCATTATATCTGCATCAGATGTTGTTGCTTTGTAAGGGCCAAAACAGTCTAGTATGTAACCATCACATGTCACCAGTAAAAATGGTTTTAATAAATTCCTATATTTATGCAAAGAATATGTGTCTTTTTGGAACATGAAATTACTGCTTTTGTTCAAAAAAATATATGTTCCATCGCAGATGATTATTGTATACAAATTATTTTCGTTATATATTCCATTAGGAATCATTAAATTATGTCTTATCAAATCATTTCGTGTTTTGTGATTTATTCCCAAATTCCTCGGTACAAAATCTTCCAACATTATATTTCGAGCATTTTTCATTAATCTTTCTAATGTTGTCCGGGGAACTTCTAATAATGTTGACAATCTGTCATTGGAATCCCCTGTACGCATTTTTATTAACATGGCTGCCAAACCTAATATTCCCCGTGGAGTTTCATGGATTCTAGGTAAAGCATTTATTAAACTAATGAAGTTTTCTTTTATCAACCCTAACCAATATCCAAACAAATGTTCATCAATTTGTTGCACTGACTCTAAACTAGAAAAGTCTAGATAGGGTTTGTATGGGCTTAAAAGTGAAAAAATGTGCTCAATTTGCTCAGCCGTAAAACTTGTCACTGTATTTGGAGCATCATACAGAGTGTCCCAAGAATTTCGCTGTAAATGGTCAGTGCATATTCGTGCTAGCACAGGCACATAATATTTATAAGTATGGAATAAAGTTTTACGAAGGGGATTGGACACTGTGTGTAGGTTTGTAACACTTTCACATTGAGCAAATATACAGCGTGATGCCGTGTTTGGAGCTCGCCTGTAATGTAGTAATGTAACTGTACTTGAATCAGCATGATGAGCTGTGTGTGGACGCTCTGTAGGTATGGGATTCACTTCTACATTTTGCTGAGGTTCATCGGCAACTGGAGGCATTTCTTGAGGAGTTTCATAATGAATTTCCACATTCAAGTCCCTTTCCTCATCAATGTGTTGATTCCGGGTTGCTTGTCTACTAGCATGCATCCAGCATGCATGACAACAGCGGTCGTGGTGTGAAATCTGAAACAATAAAAAGAGAATATGAGAAATGGTTTAAAATGGATCTGCGACAGGACTACTATGCATTCCACAAGTTAATAATAATATAATTAACTAAACATTTTTCTTTTTTACACACATTTTTTTCTATTCAATGAGTACCCGAATCATCAGAGCGTTGATATGAAACTGCAATCCGATGCTCAGTATAAAAGTAATTTACAAGCTAAATACTAACCTGACGAGGCGCTATTCTGTTTTCAATAATCTGTATCACCGTAAGATTCTGGCCTGAACGTTCGAGGAGATTTGAGTGACTTTGCCGATTAGCCACTGATCGCCCACATATTAAACAGACTTGTTGGTGGCCATAACGAGAAGAGCCTGCACCAAGATCACATCCATCTTCTGTGTGAATTCGAGAATTCACAGACTGAATAGCCAAGTTGTAGCATTCATTGCAGACATAGTCTTCTTCAGTAATCTATAAAAATACAACGTTTGATTACTACTAGGCATACACAAGTATTATTTTTATAAATAATAGCAATTATTCTTTTTTAATTGATACAGTCTTATACATAATGCTTCCTATAAAAGATATTATAATGTATACCTAAAATATAAATAAAAAATATTGTTAACTTTTTCTAACTGTAAGACTTTTGTACCTATAAGACTATGTACTTATTTAAAAAATCATTAGTTTATATTTCTTTAGAAAAAAAATGTACTTACTATGAGTGGAGCAACCCATGTCGTAAATACAGAGATAACTCTTATATCAAGCTGCAAAACGTGATGCGAATGAGCAGCGTTGCAAGTATTGAGACGTATATTGCAGTTAATACAAAATACGCCTTGCATTAGCGGCGGTCTACCCGATTCCATACCGATGAATGTCTTGCAAGTTGCACTCAATGCATCAAAAACCAAATCAAGAAGCACAAATCGGAGTCCATATAACACAAGCCAAAGAAATCGCGTACGTAAGGTTCGGAGTCCGGGGTGCAAGCAAAGGTCGCCAGAATTGGATATCGCCAAAGAGGGTAATCGCACAGTAAACATCGACACAAAAGCAAACGAAGGACTGCAAAAGATCCTTCAAATCACAGCGAACGTTGCAGTTTTGACACTTCGGTTTTTTAATGTACGGGCAAAGGCATTAGCCCAATGCCCATACAGCCACTTTTAAAATATTTTTCAATATACATTTTATATATTTATTAAGGACCCCTTTTTCACACAACTTATGCAATCTATGACTTTTTAGGTGGTACTGTATTTATGTAGAAATAAGAAAATCCAACTTAAAAGCGCTGGGTGTTGCTAACATTACAAGTTTTAATATAATATAAAATAAACAAAAAAAAATTGTAACTTTTTTTCCTTACTGCAGATTTTTGTGTTCTTTTATTCTTTAAATCAGATAAAAATATGCTTTTTGTGGCACTTTATTACTTCGTTATACATTTTACTAACTGTCAAACTTTTGACAGGTCAGATATGGACATCCTTCTTTACAAAGTTTGTTCAAAAAAGATTCTGGTAAGTAGATAATTGATTTGTTATGTACTAATTTATTATATTCTGTGTGGCTTTGTTATGATTTTCAGTGCAAAAACGTAGTGTTTATGTGGTTTTGATTCATTTGAAATATATGCTTGCAAATGGGAAAATATTTCCCATTGTCCATTAGCAACTTCATTTTGCATCACTAATCACTATATATAAAAAAATGGGCATTTATTTTTGTCAACTTTTTAGTTTTGTCAATTATTAGGGTTCCGTACCCAAAAGGTAAAACGGGACCCTATTACTAAGACTTCGATGTCTGTCTGTCCGTGTGTCTGTCTGTCCGTCTGTCTGTCCGTCTGTCTGTCTCCAGACTGTAACTCAAGAACGGTGATAGCTAGAGAGATAAAATTTTCACAGATTATGTATATCTAATGCTGCTATAACAACAAATACCAAAAACAAAATAAATTAATTATTTAAGGAGGGCTCCCATACAACAAACGTGATTTTTTTGCTATTTTTTGCTCGATATAAATGATGGCAATAGATAGGCACCTGAAATATTCACAAAATACTTAATTGTATTTATACTTTAATAATTATGAATAAAATTTTAATGAAATTTATTTATTTCATAAATAAGGGGGGCTCCCATACAAAAAACAATTTTTTCTTATTTTTGTTCTATAATGGTACGGGACCATTCGGGCGCGAGTCCAACTTGCACTTGGCCGGTTTTTTCAGTTTATTTTAAATTTTTATTTTCAATTGTTTTAGATAATGTCTTCAAAAAAAACATATTGAATGACAAATCTCTTGAAAATATAATAGAAAATCTTTCTGATTTATCGGACATCTATACTGATGATGATGATATTTATGACGATTGCCTGATAAGTCCAACGGATTCATTTTACGATACAAATCCAGAAGACTTATTAGAAAGACGTTTAGAGGAAATGTTTGGTAAACCAAGTTTAGATCCCATACCAAATGATGCTCCAAACAAAGAGGAGATGCCTACATCCTCACTCTTAGAAATTTTACAAGGCCCTTCAACATCCAGTCAAGGTGCTTCTGTCTCATCACCACCACATACTACGTCTTCTTTGCTTTTGCCAACTAACCCAACAAGAACAGCTTCTGCACATGCTTCACCATCTTTGCTTTTGTCGAATGAACCAACGGGACCGGTTTCTAACGACCAACACACCCCTGCAAGACCCGCTATTAGAATTGAGAGAATAGAAAGGATCAACAATAATCCTCGTGAGTGGAAAATTGATGAACATATTCACAGAATTCCAGACTTTGCTAATAAAATGATACCTCAGTCAATCTTTACCCACAAAACACAACCAATAGATGTATTCAACAATTTCTTTCCGAGATACCTTATAACGAAAATTACCGAAGAGACCAATAAATATGCTCGCCAAAGAGCGAGCAGAAACTGGTCTGACGTAACAGACGACGATATAACTGCCTATTTAGGTATATTAATTATGATGGGACTTAATCCATTACCTAATATGGATTATTACTGGTCAACAGATCCATTCTATAATAATCCAGAGATATCTAGAATTTTTACACTAAAACGATTTAAGAAAATAACTGAAAACTTACACTTAAATGACAACTCTCTAGCGCCTTCCAGAAACTCCCCTAACTTTGACAAATTGCACAAGTTAAGACCATTTATAGAAGAACTAAATAACATTTTTCAGAAACAAACTACTAACTCGAGTGTTCAATCCATAGATGAAAGTATGGTGAAATTTAAGGGGCGATGCTCTTTAAAACAGTATATGCCGAAGAAACCGATTAAGCGTGGATATAAGGTGTGGGCGAGATGCGACGCCGTTACTGGATACCTTTATCAGTTTGAGGTATTTACTGGGAAAGGAGATAACATGGAACATGAAGGCCTAGGATACAATGTTATTTGGAAATTTAGTCAAAACTTGCCAGTAGACACGTTATTACCTTTTGATAATATTTTATAATATAAGTACCCATGTATTGTATAATATTATTAAGCATTACGTTTATATTATATTTTATTTTATGTTATACTTGTTATTATGTAATTACGTTATTGTTAAATTTTCGTGTGCACTACTTATTGTTACCTCTTTTTTAATTTTTCCTGTAATAGGTCTACTGGAAGAGATTCCAATTGGAATAAGTAGTACCTTTGTACTAAAATGTATCTCTTATTTTAAGGTTTTTCTCTGTTAACTAGATAAGTGTACATAAATTATTAAATGAATTAAATAAATAAATAAATAACTTTTTTACCGGAGTAAATTTACTTGATGATTTATAATTATATGAAACGTGTTTATGCAGTGGGAACTGTACGCACAAACCGGAAGGACTTACCAGACATAATCAAGAATACTCAGACCAGAAATATGCGCTTAAGGAAACACGAATTCGCTGCTGTAACTGCATCACCAGTATCCGCAATAAAATTGGTGGATACCCGAGAAGTATCTGTGCTCACCACAGCACACAATCCTAAGGATGTAGTCTTTATAAAAAGAACACAAAAGGATGGCACCAGAACAGACACGTTGTGTCCAAAAGCAATTGCCGATTATACGCGCTTTATGGGAGGTGTCGATCGGTTCGATCATTTTAGATCGTCATATCCTATTAATCGCAAAAGTAGGAAATTTTGGATGCGGTTATTTTTTTTCTTGATTGATGCTGCCATAATAAATTCATACATAACGTACACAACTATCCATAAAATAACAAGTGACTCGCATAAGGATTATAGGCTAAGGTTGGCGCGAGGCCTAATCAATAATTACAGTGACACTAAAAGGGACCATATAGTATTTAAAAATAAGAAAGGGGGCAATTTTGGTGTTCCAAATGAAATTCGACTCCAAAATGTTGGAGTGCATCTCCCCGAAAAAGGCGCTACCTACAAGAGGTGCCGATTCTGCAGCACAAAAAATAAAGAAAAACGCACCAATATCTTGTGCTCTACGTGCAGAGTGGCATTATGTGCGCAGGAGTGTTTCAAACTGTTTCATTTGTCTGATTGATGTTTTTTTTAATAAATAACTTTAAAAGATTAGGTATTTTATTGTTTAATGGATCCTTTATTCACATACTGATACATAAGCTTGTTTTAATTTAAATAATTTTGTGCAAATTTATTGAGGAGAAATAAATTCAAAAGTAGAGTCAGAGCAACTAACTAGTCTATTTATTTATAAATAATTTCCGTAATCGGGCAAAGGCAAATAATTTCCCACCTTGGTTGATCCTAAACAGGCAAAGGGAAATAATAACCCACCCCTAAAAACTTTTAACCTAAAAACTTAATTATTTTCAGTTTCAGTAATTTATAATTGATTTTATGTACACAGATATCCTAATTGGCCTAAGAGCAACTACTTAAGTCATGCAAAAATGTTTTTTTCGTTAGGCCCGATTAAGGGTTAAATACTTATACTTTTTAGTTTTTAAAAAGAAGGAGGTTATAATATTATGTTCGGCTGTGGATATATACATATATTTTTTATTATTTTTGTATGTTTAACGATTACTCGGCCGTTTGTGAACCGATTTTCAAAATTTTTATTTTGTTGTATTAGTTTTCACTCCAATTTACTCCAATCTTCAAAAAAATGGTGACCTGATGATGGGATCCACGAGTGATCGAGGGAACTCCTCAAAATTTATATGGTAACATATTATGGTGATTTTGAGTTAAAGAATTAAAAAATTCTTACTCTTTAGTAGTGCCTCTTTCAGAATTTGCCTAAACCTCAACTATTTCAATCTTCATAATTTCGAAGCCGGTACCAGAAGTCTACCAGTCCCAAAAATATCATATGTCATAGAATTCACGAATCTGAGCTGGTACCGACTTCAAAAATATATTGAAGATTGTACTTATACAAAAATAGTTGAGGTTTAGGCAAATTCTAAAAAAGGGCACTACTAAAGAGTAAGAATTATTTAATACTTTTTAGTTAATTTAAGAATAAACTGATGTTATTGGAAGTTGGTTTTAATTTTTTGTTAAAAAACAGCAGCATTATGCACAAATAATGAAATTATCATTTGTTGTTCTCAAATTAAAATTCTGTGTATTTCCGTTAATTAGGAACCCAGTTGACATAATATTATGACTATATTTTTATGTTTCCGATGAAACGTATAAAAAGCGAATATTACATCTTTTTTTATCATTACGATAAGACAGTGTTAGGTATCATTAGCCCTTGCGCCTAAAATAAAAAAAAAGATGAAGGTAATTGCTCGCGGCCTGCGCATTGGCAACCGCTTACACCGATATCGACGATGAAGAAGTTCTTGGACTGTTTGTACAAATAAATAAACGAAATAATAAGAGTCAAGACCAAGGGCCTTGCACCAACCAAACCCTCGGATACAAGAGTAAGTTCCAGTACGGCTTAAAAATTTAAATACTTTGTTTTCGTTGTACGTTACATATCAAAAGAAAGATGAGAGCTATGGCTGCGTAAAATCTTCGATTTTTAAATCTCTTTCTTGGGGTTCCAAGTTACCTAGTGGACGGTTCTCCGTCCACTAGGTAACTTGGAACATTGTTAAAGGGCTTGTTAGACCTACCGAGTACTGAGTAGAGTGCCAAGACAGTGCAAATAGACAATTTGATTGGCCGAGAGCACTCGCTACTCCACTCGGTAGGTCGGATCAGTGATTACTTGATTAGACGGGTCGTTACTGGTAAACAATGATCAGACACGTAGTGTTAACAGCTTTAGGATTATGAAATAAACAGAAGCATGGGCGTACCCAGGTAGGACATGCGGCCCTCTCCAGTTTCACAAAGACAACTTAAAGTTGTGTGTGACTTACACATTACACTAGTAAATGTTTGTACTGTAGTAATGTTTCCACTTTGAAACTTTATATTTCATAAACGGATCCCCAAATTGGAAAATGATCTATGAATACTCATAATATTTAAAAAAAAATCTATTCAACGACACCCCACATGGTCGGGAGAAAAAAAACATCCCCGCTTGATGTGTAGGGGTGGTACCTTAAAAATATTTTAAAGATATTACATATACTTATATGTACAATTTTGTCGGCATCATTAATATGCGCATTAACACGGCGACTGCTGGTTGGGTCATAATGACCCGTGATGTTTTTAAATGCGTGTATTTAATAAAATAATAGTGTTACATTGCCACGCTTCTCAGTAGCTGGAGTTAGTGTCCTGCCCCCCTTGTTTCATAAGTCACCTTAGACGGTGTGTACCTGGAATGGATGATAAACATAGTCAAACATATAAAAGGGTACGACCCAACTATGCATTCCATGATGCTATTTTGTGCCAGTGAAGTTGAGTTAATTATTTGATTATTTCGTTTATTTATTTGTACTGACAGGTGACAAAACGTATATTACTCTACATATTACGTTATTTTTAGGTTTGATCCTATAAATAACCACTTGAGGGCTCGTACATGGAAGTAGTTCGTCTATAAGCGATATTTGCAAAGGAATAAGGTTCATTACAGAAGAAACATCAGGAGAGCTCTTTGCCATAGTTTCTGGTTTTTGTAAACGATGCCAGATAATATTTCCCACTAAAAAATACAGGAATATTACCCATACCTCTTGAGATGCAAAAAATTCATCTGCACTGATTAACATGGCATTTCTTTCTGTGGTGGTTACGTGGAAGACAGCGCTCATTGTGATTAAGCCTAAGAGTCTTTATCATTTTTACGTATATTTATTTTAAGATCTAACGTTTGTCATTCTAAAAAGTAAAATACAAAATGTGGATTAGTCACTTTTTGTTTATTTTTTAATCAATTTCGAGATGTTAATTTTTAGTAGCAAATTTTACACTGTCTTTTTAAATAGGAAAAAAACGATCATCATATTACTTGTCTTTGTTGGGTCTCCTCAAAATATGATAAACTAAGACATATTCTATAAAATAAAAATAAATTTGCTTAAAATTTCGTTGAAATGGTAAAAATTAACAACGGTTTATAATCCGGGTAATTATGACCCACCATGCAGTTGTTGTTCCTATTTTCTACCAGGCAGACGCCGGGTTAATGCCGTCTCTGAGTAAAACCACGGAAAAACAGACTAACGGACGGACAGACGGACAGGCGGACGGACAGACCGAAATTATAAGGTTTCCCTGTTGACTACGGAACCGTAAAAACATAAAATCAAATTTTTTTCGAATTTTCGTCCTTTTATTTGACTTAAAATTACGTTTTCGTGACAATAGATAGCAAAAGTAGCCAAAGAAAATCCACCCCTCTATCTCCCACACTCTTATCTTCATTATGAACCTTATTTTCTCAGCACGCTGTACGTACGTTCCAGTACTTCCAGTTATCTCCGAAATGCGGGACTGAGCCTGTCCCGCGCGGGACATTTGATTAAAAAATCTGGCAACGCGGCCCTCAACACTCAAAATTAATTAAACCTCCACATAATATCAAATATCATGTACCGTAGGTAGTAGATATTTATTTGCGACCTACAGAATATGCAGTTACATGATAGTGATTGTCTATGTAGAGTTACATTTTTATTGCCCATTCTGAATTAAAATTCAGGGCTATAATAATAAAATAACTTGATTAACATAATAAATATTATAATGAACATATCTGACATTAATAACTTTATCTTATATCTATACTTCAGTCGGAATTTCCAGGAATTGCTATTGTATTCTATTGTTGTCGCGATCACCGGTGCTCGCGCGGGGCCTGAAGGATTAAACGAGCAATTCTTGTATATATATAAATATATAATTGGAATCTCGGAATCGGCTCCAACGATTTTCATGAAATTATGTATATACTATATAGGGGGTTTCGGGGGCGATAAATAGATCTAGCTAGGAATAATTTTTAGAAAATGTCATATTTATTTATTTATTTATTTATTTTACACTCTATGTACAATGTACAATGGCGGAAGGAATTAATGCCATAGGGCATTTTCTACCAGTCAACCATTGGGTGGTAGCAGAGACAATACTAAAAGGACAAACACAGGTGCTTTCTGTTTAGAGAAAAATACACATTCAAGAAATAAATAATGGAATTTAAACAATAAATACTGATAAAGATACTAATACAGTATACATATCAAGTTACACATATATTAACATAATAATACTACTATAGCGATTGATATAATACATAACTTATACATATTATAATATATAACCTATACAATATATACACATTATACATTAATATATACATAAGTTAATACATACATCCATATAAAACACTGAGTAACGTATACTGTATTAAACGTCTTATGATTCTGCCAATTTATTTAGATAGAGCAGTCGGACTCTACGTTTAAACGTTTCTCTAGTTGGGCTTAACCTGATTTCCGGAGGTAGGGCGTTCCACAGTAAAATAGCCTGCACGTGGAAGAAAGAATGGACTAGACTGGAGCGATGAGATGGGCAACCGAGCCGAGCATTATATGAGGAGCGGAGGGTTCTTTCATTATTATCGCAAAGGTATTGAAATTGTGACTTTAGGTAAGCAGGAGAATTAGGGGAGTTCAGGAGTGTATAGAGCATGCACAGGGCTCGCACTGAACGACGTTGTCGTACAGGCAACCAGTGCAGCTCAGTACGATAGGAAGATACGTGGTCATATTTCCGGAGATTGTATATAGTTAAACCTAATACAGTTGTTAATGAGTCGGTCATATTTGTCAAGCTTGTCAGCATTGAGGTCCAAATAGCACACATCACCATAATCTATAATGGGAAATATAAGAGACTGGACCAGCTGTGTTTTAATGTGTGTCGGTAAAAAGTTTTTGTGGCGGTAAAGCAAACGCAAAATTCCTGTGACTCTCTGAGAAACTGAAGCTGTCTGTGTTTGCCAATCGAGAGTGGAGTCTATGTGTAAACCGAGATCTTTTACACTCGAGCTGAAATTAATTACTGAGCCGTCAAAGACTACTGGTGGAAGAGATACTATATTTACCCTACATATATTACGAGGGCTACCCAGTAAGATAGCTTGACACTTATTAGGGTTAACTGATAGGCCAAAGTTTTTACACCAGTCCCTAATGGCATCAAGATCCTTGTTAATTTCGTCGATAGCCCTCGTCAAATTATCAACGCTTGCTTGACAATAAAGTTTAAAATCATCTGCATACAAATGATACGCGCAGCGAAGTCTGAGAGTAACACAATTAATAAATAGTGAGAAGAACAGAGGAGAGAGAATACCGCCTTGGGGGACGCCAGTGTCGAGATCACACCAGGATGACGCAGACTGATCCATGCGTACCGACTGTTGGCGCCCTCGAAGATATGACGAGATCCATTTCAGAACCTCGGTTGAAAGTGGAAGGCAAGAGAGAATAGCTAACAAAATTCCATGATCTACATTATTAAAAGCATTGGAGAAATCTATTAAAACCATAACAGTATTTTCAGAGTTTTCTATGGCCACTCTTACATCATGAGTAACTTTTAAAAGTGCTGAAGTCGTAGTGTGTCCAGGCCTGAATCCCGATTGCAGTGGAGATAAAATGTCGTTCAGGTTAACAAACCTGGACAGTTGTTTAAAAGCACAGGCTTCGAGGATCTTAGATAGATAAGGGAGGATGGATATAGGACGGTAATGAGAAGGATTAGTGGGATTAGGAATTTTTGGTAAGGGACGAACATAAGCTTTGCGCCATTGAGATGGGAATTCGGAAGCCATTAGGGAGTAATTTACAATGTGGGTTATAACGGGCAAAATCTCTTCTTTAATGTGAGTGACCATTTGTCGGCTTATCTCGTCACAACCTATAGCCTTTGAAGTTAGTGACATAATGGTCTTATTGATCTCGTCTGTATTAACTGGAGAAAATCGGAAGGGAGATATGTTACGTCGAGGTAAACTATCTAAAAAGCGAATAGTCCGTGATTGGGTTTCAACATCAAGCTTGTGAGTTGTGGAAAAGTGTTTGTTAATATCTACCAAACTAATTGTCAAAGGTGGATCCACTTGATGTGACTTGCCTATGCCAGAGGATTTTAGGAATTTCCAAATATTTGGAGTTGAAGATGACAAATTTTGAAGAATGTGGCGGCGTTTAGCATTGCGTATCATTTGGTTGCAGCGATTTCTAGCTATTTTGAAGTCCATCCAGTTAGATTCCATTCGGTTTCTCTTAAATTTACGGAAAGCACGGTCCCTACGCTTCATCGCATTACGGATATCATCCGTCAACCATGGAGCAGGTGGATGCTTCAACTTAATTTTTTTAACAGGTGCGTGTTTATTATAAAGTTCCGTAACATTTTCGTTGAATATAAGGATATTTCATCCACAGTAACGGCATCAAAGATATTGGACCCCAATCGATGTTTTCCGCGTCGGAACATAATTTATTAAAGTCCACTCGCGCAAAGCAACGTCTGTGTACGAACCGAGGAGGTGGTCTGGGATGCTTTAACATGTACGAGAGAAAGATCAAGTCGTGATGGGAAAAACCTGGAGCAGGGAGTTGACCGTGGCTATGAGCGAGGGATGGATCGGAGACGAGCATTAAATCAAGCCAAGTGTCAGCACTATCAAAGTTGTGATGAGTAGGCTGTAGAGGTAGGAGATGGAGACTGGAAGATCTAATTAGGTTATTAAGCTTAGACGACCGGGGTGAGGAGTTGTTGGAGAGGTCAGTGTTAAAATCACCCATTATGATGTGGTGCGCATATTCGGAACTCAATGAATCTATGACCGACTCGATATCAGAGAAGTTGTCGACGGTTGGTGGGCAGTAAACAACTCCGAGGGCCAATTTAGTCCCTCTAACTACGACCTCGAGAAACATGTATTCGACCTTGCTTGTTGTTTGTTGAGCAGTAGAGGACGCAATAATTTTGTACATTAAATCTCGACGGAGATAGATTGCTACCCCACCACCACGTCTATCATTGCGGTCATTACGGATCAAAACAAAACCAGGTAACGAAAAGGAGGTGGACAGAAGGTGAGGTTTAAGCCAGCTCTCGGAAATCAGTATAGCATGAGTGTTATTTCCAGAAAACGTTTCAAGTATGTCGCTTTAGTGACTTGGTATGCTTTGCGCGTTTATGTGACATACGTTTAGGAGTCCATTGTTTTGTATATTGAACTTTTGTTCTAATGTTTCACCTAAAGTTTTACCTACATAATCAAAACTATCGTCCGTAAGTGAACCCAAGGAATCGTTGGCAGAATAAAAAGAATCACTATCTGATATCATAGACATATTTAAATAGGTAAGTATATTATTATTTTATATTATTTAATATTTATAAAATATAATAAGTACTATATTTTATTATCTTTAAAAGTGGTAATTGTTATATTATTTTTATAAAATAAATTCCGCAATTGGAATAAAAAACTAAAGTAATTTTGTCGCTGTACCACCCGCCAACTGACCTACATTCTTATTAGATATAGAAATAATAATAAAAAAAAAAACAAATTCCAACAACACTATTTGAACTACAAAATTATTCAAACAAAAAGTATAACAATAAAAAAACAATCAAGTAAAGGAAAAAAAAAACTGAGCAAGTCTGACATAGAAAAGCTAATGCGACGTTTGAGCCTCAATTATTATACGAAAAAAAAAGTCATCTATCAATATTTGACAGCTAATTAAGATGACATTTTGACAAGTGACAGCCGATTTAGAATAAAATTCTAATACAATCTAAGTTGAAGAAAATACAAGTTTACCCTATTTATTGTAGATGTGAATAATGTGGTGTACAATACAAACAAATAACAAATGGACAGTATTATAAATGACAAGATTAGAAATAACTTACTACTTACAAACATGATGGATAGAAGTAAGAAAGAGGGTTATGGTTTATGAAAGTCAACCAAAACAATTACATACCGAGTCGCATAGCCTTTCGACAGTAAATAAAAATGATTAAGATACACCTAGGATGATGTTCCTGAGGAGGCTTTGGGGTATTTCATCATAATGGTCTGGAGCTCTTCTGAAGTGAACACCTTATGCCGCTTACCATCTGAGGATTTTAACTTGACAACTCCATCATGCGTTCAGCAGGCCTTAACACCAAAGTGCATTCGTGCCATGTTGAACACAGCCTGACGAGTTTTAGTAAGGAATTCCTTTACTGAAGTTGGGGTGCCTTTAAGTTTGGTCTTAGCCCTCCAAACGGCAGCCTTGGTGACATATGTGGCAAACTTAATCAGAATAGGACAAGTTTTGTTTGGCTCCGTGCTGCCCAGCCGATGACAAGCTTTAATTGATGTTCTAGTGATATCCTGCAAGCCCAGTTTGTTTTGTATAGTGTCCGGGAGAATAGCCGTGCAATTCTCACCGCGCTGCTCGGGTATCCCGGAAAAAATAAGGGACTTTCTGCGGGACCTAGTCTCAACAACATCCACTGCCCTGGAACATTCAGCAATCTGCTGTCGAAGAAGACCAAGTATAGAGAATGTTATGTCCCGGAAAGTACGGAATTCTTCTGCAACCTTCGCAACGGTGTCCTTAGCAGAACCGCACTGTAATTGGGCTTGGAGTTCCTCCATTTTTCTTGAAACCGGTTCTTCAAGGTTCTGCTGGGCTTTCTGTATCTCCAATAATTGTGACATATTCAGTTTGGTGAAGTTCAAGTCTATTTCAAACCGTGTTACTGTTTCCAATAAGTCAGCTAGCAGGTGGCCTCTCAAATATGGGAAATTGGTTTACATATAGTTTTGCAACTATTAAACTTCCATAAAACTGTACGTATTTAACTCAATTTATTTATAATTTTGTTTAAGATATAGGTAAAATCAATTAATTACTACAAATAGTTATGAGATGTATGTTTTCACTTTTTTGCACCTACCCGATCATTTTATTCGTGTTTTATCGAATACCGAGCAAAGCTCGGTCAAATAGCTAGTAACTTTATTATAACCTTATCAATGTTAGTATAACGCCAATTTGTGAAGATAGTAACGTAATTGAAGATTTATTTCCTATTCAGTCAGGCTTTTCTTCACTTTGAACCCCTGTTTATTTTGAAAAAAAAAACCAAGGAGTTGATTTTTCAACCCCTTTTGAGTTAAACGTGTAATGATCTGTCGTGCAAAGTGAAAATCGACTTAGAAATAATTTTAGTGCCATTCATCATAATATTTTATTTTATTTATTTTCACATTACATATGTAATACAAGAAGGTAGGGTAAACCTAGGTTTACCCGGGTTGACTTAGTTATTACCCAAGTCTTTTGGGTAAAGTCCGAATAATAAGAAAAATACATTTTAATTCGGGGTTTACCCATACTCACCTAGGTCTACCCAACTCTGGCTGGGTAATGTTGAAAATTTGTCCAATTAATTACTAAAATGAATATCCAAGGGTATTTTAAACATTTATTATTTAAAAAATATACAAAGGCAAACATAATTCCTCGAAGAACATAAACCTAATAGTTTCAATGGTAAAAACTAATTAGCGGTTTTTAATGGGAAATGTACCCTACAGGAAACTCTGCAGACAGTATTTTAGTGGGAAATATTATATGGCATCGTTTACAAAAACCAGAAACTTTGGCAAGGAGCTCTCCTGATGTTTCTTCTGTAATGAACCTTATTCCTTTGCAAATATCGCTTAAGTATAATTTACACAGAGCCAGTACTGGCTACCAATAAGACTGGCAACCAGTATTGGCTTGGTTTATGTCACGTGTGAACAGTTTTTCAAGCCAGTCCAAACCGTTCACACGCTCATATGCCAAGCCAATACTGGCTCTGTGTAAATTATACTTTATAGACGAACTACATCCATGTACGAACCCTCAAGTGGTTATTTATAGGATCAAACCTAAAAATAACGTAATATGTAGAGTAATATACGTTTTGTCACCTGTCAGTACAAATAAATAAACGAAATAATCAAATAATTAACTCAACTTCACTGGCACAAAATAGCATCATGGAATGCATAGTTGGGTCGTACCCTTTTGTATGTTTGACTATGCTTATCATCCATTCCAGGTACACACCGTCTAAGGTGACTTATTAAACAAGGGGGGCAGGACACTAACTCCAGCTACTGAGAAGCGTGGCAATGTTACACTATTATTTTCTTAAATACACACATTTAAAAACATCACGGGTCATTATGACCCAACCAGCAGTTGCCGGGTTAGTGCGCATATTAATCATGCCGACAAAATGGTACATATATAGGTAATATCTTTAAAATATTTTTAAGGTACCACCCCTACACATCAAGCGGGGATGTTTTTTTTCACCCGACCGAGTGGGGTGTCGTTGAATAGTTTTTTTAAAATATTATGAGTATTCATAGATCATTTTCCAATTTGAGGATCCGTTTGTGAAATATAAAGTTTCAAAGTGGAAAAGTGGAAAAAATCGTTAGAGTCCAGAGCCCTTCTACCAGTTAAACGGCTGCTTCTGGAAATGTGAAAAAATTCACGCGAGTAGAAATCAAAAACTAGAGGTACCACGAAACCCTTTATTGCACGTGGCCCGACACGCACTTAGCCGGTTTTTATTTTTGCTATGTTTGAAATAAATTGTGTAAAGAATCCTTTTTTTTTTCACTCAAAAAGTTCCAAAGTCCGGACTTGGTACAAAAAAATCTGGCAACACTTGTTGAGGGTCAACTTACAAACATTTACTAGTGTACTGTGTAAGTCACGCACAACTTTAAGTTGTCTTTGTGAAACTGGAGAGGGTCGCATGTCCTACCTGGGTACGCCCATGCTACTGTTTATTTCATAATCCTAAAGCTGTTAACACTACGTGTCTGATCATTGTTTACCAGTAACGACCCGTCTAATCAAGTAATCACTGATCCGACCTACCGAGTGGAGTAGCGAGTGCTCTCGGCCAATCAAATTGTCTATTTGCACTGTCTTGTCTTACGCAGCCATAGCTCTCATCTTTCTTTTGATATGTAACATACAACGAAAACAAAGTATTTAAATTTTTAAGCCGTACTGGAACTTACTCTTGTATCCGAGGGTTTGGTTGGTGCAAGGCCCTTGGTCAAGGAAACAGTCCAAGAACTTCTTCATCGTCGGCACATCCTTGATTAGATCTTCAACATTGATCCCATCGTCGATATCGGTGTAAGCGGCTGCCAATGCGCAATAACGGAAATACACAGAATTTTACTTTGAGAACAACGAATGATAATTTTTTAACAAAAAATTAAAACCGACTTCCAAGTGAAAACAATAACATTAGTTTATTCTTAAATTAACTAAAAAGTATTAAATAATTCTTACTCTTTAGTAGTGCCCTTTTTTAGAATTTGCCTAAACCTCAACTATTTTTGTATAAGTACAATCTTCAATATATTTTTGAAGTCGGTAAGTACCAGCTCAGATTCGTGAATTCTATGACATATAATATTTTTGGGACTGGTAGACTTCTGGTACCGGCTTCGAAATTATGAAGATTGAAATAGTTGAGGTTTAGGCAAATTCTGAAAGAGGCACTACTGAAGAGTAAGATTTTTTTTTAATTCTTTAACTCAAAATCGCCATAATATGTTACCATATAAATTTTGAGGAGTTCCCTCGATCACTCGTGAATCCCATCATCAGGTCACCATTTTTTTGAAGATTGGACTAAATTGGAGTGAAAACTAATACAACAAAATAAAAATTTTGAAAATCGGTTCACAAACGGCCGAGTAATCGTTAAACATACAAAAATAATAAAAAATATATGTATATATCCACAGCCGAACATAATATTATAACCTCCTTCTTTTTAAAAACTAAAAAGTATAAGTATTTAATTAATTTGGAATGTGAAATTTTAGATATAATTATAATATTTTGCCGTTGTCTACTGTCTAGCATGTAGCGCTTTCTGTACATAGGAAATGGAAATGTAATACTCGTAGTACCTAGCTAACAAAATCTGAATGACAACTACAAAATACTGGTAACTACTAACTGTGGTCCAAATGAAGTGTCCCATGGCCCACAGTTGTGACGGAATACAGGTAATGTCACCAGTCATCACTGAAAGCAGCAGTGACAGAACAATGATAAAGTCATTATGATTGGTTTCATTTTAAACCTGAACCAACAATTAGTGTATCTTTTTTGAAACCAGTAAACTATGAAAAATAAACAGAGCCGTCTGCAACATAACATTTATTAATCTTACAACGTATTTTATCACTACTTAGACTACGGTCCAGACTCATATCTAGCCACATACTACGACTGTTGTTACTTGAAACATGACTGTGTGATATGAGCCGGGGCACGGGGCGCGGCAGGCGGCTAGTAGTTCTGCACGGCGGCGGCGGCGGCGTCGAAGTGTTTGTTGTCGGGGTCGTACTTGTCACGGAACGCCTTGTACTCGGCGGGCAGGTTGTCGCGCAGACCCTTGAGGAACACCCGGAACATGTGGCGCTCGCGGTCGTTGCACTCGCGACATCCGTCGCCCACTATTTCCAGTAAGTGCTCTGTAAACGAAAACATAGACTTGGCCTAAGGTCAATTTATACTAGCGCTAAGTCAAAGTGCATCAAAGCGACTTGCGAAACCTGAACGTAACAAATTCAACCTTAACTCTAGAGCGTAACGCGCACACTACTTCTGAGATTTTAAAAAGACACGCGTTGACCCTTAGTCAAAGAATTCGCTAGTTTCGATAGCGAAGTTAAAATGTATGGGATTATACATAACGCTTCAAGTATGTGCCGTGACACTTAGGGTCTACACTGCAACTGCAATCCAACCGCAAATTGCAGTTCAAGTGCAGTTTGAATGCAGTTGACACGACTGCAATACGACTGAATTGAACTGCAAACCAAACAGTTCACACGACTGCACGCCAACTGCAACTGAACTGCAATCCGACTGCGCGTTTAGTTTGCAGTTCTATTGCAGTCGTATTGCAGTCGTGTCAACTGCATTCAAACTGCACTTGAACTGCAATTTGCGGTTGGATTGCAGTTGAAATGCGGTCTGTCTGTGTAGACCCTTAGCAATGTGTTTTGTCTAATCAGCTCTGGGTTTATTGTATAGGCAGTACAGGCCATGGCCTATGGGCGGCAGCGTCCTATGGCGTCCTAGGGGGGGCGGCAGAGTTCGCACGTATGCGTGTGGCAAAAAAGTGGCCTATACTCAAAAAATTAATTAAATCCGACCCTGTCTAATGGCGCATTTTCACTGGTCGATAAGGCCCGCATGGGGGGTGCGGGAGATTTCTAAAATGCATGCCACGACCAACCAAAATGCGTCAATAGTTGTCATAGACTCTCCGTATGCTTTATACCGCACGAGTTAACGACTAATGAAAATGCGTCCTAATCCCATACATTTTGACATCAGAGAAATCGATTCATCGGCAAATGGAAAACCTGATGGCGCATTTTCACTGGTCGATAGGGCCCGCATGCGGGGTGCGGGAGATTTCTAAAATTCATGCCACGACCAATCAAAATGCGCCATTAGTTAACATAGGCTCCCCGTATGCTGTATACCGCACGAGTTAACGACTAATGAAAATGCGCCCTGACGGTAGTTGGTTGACTGTCAAGTCAATATTAATAATTATTAGTGATCTGTCGATTGCAGGGCCGTGCCTGACGGGCGTTCATTGCGTGCACCGCACGCAGGCGGCCGAAATTAAGAGGCGGCCAAATCGTTACAAGTTGTTTACTGGGCAAAAATATAATCGGTTTGTTTTCATTATACTCGGCGCGGCGAACCTTGATCCCTATGACACTGACAGCTAATGTCATCATATAACATTGTAGTGGCGTCACCATTAAATTGGGATCATATTGGGGGCGTCTAAAAATGCCATTTAAAAATTTTACGTAGCTTTATACCATTAGTAATGTATTCCGTTGATATTTTTAACAAATCTTAACATTTACGAGAAGTTATCTCAATCTCAATTTATGTTTACGTCCTGCAAAACTTACGTCGTGTGACGTTTATCGACTAGGGCGGCAAGTATCGATAAAAAATGTCGGTAATGGAAACGAGTGCACAACGTTCCTTATATAGTTTACACTTTACAGTGAAAGTACTCAGCGCTGAAAGCGAAAAAAATGTTTTGTGATTTGTATGGATACGTTTTCAAGTGGCAACAAAGGGCCGCCATTTTGTTGTTCACAAGCAAAGTAATCTCGCAAACGCACAACAAACTCCCGCGTTTCACTGTTGAGTACAGTTTTTCGTTGTCTTTTCGGCATTTTTCAATACCAGCAATAACAAAACAGCAACAAAAACAAAAAACAGTAATAACAAGAAAACAGTAATAACAAGTAACACTCCGATAACAAAAACACGTGGCGCATACAAGGCGTTAGGACTCGTACTGAAGAAGCGAGCGCTCGGCGCCCGCGCCGGCCGCCGGGCGCCAGCCGCCGAGCGATCGTCGCATCGTTAGTGACCGACCAAATAGTGTGGCTATATCTAAATATATCCTATAATATTATAACCTACAATAACAATTATTTTTCAGACAAAATAAATAAATGGGGAACATTCATTTTCATGATAATTAAATATATACTTAAATAGCAAAAACGTGTTCACCGGGTTAAAAGTCCGTATACGAAATTTTGCCGAACGAAATGCACAACATGTGAGATCATTTTAATTATAATCTAAGCTGGAATTGGAGCTAGATTTTTTTATTTTTTTTTAAGTATCTTTGAATAATCCAACTCAAACCCGCGACAGTTTTGTAATTTTTTTCATGTTATTATTTTTGTTTAAATTTTAAATAAAAAAATGTTTATTTTGTGCATTTTTTTTCTTAAATTTCATCCAAACATATAAATCTCATAAAACCGGTTTTTAGCCGGTTTTTCTTTTCAGAAACCGGTTTTCGGAACAAAACCAATATTTTTTTTCGTTCTCGATTTCGGTTAACCGAAAACTGATTTTTTTCCCGGTTTGATGCCCTGTGTATAATAATAAACATTAAAAATTAAAGTAGTTTTTTTAATGTTATCCTGGGGGCGGCCATACAGACTGGCACGCAGGCGGCCATATACCCAGGCACGGCCCTGGTCGATTGAGGCTATAGGTGCGTTCCACTAAGCACCTACAACGATAACGCTCACGACCATGGTTTTCCCGTTCCATTTGCACGTGAGCGTCAATGATATAAACTCAAGTGGAATGGATTATGGAGCGTTTCTAGCTTTCATGTTAACTTAAATGGCGAGGTTTGAAAATTAAAGTAGGAGCTTAAAGAGGTTAGGTTACAATTCAGTAAGTGTTAGTAAGCTTACTTGATTTACTTATATAATTACAAAAATTTAAAATATCTTTTTCAATACTTTCTTCTTTATTTTAGTCTGAGTAAGTCTGAGCTTATCTGATGTCAAAGTTTCTCGCACCTCTGTACATCTAGAAGAAAAATACCATGTAAATAGCACTTTTTCATGGTGTAAAACGGCCATTCTCAGGAGAGCAAAATTTACGTGTCCCGGGCTTGTATACTCTGTAATATTATCTTATTCAAGTATGTTATATTTTTAAACGGTAGTTAGCATCAGTATCTAGCTACAAACTTAAACACAGGCTTCTAATTTAAGTAATTCAACTAAAATAATTGAATTCGTGTTCAAAAACCATGTTTTTCTAACTACCGTAACGTGTCCCCACGCCAACTTGATCTCGAAACTTGCTTGTCATTTTTATAACATACCTATTTAATTTAATCTATTCATGGTTTTAAACGCCTATAAACATTGGTTATCGCATTGCAAAATATCGACTCAATAGGCCTATAAATAGTTATCATGAAATAATCGCCGATCAAAAGTCCTAATTACCGAACACCTGCTGTTTTTGGATGCCCATCCAAAAATATCAGGATTTGGCACATTACGAGTGCACGGGTTGCTTCTCCTTAGTGTGTGCCATGGCCCATCAGTGGTCCCACGTCGTTAATGTTATTGTGGCGCCGATAAAGCACATGAGTATTTAATTACCGTAGCTTTGGTGTCAAACTTGTCTAATTACCGTAATCGTTACTTTTAAATTATGTTTAAATTAGATTTTTATTATGTAAGTATATTATGTTTATGTTACATAATTTGGCCTATTTACGTTTCATTAAGCTAGTTTTTATCAATTGTGTCGTTGTATCGTTACGTAAAACACTACATTTGTCTAATTACCGTACCCATAAATTTTTAAGTCTCATTATCCAAAAAACTTTAACTAACTGTTTCACGCCACATTTATTATTGTGTTCGTATCTTTCATTTCTTTAAGGGCTCGGGTTACGCGCTCGATCAAATGAAATTCGATGCCGCGCCAGTACAAGTTTTATATGTTGCTGTCTCGCTATTGCGAGGTACCCTGTGCGCCCCGCGCGCCCCAGACAGCGTATTATATGTGTGCGTGCGTCGTCATTCATTATTTTACTCTGATCAAGTTATTCAAGTCGTGCGTTTGTTGCGATTTGCGAAGTATTATATTTTATTGTTTCATGAATCATTAACAATATTGTTTTTGTGGTTGTTTTATATATTGGAATAGTAGGAATACGGGCGCGGGCGTAGTGTCGTCGATCTTGTCACTGAACTGAACAGAATACAGATTCTACATAATATATTAAAATAATATACTTACTATAATATCTATATTGGACTCTTCACAAATCACACCACGTCAGCCTGGCCCCGTGCTAAGTACACTAAGGACTTGTGTTACAACTTACAAGTACCAGACATATAATACCGAATATATTATATTTTATACTAGCGACCCGCCCCGGCGTCGCACGGGTATAAAATATATAGCCACTGAAAAAATGATTAAAATCAATGATCTATCCTATGATCTACTTCTTATCTGTGCCAAATAACATAAAAATTGCTCAGTAATTCGCGAGATAATTTTCCCCCGTTTCAAATAATTTCCAACGTTTTATCCACATACTCCTATTAGTCTTAGCGTGATAAAATATAGCCTATACTCTATAGCCTTCCTCAATAAATAGTCTATCTAACACTGAAAGAATTTTTCAAATCAGACCAGTGTTCCTGAGATTAGCGCGTTCAAGTTAGCCCTTTCAAATAATTTCCCCCGTTTTTTTCCACATTTTCCTCTATTTCTTCGCTCCTATTAGTCTTAGCGTGATAAAATATAGCCTATAGCCTTCCTCGATAAATGGGCTATCTAACACTGAAAGAATCATCAAAATCCGTTGCGTAGTTTTAAAGATTAAAGGGAACAAAGGGACATGAGGGAAAAAAGGGACTTTGTTTTATAATAAGTACCTATAATATTACTTCAGTCGGAATTTCCAGGAATTGCTATTGTATTCTATTGTTGTCGCGATCACCGGTGCTCGCGCGGGGCCTGAAGGATTATTTAGATATAGATTTCCTTTTTATTATACTCAACTTATTTAAGATCCATACTTCCATACTAATTGTAAAAAATTAATAAACAAGTGTGTCTGTTTGTCTGTCTGTTATTAGCTTATTACCTCTTCACGCCCAAACCGCTGAACCGATTTTGCTGAAATTTGGCATGGAGATACTTTGAGGCGGTCCCGAGTCTTTGTCCTTTGACATATAATACTTTTTATCCCGAAAAAATGCACGGTTTCCGCGCGATAAACTAGTTTTGGCGCAACAGAGTTGCGGGCGTCATCTGGTTTTTACAATATTATTATACACATATTTAATACACATCCGTGAGTCATGACTCATGAGTCATGAGTCATGACCCAGGAAAACGTTTTGTTCCGTCGGTAGGATTCGAATTTCGAACCAGCGACCCCCGGCTTGAGCTACCATGCGCTCAACCACTGCGCCACAGAGGTCGACGCTTTTATTTAAAAATTATTAAAAGACAGTACGTAACAATAAAGTTTCAAAAACAGAAAAAAGGCTACTCCAAATATTCCTCACATTGTTATCATTCAAAATAATAAAATCGGACAAGTGCGAGTTGGACTCGCCCATAAATGGTTCCGCAATCCGCAGCAACAATAAGGTTTATTTTTATGAAATTATAAGGTTTTTTTTTATAGTTTCGGAGAAAAGTGGCTGTGACATACGGACAGACAGACACACAGACATGACGAATCTATTAGGGTTCTGTTTTTTGCCATTTGGCTACGGAAGCCTAAAAATCAAAAGAGTATTATTAATTACTAGCTGTTGCTGTTCAGTGTTAGATAGCCCATTTATCGAGGAAGGCTATAGGCTATATTTTATAACGCTAAAATTAATTGGAGTGAAGAAATAGAGAAAAATGTGGAAAAACGGGGGAAGTTATATGAAATTGCTTATTATCTTAAGATCTACTGGAGCAATTTTTATGTTATTTGGCAAACATAAAGAATAGACCACTTGAAGGGACATAGGCTATTTTTTGCGGAAAAATGTACGGTTGAGTGAAAATTCCTAAATTACGCAAGCGAAGCCGAATAATAAAATCGTAGGAAAGTCAATTCTGTACATTGAATATTTTTGTACAAAAAATAATACTTGGGATGTGATCTACTATGATAATGCGAACGAAGTCGCGGGCAACAGCTATATTATAATAAAGTCATAGGAAAGTCAATTCTGTACATTGAATATTTTTGTACAATAAATATTAATACCTACTTGGGATGTGAACTACTATGCTAACGCGGACGAAGTCGCGGGCAACAGCTAGTATGGAATATCTATTTCTTCGCTTCTATTAATCGTAGCGTGATAAAATATAGCCTGTAGCCTTTCTCGATAAATGGACTAACACTGAAATAATTTTTCAAATCGGACCAGTAGTTCCTGAGATTAGCGCGTTCAAACAAACAAACAAACTCTTCCGCTTTATAATAATATTATTTAATTATTAAAGTATTTATATTATTTAATTGAATAAAACTGACATCAGGAAATAATTACTAAAAATACAAACTAAAATAAAATATACAAACATAGGTATACAAACTTAGAATACAAGTTCACTTTTATATTTTATTTTATTTCAAGACAGAAATTAGCAAGTCTGTTCAGGAGTTCTCGAGTTTTAGCGAGACTAACGAAATTAATTATACATAATATCAATGTATATTGTATAATCATATTATAATATTATGACTATCGCTAATATTCCTAAACGTTATTTACAAAATACAGTATATAAGAAAATAATAATATTATGATTTATGATATTCATAATTATTATTTATTTTAAACTACTGTGTGATACATCATACATCCCACCTTTCGGTATCCATTATTAATTATTATCAAAAGTTTAAGCAATAAAAGCAAGTTGTTCAAGCAATTGTCTTCAAGTATCACATAAAAATTTTCAAAATCAACATTCAACAACAATAACATTCTCTCGATCGCGGATTCTTGGAAATCTACTGTTATAGCGCGCGCGGTCGCATGCGACCGCTTGGAGCTTGAGGGAATATTGTACTTGAATAATGAATGCCTTGAATGAATTATTGTCACGTGCACCGGTTACAACACTCCGCCACCCGGAACGCGCCTCCCGCCCGTTGCCGCGCTCTGTCGTGTGAGCGGATCGGCACGATACCATGTTGGAAATTATAGAGAAATTTCGTTGCGTTTACGAATACCAAAAATGATGAATGAAAATTTATTATATTGCCATTCTTTTGAAGACATTCTGTAACTACACAATATAAGCTGTGTTCCCAGGAAAAATACATTACGATTCGATGAGTTTTTAATATAAAACAAGTGTGCGAAAAGTATGTCGACAATGGCGTAAAAATTTATGAAATATAATCGCTTATATTTTTTAGTGTGTAAATATTTTGAAGTTAATTTTTGTTCAGGAACCTAGGTAATTACTATTTTAAGCTGAAAAATAACTCAAACATGTTAAATATTTTCGTATGACAAAATGATTTTGGTATTACGTTTGTATGAGAATTTCGAGGGTAACCCGGCCCCTTAATATTTCAATGTGTCTGAGTCAAATCGACGAAGAAAAAAAATGGTTACAATAATGCCATACTGGAGAATGGCCGAAAAATATCCTTTCTCGCATCTACTCTATAAACCACATGCTCATTGTCCATTGCTATCAAAAAATATTAATACAAATAAACTTGAATAAGAGATGTCAAGGGACACCTGGATGGAAGGAAGTTATTACATATGTATAGAAAGGTAATGTACAACACACATTACACGCAAAAAAAAACTTGAGAGGGGGAGAGAGACAGAGAGAGAAACACGGCTTACAACTATAGCAATTTTGCTATAGTTGTAATACACCGACATACCGATACTTGTGTCGTCTCGTTACAACTTTTTCCGTCTAGCCCCCTTTCGCAACGCGCGATAAGGAACTTTGTTCTAAAAGAAACATTCCAAAAGAAACATATTTCCTCCTTATAGTATATCTGACTATAGCATAATCAAACACAGCAATTCTTACTTTTGTAATTCATGTACTGTTGCGTGCAGGGCCCCTTGTCCATAAAGCAGTTCACCTCGCCCTGGAACCTCGGCTTGTCTTTGATCAAGTCTTCCACGCTCTGTGTGTCATCCATATCGGTGTAGGCAGTTGCCATTCCGAAGAACATGAGGACTATGATCATTTTCATCTTGTCGTCCTTTGCGTAAATAAAAGGTAATATAAGTTAATACATGTTTACATCATATTATTATATAAACTGTATTAAGTCTATCTTCTATTTAGTAAAAAAATAAATGTCGTGTAAAATTTAAAGAAATCTCGCTTACCTGATAGAACAATAGACCTACAAAAACTGAATTAAAGTTAAACCATATTTAAACCGTCCATTAAAAATATTTTTACAGACGGTATTTTGAGCAAATTGCATTTTACACATTTTTCATTAATTAACATTACTATCGTTAGAATGACCTCAAACACGTTATTACTTATTACATTGTTCTCTGTTTTTAGGGTTCCGTACCCAAAGCGTAAAAACGGGACCCTATTACTGAGACTTCGATGTCTGTCCGTCTGTCCGTCTGTCCGTCTGTCCGTCTGTCCGTCTGTCCGTCTGTCCGTCTGTCCGTCTGTCCGTCTGTCCGTCTGTCCGTCTGTCCGTCCGTCTGTCCGTCCGTCCGTCCGTCCGTCTGTCTCCAGGCTGTAACTCAAGAATGGTAATAGCTAAAGAGTTGAAATTTTCAATAATTGTGTATTTCTGTTGCCGCTATAACAACAAATACTAAAAACAAAATAAATTAAATATTTAAGGGGGGCTCTCATACAACAAACGTAATTTTTCAAACGTTTTTTGCTCGGTATCAATGATGACAATAGGTAGGCACTTGAAATTTTCACATAAGCCCTAATTATATGTCTACTATATTAATTAATAAAAATATTTAAATAAAATAAAAAATAAGAAGGGCTCCCATACAAAAAACACAATTTTTGGCCTATTTTTGCTCTATAACGGTACGGAACCCTTCGTGCGCGAGTCCGACTCGCACTTGGCCGATTAAAACACAGCACAAACTTCAACTATGTAGATTGTAAAAATATTCTACTAAATTTAACAGTATTTTTTCAATGATCTTAGTTCTTAGTTAGTACTTAGATACTTTAGTATCATGGCCGGCCTGGGAAAACACGATTTAAATTGTTTGTATTTATTGTTAAATATTACATCACAACTGGAAACTTTGCATACACAAAGTATGTCCGTAAGTACTCCGCTGACGAGGCAGTGTATGGTTACGTAAATATTGGTTATAGACTAGTTTGAAAGTTCCCTAATCGAGGTGAAAATCCGGTCGCTTATGAGGGAGACCGGCCGGTCGTTGAGGGAGGCCTGCGTTAGACAGATCCAGGTACTCTCCATTCAAACGGCTGCTGGCAAATCGCAGGTGGTTTTAGTGGTTCAGTTGGCGCTGCAATTTATGGAAACTTTAGCTCACATATTTTTTGACATCGGGCTTTGGCACCACTAGACTTTCCCACCGCTATATCTCCTGTGAGCTCGTAACTCGTAAGGCTTGACAGCGGTATACAAACACTAAATCCCTTTGATATAATTTCAGGGAGCTCGAGGGACATGCTAAAGTAAATTAATCAGAAGAAGATAGGAGGAGGAAGTATCCAATATAGTACGCAATATACAAGATGTTAGTGTAAACAGCGTTATCCTTGAAACCATCAAATGAGCCCGTCAAAATGAACAACTTTTTCTATGAGAACAATGCTGGGTTCTGTGGTTTACTCTCCTGCGGGACTGCTGTCGATGCTGTCGATGATGTGGGCGCTGCGGCTGTCGATGCTACAGAAACCACACGGTAGAGAGTCCACTGAACACTTCACTAAATAGTTCTGACTGTACGTCACTGTAACTGTTCGTCACAGATGTAACACTGTATGTCTTAAAGTCACTGGTGTCCTCACAACGCGGCGCGGATGTAAAGTAACTGTATGTTACACGCAACGCGAGCAAGGTCCTGAAGGAACGAAGGACCAAAAAGATCTGTAGTGTTTCTACAGATAGATAGGGATGGAATGAAACAACCAAACCCAACGAGTGCTGTTCTTACACCGATTTATTAAATAAAATGTTACAACGTTAATGAATGTAATTTGCTGACACAAAGCTCTCACTCAGCAGTTAACCAAATACATAATTATTGTACTTTGTACATCATCAAAATAGAACTAGTACTTCCCATAAACTCAGAGAGCTAAAATTTAGCACAGCGTTAAGGGTTTAATGGCCATTTATAGGGAAAAACCGGAAAACCATAAAAATTAGCCAAGTGCGAGTCGGACTCGAAATTAGGTTTTTTGTATGGGAGCCCCCCTTAAATTTTAATTTCAATTTAATCCTGATTAAAGGTGATCAACCTGCATTGTCCTAACCAAACTTGGAAATAATACGTTTCCAACGCGGGAATCGGACGCACGACAAGAGCCGCGCACTAAACCATTAGACCACGGAGGCGTATGTAACACGTGTGATGCTGATGGTGACGTTTACACGAGCGCGCAATAACTACACGAGCGATATGATGAAACCCACTACTTACGGCTCAGCTTAAAAAATCAATATGTCCATGTTTCTATTTGTTTCTATATGTTTCTATAAAAAGAAGTGAAATCCCACCAAAAACATTCTGTAAAAAAACTCGCAAAGCCTCGAATCCCGATGGAGCTGCTTGTTTATCTCTAATAAGGGTTCCTTGTTGACTACGGAACCCTAAAAAGTAATGAAATCCAGACAAAGCCATACCAAGTCTGAGGTTCCTTTATTTTTATAAAGAAATCTCAGAAATATAATTAAATAATGAAAAATATAATTAAATAAATATTTAAACAAAATAAAAAATAAAATAAAAATAAAAAATAATGTTACAACTACGAAATTAATAGGTATTTTTGTATCTTCTTTTAACTTTATTACTAAAAATGTAACGACCGACATTAAGGTCCCTTTTAATATTCATGAATACTTCTATAATAACTATGAGAATTTACATGTTTTTGCTACACGTCTTGTTACTAAAGGATAATTAAAGTTATTTAAAAAATAAGAACTTCAATGTTAATAAAAATGTATATTTATTTTTATGTGATATTACTAAACTTTTGATCACCGACAATAAGGTCCCTTTTGAAAAGTGTTTAGTGTTTGTACCAGCTTTTTACTAAACTTTACCTTGAATTTTAAGACAGAAAAAGTGACTTTTTAAATAGAAGTTTAAATATTTGATTTCATTTGACTATGCTTAAGTCTCAGTTTAAGTGTAGTAAATATATATTTTTGTTGATTTTGACTGATTAATAAGATTAGTAGAAGCGCAATGTTTATTTGTTCAAAAATTATTTTAATACAATAAACAATGTTGTTTAATATCGAAAACGTCTCTTTTTAGTAAAAACTGATCCGTTTTAATTATTCTTTTATAAAATCCAATAGAAAACATACTATAAGTGAAATATTTAGTAAAAACCATCTTGGGCATTTTCATTACATTGTGGGATATAATGTGCGTAGGCCAAAGGAAGATCTTCCGACCGAGAGAGGTGATATTCTCGGTCAGGCCGAAGCCCACGTGATACATTTCAGCTGTCGTATATATACCGCCGCGCTTAGAAAACTTCGATAGCGCGATGCAGGAATGTTAGGCGAATTGTGGGTACCGCCACATCACTCCCCCCCGAAGACCGGAGGTCGAATCTTTAAGTCTTGTCGCTTGAGTCACCAGTGCCAGAGAGTTCCAGTGAGTCGGAACTGTTGCAGTGAGTCCCAGTGAGTCGGAACTATAAGCTGCTTGCACGGAATCCAGTGAGTCGGATAAGCTGCCGTGCGGGGCCGATGCTACGTGCTGACCAGGAGAGATGTGCTCTGCTTGCTGACCGGTCGGTGTAGTGAGAAAGCCCGATGATGCCGATGCGGAGTCGCCCAGGCCGCGGTACATTGCGGCTAGTGGACGAGGTACCCGATGAGGCGATGCTGGCTGGCGCGGTGCGGAGGGGCGGGGAGTGATGATGATGAAGGAGGCATGTTCTGTCGAGGGTCACCAATGTGGGAATAATGGCGTAGCGGCCAAAGGAAGATCTTCCGACCGAGAGAGGTGATATTCTCGGTCAGGCCGAAGCCCACGTGATACATTTCAGCTGTCGTATATATACCGCCGCGCTTAGAAAACTTCGATAGCGCGATGCAGGAATATTAGGCGAATTGTGGGTACCGCCACATCACTCCCCCCCGAAGACCGGAGGTCGAATCTTTAAGTCTTGTCGCTTGAGTCACCAGTGCCAGAGAGTTCCAGTGAGTCGGAACTGTTGCAGTGAGTCCCAGTGAGTCGGAACTATAAGCTGCTTGCACGGAATCCAGTGAGTCGGATAAGCTGCCGTGCGGGGCCGATGCTACGTGCTGACCAGGAGAGATGTGCTCTGCTTGCTGACCGGTCGGTGTAGTGAGAAAGCCCGATGATGCCGATGCGGAGTCGCCCAGGCCGCGGTACATTGCGGCTAGTGGACGAGGTACCCGATGAGGCGATGCTGGCTGGCGCGGTGCGGAGGGGCGGGGAGTGATGATGATGAAGGAGGCATGTTCTGTCGAGGGTCACCAATGTGGGAATAATGGCGTAGCGGCCAAAGGAAGATCTTCCGACCGAGAGAGGTGATATTCTCGGTCAGGCCGAAGCCCACGTGATACATTTCAGCTGTCGTATATAATATACCGCCGCGCTTAGAAAACTTCGATAGCGCGATGCAGGAATGTTAGGCGAATTGTGGGTACCGCCACAACATCATGCATTTTGGCGTGGTAAACAACAGGAATAGAGTTATAAAATTATATAATTGAAGTTAAATTCTAAAAGACCATATAACGTACTTCTTAAAAAACATGATATCTATGTATCTTCCTACAATAACATACTTTTTTAGGATGTCAAAGTTTGAATGCGATTTTCTCAATATCACCTTTTACGACTTTCGAGATTAAACATTTTTTTTTTTAATATTTTCCAGACCTACACGCATGTTATTTACATGGTTCGATAGCCTATTAAATGTAGATTATGGAGATACTAATAACTCAATACCGACAACAAGGTCCCTTCACGCTGATAACGTCACAAATATATGTATAATATAAAAGTATTAAATATATTTCCGTTGTCTGGTACACCTGTAACACAAGTCCGTCAGGTACTTAGCACGGTGCCAGACTGACGTGGTGTGAAGCGTCCATAGATATAATTATTATTATTATTATATATACATACATACAGGTACATACATACAGGTCAAAATCATAAGCCTCATTTTTGCTTCGCCGTAGTCGGGTAAAAATGGAACAATTCTGGAATTCAAGTATAAAAGTGAATTATAAACCCTTAACCAAACTTCAAACTTCTGGATTCCGGCTAGTTGGAATTAGCCACTTTTACTTTATTTAGTTTTTAATATTTGTTGTTATAGCGGCAACAGAAATACACAATTTCTGAATATTTCAGAAGCTTTGCTACAGCGGTTCTTGAGATACAGCCTGGAGACAGAAAGATGGAAGTCTCAGTAATAGGGTCCTGTTTTACCCTTTGGATACGGAACCCTAAAAACGAATCTTGTAATAATATTTATTTTATCTACATATTTGCTATAATTATCAATTCTTAAGTTAATTAATTATATTGTTGTCGTTCATCTATTATTTAATTATTTTTTTAATTAATTAACATAACTCAAGATTAGAATAAATATTTTCTTTATTTTGTATTTTTCATTAAAGTATTTTTTTCAATTATGACTATGCAAATTATTGTAATAAAGCGCATAACACAAGTACCTAGTAGTATTATTAGTATACAGAAGTATGTATTTTATTTTCAATGCTAATTAATAAAGCCTAAAGAAGAAGGTATTATTTTTGTAAGTTTATTTCATTTATCTAGCTGTGAATGATATTTTATTCTCAAACGGCATAATTTATACTATACAGTATACACATATTATGAAGCGGAAGAGTTTGTTTATTTAAACGCGCTAATCTCAGGAACTACTGGTCCGATTAAAAAAAATCTTTCAGTATTAGATAGCCTATTTATCGAGAAAGGCTATATTAATTTATCATGTTAAGACTAATAGGAACAGAGAAATAGAGGAAGATGTGGAAAAAACGGGGGCAAATTATTTGAAAGGGCTTATAGGTATTTTGAACGCGCTAATCTCAGGAACTACTGGTCCGATTTGAAAAAAAACTTCAGTGTTAGATAGCCCATTTATTGCTATATTTTATTACGCTAGGCATTCCGAGCCCCATTATTGGTACTTTTCATAGTCTTTTAAATCGAGACTCAAGTTTGTCAATCGATTTTAAAAAATCTATACCAATATTATATACCTACCAAAAAAGTTTTTTATTTGTTTGCTCGATTTACTTGTTTGACTGACTGAATCTCAGGAACTACTGGTCCGATTTAAAAAAAATCTATGTTAGATAGCTCATTTATCGAGTAAAGCTATAATAGGCTTTACTCGATAGATGAGAGATACTTATCACAACTAAGCAATTTTTGTATTACTTAGCACCGATAATATAAAGTTGAACACGCGAAGGAACATAAGCTATTCTTTTGCGGGAAAATGTACGGTTTACGTAAAATTCGTAATTTAAGCTGGCGAAGCCGCGCGGGATATCTAGTTATATTATTATTGTTTTTACCATGGAAGTCGGTTTTAATTTTTGGTTAATTACCTCTTTTAATGTGTTCTGTATTGATTACCCTACCCTTTTAAAACAGAACGGCAAGAAATTGGACACGACATGCGTAGCACCGCTACGCCGCGCTACGAATCTCGTAGATGTATGTCGTAAATCGTAATCTTGCTACCGCGAGACTGCTATGCTACGTAAACTCATAAAATAATAATCTTATACAGGGTGTAACAAAACTAAGTGATAATACTTAAGGATGTGTACGTGTTCCTCGTAGACTGTAGACTGCAGCGCTGCTACTTTCACAGTGAACTCTCTACAAGGAACACGTACACACCCTAAAGTATTATCACTTAGTTTTGTTACACGCTGTATATAAAATTCTCGTGTTAGTTATAAACCGTACTCCTCCGAAACGGCTTCACTGATTTTTAACCGACTTCTAAAAACGAGGAGGTTATACGTTTGGCTGTGGATTAGTGTCTGACCGAAGCTTCGGCTTCGGCTTCGGCTTAGGCCGCCTTCGGCCAAAAAAACCACCTTCGGCCGAAGCTTTGCCGAAGGTCCAAGCAACCGTCGAAATTGAACGTTACGAAATACTGCGTGAGTCGTGAAAGAGCGACGGACCGGTCGTGTATGCAGAGGCCGCTGGGAGTCACTGTCAAATACAATAAACAAACTCTTAATAAATCATAAATTATTTTAATAGTTTATTAAGAAGAAGTTAGTGTTTGTTTATTTTATTTATTAGTCTAGTTTCGGTCTAGTCGAGTAAAACAAAGTTTAAAGACTGAATGATTGATTAGTCTAATTATTGTTATTTGTGAAATAATAAAGTAGTTATTATTTTTACAATAGTTCAGTCAATAAAGTAGTTGTAGAATGCATTAGCGGGAACCTAAGAGATTTCTGCTGGAACTTATTCAGCTTAGGGATAAAACATACTAAAAGTTGCTCGTTCGACCTTTTTGACATTTCATCAAAATGTAGGAGTCATTGAACCCCGTTATCGGTGAGTGTTGAGTATTTTGGTGTCTTGTAGGATTTCCTAATGTACTTGTCTTTTAATTCCTTTTCATTGTAAATTCAACTTTATCCTGTATTTGGTTTTTATTGTGGTGAAAATCGCAACATTGTGTATTTGTCTAAATTGTAAAATTTCTCTTTGTGACAAGAACACGTGTTTGAAGGCTTCCTGTTTCAACTTGTTATTTTGTAAAGTAGATTCTATTTGTAATACTAACTTTCTAATATTAATTCTTTTACCGTGGTCAAATTATTTTCTTGGTTTTCTTTGATATCATAACAAAATTGGCCCTGACCTAGTTTTAAATGTCATTGTCAGAAGTTCAATAACCTTTTTGCTCTTTAACTGTATTTTGATATTTTCTAAATTCCTTTTTTTAATTAGTGTTTTTAATGTTTGTAATGGACTCGCAAACACGTACTCAAGACTCGGATCTCGGACACGTGCTTTGCGGGCCAACAGTGTACCTTTTATTAAGGCCTGCCTCGAACATTCCAGGGGTGCTACGTTCCGGAGCAGCTCCTTGTTCTCTGCTACGCTCCGTCTGGACTCTTCTTCTACGTTTGGAGCAACTTCTCCACTCTACTTGGAAGCAACTGAGCTCCGTCCAGGCTGAACTCCGTCCTGGTTGCTCCAGGATCCGGTTTGGAGGATCCATCTCCCCACCGGCTCGCCACATGTCAGCCCATGCCGTCTGATTGACGCAACTCTCGCCACACACCGAACTTGCCGCCATCTACGGAATCCCGATCGTCTTGGCCTGAACACCTGGCGATCGACGCTACGCCTGTCACCGGGATCACGGAGACTTGAGGAGCTGGAGTCCCGCAAGTCGCTGCCTGTCCCCAGATAAGTGTCGTGTCCCTAAACCCGTGAGCTAAAGACCGAGAAATTGACTGAGGTTAGGATTCGTACCCGCGAAACCCGCTCTCCGACTGTCTAGGTTTTTTTCTTTTTGTTTATTTAGTATTTTAATAAATTTGTTAAATTGTTAAATTCTTTTTATTTATCTCTTTTTTTTATTGTCCCTGTGCCGGCCAGGTGACAATACATTACCCACAGGTATCGAGATAATTTTGTTGCTGGCCATCTGCACTCTGGCTGCCGCGTATACCGACGTGGACGACAGCATCAATGTGGAAAATCTGATCAAGGATATCCCCACCCTGAGGGGGAACCTCAACTGTTTCCTGGACAAAGGACCATGCACTAAACAGAACCTGGGGTATAAGGGTAAGCTTATACATTATGAGATCAGAAATATCAACAATGAACTAAGAGTGGGTGGGTTAATTCTAGCAATAACTATAGCAATGACCACAGAACTTGACAAATGTCACTTGCACCGTGTTTTTATTGATATTAATGGGGTTGAGAGTAAAAAAAAATGAATAATTATCCATATAAAATTGACGGGAAAAATATTTGTCATGACAACGCTCGAAAACCGCTTCGTTTCGCGATACAACTCCTGTCTGTCGATAGTGCCACTTCGGTCAATCCCTACTCCCTGGCGAAATATTTTTGAAGCTTTGATTTCTTTCGTTCGCTCGTAATCGGACTCAAATATCTAAACATCTCTTTCAGGCCACTTCATTGAGGTCGTAAACGACGGGTGTCGCGAGTGCAACGACCGCGACTGCCACATGTTCCGGGTGTTCCTCAAGGGAACACCCGGAACATGTGGCGCTCATGTACTCCTTGTGGCCTTGTACTCGGGGCACGACCCCGACAACAAACACTTCGACGCCGCCGCCGCCGCCGTGCAGAACTACTAGCCGCCTGCCGCGCCCCGTGCCCCGGCTCATATCACACAGTCATGTTTCAAGTAACAACAGTCATAGTATGTGGCTAGATAGGAGTCTGGACCGTAGTCTAAGTAGTGATAAAATACGTTGTAAGATTAATAAATGTTATGTTGCAGACGGCTCTGTTTATTTTTCATAGTTTACTGGTTTCAAAAAGATACACTAATTGTTGGTTCAGGTTCAAAATGAAACCAATCATAATGACTTCATCATTGTTCTGTCACTGCTGCTTTCAGTGATGACTGGTGACACTACCTGTATTCCGTCACAACTGTGGGCCATGGGACACTTCATTTGGACCACAGTTAGTAGTTACCAGTATTTTGTATTTGTCATTCAGATTTCGTTAGCTAGGTACTATGAGTATTACATTCCCATTTCCTATGTACAGAAAGCGCTACATGCTAGACAACCTCAAAATATTTATAATGATAATAATAATAATTTAGTTTTTGAAAAGGAGGAGGTTATAATATTATGTTCGGCTGTGGATATATACATATATTTTTTATTATTTTTGTATGTTTAACGATTACTCGGTCGTTTGTGAACCGATTTTCAAAATTTTTATTTTGTTGTATTAGTTTTCACTCCAATTTAGTCCAATGTTCACAAAAATGGTGACCTGATGATGGGATCCACGAGTAATCGAGGGAACTCCTCAAAATTTATATGGTAACATATTATGGTGATTTTGAGTTAAAGAATTAAAAAATTCTAACTCTTTAGGCACTCTCTTACAGAATTTGCCTATACATAATTTCGAAGCCGGTACCAGAAGTCTACCAGTCCCAAAAATATCAAATGTTATAGAATTCACGAATCTGAGCTGGTACCGACTTCAAAAATATAATGAAGATTGTACTTATACAAAAATAGTTGAGGTTTAGGAAAATTTTGAAAAAACCGGCCAAGTGCGAGTTGGACTCGCCCATGAAGGGTTCCGCAGCAGCATAAGGTTTATTTTTATGAAATTAAAATGTTTTTGATTTATATAATAAATTTCAGTTGATTTCATGAACGTTAAATTAAGGTTTACCATTTATGACGTATAAAAAAACTACTTGCTAGATTTCGTTCAAACCAATTTTCGTTGGTAGTTTTTATAGTAATGTACATCATATATTTTTTTTTTACAATTATCATGCCATACTAAAGAGTAAGAATTATTTAATACTTTTTAGTTAATTTAAGAATAAACTAATGTATTGTTTTCACTTGGAAGTCGGTTTTAATTTTTTGTTAAAAAACAGCAGCATTATGCACAAATAATTAAATTATCATTAATTGTTGTTCTCAAATTAAAATTCTGTGTATTTCCGTTAATTAGGAACCCAGTTGACATAATATTATGCCTATTTTTTATGTTTCCGACGAAACGTATAAAAAGCGAATATTACATCTTTTTTTATCATTACGATAAAGCAGTGTTAGGTATCATTAGCCCTTGCGCCTAAAATAAAAATAAAAAGATGAAGGTAATAATATTGCTCGCGGCCTGCGCATTGGCAGCCGCTTACACCGATATCGACGATGGGATCAATGTTGAAGATCTAATCAAGGATGTGCCGACGATGAAGAAGTTCTTGGACTGTTTCCTTGACCAAGGGCCTTGCACCAACCAAACCCTCGGATACAAGAGTAAGTTCCAGTACGGCTTAAAAATTTAAATACTTTGTTTTCGTTGTACGTTACATATTAAAAGAAAGATGGGAGCTATGGCTGCGTAAAATCTTTGATTTTTAAATCTCTTTCGTGGAGTTCCAAGTTACCTAGTGGACGGAGAAAATTGTTAAGGGGCTTGTTAGACCTACCGAGTACTGAGTAGAGTGCTGAGACAGTGCAAATAGACAATTTGATTGGCCGAGAGCACTCGCTACTCCACTCGGTAGGTCGGACCAGTGATTACTTGATTAGACGGGTCGTTACTGGTAAACAATGATCAGACACGTAGTGTTAACAGCTTTAAGATTATGAAATAAACAGTAGCATGGGCGTACCCAGGTAGGACATGCGACCCTCTCCAGTTTCACAAAGACAACTTAAAGTTGTGTGTGACTTACACAGTACACTAGTAAATGTTTGTAAGTTGACACTCAACAAGCGTTGCCAGATTTTTTTGTACCAAGTCCGGACTTTGGAACTTTTTGAGTGAAAAAAAGGATTCTTTCGTCAAAAGCGGAACCTAGTAAAAATAAAAACCGGCCAAGTGCGTGTCGGGCCACGTGCAATACAGGGTTCCGTGGTACCTCTAGTTTTTGATTACTACTCCCGTGAATTTTTTCACATTTCCAGAAGCAGCCGTTTAACTGGTAGAAGGACTCTGGACTCTAACGATTTTTTCCACTTTTCCACTTTGAAACTTTAAATTTCACAAACAGATCCCCATATTGGAAAATGATCTATGAATACTCATAATATTTTTTTAAAAACCTATTCAACGACACCCCACTCGGTCGGGTGAAAAAATACATCCCCGCTTGATGTGTAGGGGTGGTACCTTAAAAATATTTTAAAGATATTACCTATATATGTACAATTTTGTCGGCATCATTAATATGCGCACTAACCAGCTGTTTTTAAATGCGTGTATTTAATAAAATAATAGTGTAACATTGGCACGCTTCTCAGTAGCTGGAGTTAGTGCCCTACCCCCCTTGTTTCATAAGTCACGTTAGACGGTGTGTACCTGGAATGGATGATAAACATAGTCCTGGAATGGATGATAAACAAAGGGTACGACCCAACTATGCATTCCATGATGCTATTTTGTGCCAGTGAAGTTGAGTTAATTATTTGATTATTTCGTTTATTTATTTGTACTGACAGGTGACAAAACTACTATACATATTACGTTATTTTTAGGTTTGATCCAATAAATAACCACTTGAGGGCTCGTACATGGATGTAGTTCGTCTATAAAGTATAATTTACACAGAGCCAGTACTGGCTGCCAATAAGACTGGCAACCAGTATTGGCTTGGCATATGCCGCGTGTGCCGGTTTGGACTGGCTTGAAAAACTGTTCACACGCGGCATATACCAAGCCAATACTGGTTGCCAGTCTTATTTGTAGCCAGTACTGGCTCTGTGTAAATTATACTTAAGCGATATTTGCAAAGGAATAAGGTTCATGACAGAAGAAACATCAGGAGAGCTCCTTGCTTAAGTTTCTGGTTTTTGTAAACGATGCCAGATAATATTTCCTACTAAAAAATACAGTCTGTAGGGTTTGCTGTAAGGGAACATTTCCCACTAAAAACTGCTAATTAGTTTTTGCTATTGAAATTATTAGGTTTATGTTCTTCCAGAAATTATGTTTGCCTTTGTACCTATATTTTTTAAATAATAAATGTTTAAAATACCCTTAGATATTCATTTTAGTAATTAATTGGACAAATTTTCAACATTACCCAGCCAGAGCTGGGTAGACCTAGGTGAGTATGGGTAAACAACGAGTTAAAATTTATTTTTCTTATTAATCGGACTTTACCCAAAAGACTTGGGTAATACTAAGTCAACCCGGGTAATACCTTCTAGCATTATCCGTAACATATATAATGTGAAAATAAATAAAATAAAATATTATAATGAATGGCACTAAAATTATTTCTAAGACGATTTTCACTTTGCACGACAGATCACTACACGTTTAGCTCAAAAGGGGTTGAAAAATCAACTCCTTGTTTTTTTTTCTTCAAAATAAACAGGGGTTTAAAGTGAAGAAAAGCCTGACTGAACAGGAAATAAATCTTCAATTACGTTACTGTCTTCAGAAATTGGCGTTATACTAACATTGATAAGGTTATAATATAGTTACTAGCTATTTGACCGAGCTTTTCTCGGTATTCGATAAAACACGAATAAAATGACATTTTCTAAAAATTATTCCTAGCTAGATCTATTTATCGCCCCCACTGACCTCCATTGCATAATAGAGATTAGTGATCGCCCCCGAAACCCCCTATATACATAATTTCATGAAAATCGTTGGAGCCGATTCCGAGATTCCAATTATATATTTAAATTATATATTATTTTCCAATGATATAAGACAAAGTTATTAATGTCAGATATGTTCATTATAATATTTATTATGTTAATCAAGTTATTTTATTATTATAGCCCTGAATTTTAATTCAGAATGGGCAATAAAAATGTAACTCAACATAGACAATAACTATCATGTAACTGCATATTCTGTAGGTCGCAAATAAATATCTACTACCTACGGTACATGATAATTGATATTATATGGAGGTTTAATTAATTTTGAGTGTTGAGGGCCGCGTTGCCAGATTTTTTAATCAAATGTCCCGCGCGGGACAGGCTCAGTCCCGCATTTCGGAGATAACCGGAAGTACTGGAACGTACGTGCAGCGTGCTGAGAAAATAAAGTTCATAATGAAGATAAGAGTGTGGGAGATAGAGGGGTGGATTTTTTTTGGCTACTTTTGCTATCTATTGTCACGAAAACGTAATTTTAAGTCAAATAAAAGGACGAAAATTCGAAAAAAATTTGATTTTATGTTTTTACGGTTCCGTAGTCAACAGGGAAACCTTATAATTTCGGTCTGTCCGTCCGCCTGTCCGTCTGTCCGTCCGTTCGTCTGTTTGTCCGTGGTTTTACTCAGAGACGGCATTAACCCGGCGTCTGCCTGGTAGAAAATAGGAACAACAACTGCATGGTGGGTCATAATTACCCGGATTATAAACCGTTGTTAATTTTTACCATTTCAACGAAATTTTAAGCAAATTTATTTTTAATTTATTTTACACCGATGTGGATGACACACTGAGCGTGGAAGACTTGATCAAAGACAAGCCGAGGTTCCAGGGCGAGGTGAACTACTTTATGGACAAGGGGCCCTGCACACAACAGTACATGAATTACAAAAGTAAGAATTACTGTGTTTGATTATGCTATAGTCAGCTATACTATAAGGAGGAAATATATGTCTTTTGGAATGTTTCTTTTGGAACAAAGTTCCTTATCGCGCGTTGCGAAAAGGGGCTAGACGGAAAAAGTTGTAACGACACGACACAAAAGTGTCGGTATGTCGGTGTATTACAACTATAGCAAAATTGCTATAGTTGTAAGCCGTGTTTCTCTCTCTGTCTCTCTCCCCCTCTCAAGTTTTTTTTTGCGTGTAATGTGTGTTGTACATTACCTTTCTGTACATATGTAATAACTTGCTTCCATCCAGGTGTCCCTTGACATCTCTTATTCAAGTTTATTTGTATTAATATTTTTTGATAGCAATGGACAATGAACATGTGGTTTATAGAGTAGATGCGAGAAAATATATTTTTCGGCCATTCTCCGGTATGGCATTATTTGACTCATTACCGTAACCATTTTTTTTCTTCGTCGATTTGACTCAGACACATTGAAATATTAAAGAAATGAAAGATACGAACACAATAATAAATGTGGCGTGAAACAGTTAGTTAAAGTTTTTTGGATAATGAGACTTAAAAATTTATGGGTACGGTAATTAGACAAATGTAGTGTTTTACGTAACGATACAATGACACAATTGATAAAAACTAGCTTAGGGCAACGTAAATAGGCCAAATTATGTAACATAAACATAATATACATAATAAAAATCTAATTTAAACATAATTGAAAAGTAACGATTACGGTAATTAGACAAGTTTGTAACCAAAGCTACGGTAATTAGATACTCATGTGCTTTATCGGCGCCACAATAACATTAACGATGTGGGACCACTGATGGGCCATGGCACACACTAAGAAGAAGCAAACCCGTACACTCCTAATGTGCCAAATCCTGATATTTTTGGATGGGCACCCAAAAACAGCAGGTGTTACGGTAATTAGGACTTTTGGTCGGCGATTATTTCATGATAACTATTTATAGGCCTATTGAGTCGATATTTTGCAATGCGATAACCAATGTTTATAGGCGTTTAAAACCATGAATAGATTAAATTAAATAGGTACGTTATAAAAATTACAAGCAAGTTACGGTAGTTAGAAAAACATGGTTTTTGAACACGAATTTAATTATTTTAGCTGAATTACTTAAATTAGAAGCCTGTGTTTAAGTTTGTAGCTAGATACTGATGCTAACTACCGTTTAAAAATATAACATACTTGAATAAGATAATATTACAGAGTAAACAAACCCGGGACACGTAAATTTTGCTCTCCTGAGAATGGCCGTTTTACACCATGAAAAAGTGCTATTTACATGGTACTTTTCTTCTAGATGTACAGAGGTGCGAGAAACTTTGACATCAGATAAGCTCAGACTTACTCAGACTAAAATAAAGAAGAAAGTATTGAAAAGTATATTTTAAATTTTTGTAATTATATAAATCAAGCTAGCTTACTGACACTGAATTGTAACCTAACCTCTTTAAGCTTCTACTTTAATTTTCAAATCTCGCCATTTAAGTTATTACATGAAAGCTAGAAACGCTCCATAATCCATTCCACTTGAGTTTGTATCATTGACGCTCACGTGCAAGTGGAACGGGAAAACCACGGTCGTGAGCGTTATCGTTGTAGGTGCTTAGTGGAACGCACCTATTGTGTCAATCGAAAGATCACTAATTAATATTGACTTGACAGTCAACCAACTGCCGTCAGGTTTTCCATTTGCCGATAAATCGATTTCTCTGATGTCAAAATGTATGGGATCAGACAGGGCCGGATTTAAATTTTTTATGAGTATAGGCCAAATTGCCGCACGTAATAAATTTATGTACGAACTCTGCCGCCATCCTAAGACGCTGCCGCCCCCCTAGGACGCCATAGGACGCTGCCTATACAATAAACCCAGAGCTGATTAGACATAACAGATTGCTACGTGTCACGGCACATGCAAGTGCTATGTATTAATTCCATACATTTTAACTTCGCTATCGAAACTAGCGAATTCTTTGACTAAGGATCAATCCGCATCGAAGCGAATTACCAAACCAAACATAGCCAAAGCGCGCGTCTTTTTAAAATCTTAGAAGTAGTGTGTGTGTTACGCTCTAGAGTTAAGGTTGAATTTGTTATGTTCAGATTTGGTAAGTCACTTTGATGCACTTCGGCTTTGCGCTAGTATAAATTGATCTTAGGTTAAGTCTAAGTTTTCGTTTACAGGTCACTTACTGGAAGTAGTGGGCGACGGGTGTCGCGAATGCAACGACCGCGAGCGCCACATGTTCCGGATGTTCGTCAAGGGTCTGCGCGACGACCTGCCCGTCGAGTACAAGGCGTTCCGCGAAAAGTACGACCCCGACAACAAACACTTCGACGCCGCCGCCGCCGCCGTGCAGAACTACTAGCCGCCTGCCGCGCTCTGTGCCCCGGCTCCTAGCACACAGTCATGATAGTGGTCTGGACCGTAGTCTAAGTAGTGATAAAATACCTACATAGTAAAATTAATAAATGTTATGTTGCAGACGGCTCCGTTTATTTTTCATAGTTTATTTTTTATGCCATTATTAGTTGGAAGTAGTTGTCAGAAAAAAATAAATTTTTTGGTTGAGATGAATGAAACTATCCATAACGACTTTATCATTATACTGTCCGAAATAGTTCTGCTTTCACTGATGACTCTATCGAAACTGATAAGATTTTGACTGACGAGTTTGCCCCCATTAAACGCTCAACTGCCACACTCACAGCTGCCGCACTCAGAGTGGAACATTAATTACTTAAATGTAATTAATTCAACATAAGCCGCACTAATTCGTTGCTTATTTTCAAGTATAAATATGTATTATAAAATCGACAATTTTGGGTTAGTCACCCCCTTAACCAAACTTCAAACTTCTGGATTCCAGCTATTTAGAATTGGCCATTTTTACTCTATTTAATTTTAGTATTTCTTGTTATAGCGGCAACAGAAATACACAATCTATGAATATTTCAGAAGTCTTGCTACGGCGATTCTTGAGAGACGGCCTGGAGACTGACAGATCGAAGTCTAGGTATTAGGGTCCCGTCCCTTTGGATACAGAACCTTAAAACGAGACTTGTATCTATTTACTATATCTGTTTGCTATAATTATCTTGAGTTTATTAATTATGTTGTCGCTTATCTATAACTTAAGTATTTTTTTAAATTAATTAACATACTCAAGATTAAATAAACTGTAAGCAACAACATGCTACAGTTATTTTATTTTGTATTTCATTTCGTATGTTCTTTATCTTGTATTTTTTATTAAAGTATTTTTTCAATTATGTTAATGCAAATTATTGTAATAAATCGCATTACACAAGTATTTTATTTTCAATGCTAATTAATAAACCCCAAGTCATAAAATTTTAAATAAAATAAGAAGGTATTATATTTGTATAAGTTTATTTAATTTATCTAGCTGTGAATGATATCCGAAGCCGCGCGGAGTCTTACCTTTATATTTTTAGCGCAATTATTAATAGCTCGGGTTACGCGGAGGCTAAAATGAAGTTCGAGACAAGCGCCACTACAAGTTTTATATATAGCCGTCTCGCTATAGCGAGGTACCCCGTGCCCCGCGCGCCTCGGACGCCCTACACGGCAGCGTAAGTATGTGTGCGTGCGTCGTCATTCATTATTTTACTCTTAGGATCAAGTTATTCAAGCCGTGCGTGTGTTGCGAAGTACATTTTACTGTTTTATGAATCATGAACAAAGTTGTTTTTGTGGTTGTTTTATAATATTATTATGTTGGAATAGTAGGAATACAGGCGCGGGCGTATCTTGTCACTGAACTGAACAGAATACAGATTCTACATAATATACTAAAATAATATACTTAATGATAATATCTACATTGGACTCTTCACAAATCACACCACGTCAATCTGGCCCCGTGCTAAGTACACTAAGGATTTGTGTTACAACTTACAAGTACCAGACATACAATACCGGATATATTATAATAATTTATACTAGCGAGTAGCGACCCGCCCCGGCGTCGCACGGGTATAAAATATATAGCCACTGAAAAAATGATTAAAATCAATAGCCTATGATCTACTTCTTATCTGTGCCAAATAACATAAAAATTGCTCCAGTAGTTCGCGAGATAATTTTCCCCAGTTTCAAATAATTTCCAACGTTTTATCCACATACTCCTATTAGTCTTAGCGTGATAAAATATAGCCTATAGCCTTCCTCAATTAATAGGCTATCTAACACTGAAAGAATTTTTCAAATCAGACCAGTAGTTCCTGAGATTAGCGCGTTCAAGTTAGCCCTTTCAAATAATTTCCCCCGTTTTTTCAACGTTTTCCTCTATTTCTTCGCTCCTATTAGTCTTAGCGTGATAAAATATAGCCTATAGCCTTCCTCGATAAATGGGCTATCTAACACTGAAAGAATCATTAAAATCCGTTGCGTAGTTTTAAAGATTAAAGGGAACAAAGGGACATGAGGGAAAAAAAGCGACTTCGTTTTATAATATTACAAAGGGACATGAGGGAAAAAAGCGACTTTGTTTTATAATAAGTACCTATATTATTTAGATATCATAGATTTCCTTTTTATTATACTCAACTTATTTAAGATCCATACTTCCATACTAATTGTAAAAAATTAATATTATAAATTTAAAAGCCGGGGGTCGCTGGTTCGAAATTCGAATCCCACCGACGGAACAAAACGTTTTCCTCGGTCATGACTCATAAGTACTCATGACTTATGAGTCACGACTCATGGATGTGTATTAAATATGTGTATAATGATTATAATAATATTGTAAAAACTAGATGACGCCCGCAACTCTGTTGCGCCAAAACTAGTTTATCGCGCGGAAACGGGAAACCGTGCATTTTTTCGGGATAAAAAGTATTATATGTCAAAGGACAAAGACTTGGGACCGCCTCAAAGTATCTCCATGCCAAATTTCATTAAAATCGGTTCAGCGGTTTGGGCGTGAAAAGGTAATAAGCTAGGTAATAACAGACAGACACACTGACATGACGAATCTATTAGGGTTCTGTTTTTTGCCATTTGGCTACGGAAGCCTAAAAATCAAAAGAGTTATTAATTACTAGCTGTTGCTGTTCAGTGTTAGATAGCCCATTTATCGAGGAAGGCTATAGGCTATATTTTATAATGGACTAACACTGAAATAATTTTTCAAATCGGACCAGTAGTTCCTGAGATTAGCGCGTTCAAACAAACAAACAAACTCTTCCGCTTTATAATAATATTATTTAATTATTAAAGTATTTATATTATTTAATTGAATAAAACTGACATCAGGAAATAATTACTAAAAATATAAACTAAAATAAAATATACAAACATAGGTATACAAACTTAGAATACAAGTTCAGTTTTATATTTTACTTTATTTCAGACAGAAATTAGCAAGTCTGTTCAGGAGTTCTCGAGTTTTAGTGAGACTAACGAAAATAATTATACATAATATCAATGTATATTGTATAATCATATTATAATATTATGACTATCGCTAATATTCCTTAACGTTATTTACAAAATACAGTATATAAGAAAATAATAATATTATGATTTATGATATTCATAATTATTATTTATTTTAAACTACTGTGTGATACATCATACATCCCACCTTTCGGTATCCATTATTAATTATTATCAAAAGTTTAAGCACCACAAATCAAAATAATTTTATTTTGTTCAAGCAATTGTTTTCAAATATCACAAAAACCTATCAAAATCAACATTCAACAACAATAACATTCTCTCGATCGCGGATTCTTGGAAATCTACTGTTATCGCGCGCGCGGTCGCATGCGACCGCTTGGAGCTTGAGGGAATATTGTAATTGAGTAATTAATGCCTTGAATTAATTATTGTCACGTGTACCGGTTACCCCACTCCGCCACCCGGCCCGGGCCCCCGCCCCGTTGCCGCGCTCTGTCGTGTGAGCGGATCGGCACGCGTTTACGAATACCAAAAATGATGAATGAAAATTTATTATATTGCCATTCTTTTGAAGACATTCTGTAACTACACAATATAAGCTGAGGTCCCAGGAAAAATACATTACGATTCGATGAGTTTTTAATATAAAACAAGTGTGCGAAAAGTATGTCTACAATGGCGTAAAAATTTATGAAATGTAATCGCTTATATTTTTAGTGTGTAAATATTTTGTAGTAAATTTTTGTACAGGAACCTAGGTAATTACTATTTTAAGCTGAAAAATAACTCAAACATGTTAAATATTTTCGTATGAGAAAATGATTTTGGTATTACGTTTGTATGAGAATTTCGAGGGTAACCCGGCCCCTTAATTACGATTTACGTAGCAGTCTCGTAGCAAGATTACGGCATAGCTACGAGATTCGTAGCGCGGCGTAGCGGTGCTACGCATGTCGCGCCCTATTTCTGTGCGACCGCACATCGGAGACACGACTGTAGTTAGACAGTCTTGTTTCACATACTACACTAATATTAGTACTAATATTAGTCCTAGGTACTAATATTAGTCCTAGTGTACTACTGTACGCCTCAAAGGCGCCAACGAAACACAAAAATTCTTGCTTTTTTTTTTGTTTTCGCTCGTATTTTAACATGCTTCTCGTACATCTCCCATTTTATAGATACGGTCAGTATGGCAAGTAAGGTGTCATCCTGTGCGCTCCATAAACGTATGAGTAGGTGCAACTTATACGCGGAACAAACATTTGCGGCATTTTGATTTATTTCAATATTTATGTTATTTTTATGTAATATTTATATGAGTATTCATTTTGTAGGTAACGTTTTTTTCACTTTTGTATGGGCAAGCGCCCGAGCGTCACGAGATTGCCCTGGATACAAAAGTGAAATTTTTTTTTGTCTTTCAGCGCTGCTACTTTCACAGTGAACTCTCTACTAGGGACACGTACACACCCTAAAGTATTATCATTTATCACTTAGTTTTGTTACACCTTGTATACTAAACCTTTCTTCTTAATTTTTGAATCACTTCATTATATAATTTATACTGAACCTTTCTGCCGCGCACTGTAAAACTCTGGAACGAACTGTCACCAGCAGTATTTCCGGACCTATAGGACCTGCAAACCTTCAAGAAAAGAGCGTATTCCCTCTTAAAAGGCCGGCAATGCACCTGCAGCTCTTCTGATGTTGCGAGTGTCCATGGGCGACGGTAGTTGCTTACCATCAGGTGACCCGTTTGCTCGTTTGCCCCCTTATTTAATAAAATAAAAAAACCTTGTTTTATACGCGCCCAACACGCACTCGGCCGGTTCTTAATAATTACGACATGCCCGCATGTAGGTAATGACTAATGAATGCTCATTACTCATTTGGCATTAGTTACTCATTAACATAAGAGTCAAGGCAACGAGTGTCATAAAAACTTTATTATATGCCTATATTAAATATTTATTAATATAAATAACAAGAAAAAATTATCCGAACTAATACTATGAATTCGAAAGTGTGTATGTCTGTCTGTTACCTCTTCACGTCTAAACCGCTGAACCGATTTTGTTGAAATTTGTTATGGAGATACTATGAGTCTAGGAAAAGGACATAGGGTACTTTTAATCTTGAAAAAATGTTCGGTTAATGAATTTTGGCGCAACGGAGTTCAATTAACTAGTAATATTGTAAATGGCTGTCTAAAACAGGTGAACTAGATGACGCCCGCAACTCCGTTGCGCAAAAATTCGTTTATCGCGCGGGAACCGTGCATTTTTTCGGGATAAAAAGTATCTTATGTCCTTTCCTGAGATTTAAAGTATCTTCATATTAAAATTCAGCAAAATCAGTTCAACGGTTCGAGCGTGAAGAGGTAACATACAGGCCGACAGATAGACACACTTTCGAATTTATAATATTAGTATGGAAGTATGGATTTGTCAATTCCTAGTAATCTATCTTTGATCGTAGTTATATATTATACTGAATGATTAATTATTTCTTTAGCGAATGAAGTTTGTTTGGAACCTATTTTTAGATGTTCTTAGGCGACTAAAGCAAACTGCAAAATTGTAGATTTTATAATTCATTTTTATTCTTGAAAGTAAAACATAGATACTAAATTATATTTCCGAGGGTCTGACCTAGCGAAAATACGATATCCTTACATTTTCTCAATAGAAAAATATCACAAAGATGCATCTAATTTTCGCGAATTTTTATGTGTATATTGCCAAAAACGTGCATTAACCTGAGTTAATATGTTAACACATTGTATAAAATTCTATCACCACTCTATCACCGAGGTAAGTACTGGCGTGCCGGATTTTAAAATATGTTGCAAGGTTGCATATTTATCGAGTTAGAAAAAACTAACTTGGCGATGATTTCCTTTTTCACCTGACATATGAAAGACGGGCGTGAGTGTGAAGAGAGAAGAACGATGTTCGATGTTTTGCTATAGTCGCCCTTTTAAATAAACCGATAACAATTATAATTCCCTCGTTTTGATTTGTTTTCTCAATTTGCTAGACTTATGATTTAGTTACGTAAAGTCACTGGGTTCCTTTTATTTTAATATACAAGTTACCAAGTTAATATTATGGCTTAGTTGGAAAGTTAAAAAAAACATATTTATTTTTACAAAAATGATTTCGTATCCAAACCGCGAGATTTCCGTGCTCCACACAAAAATTGAGTCCACCAAAGATACAGTCTGAGACAACGCCTGATAGGAATGGCAGAATGTTAGTTCTTTACATACCTTAAGGGCTCTCTCTCCCTAAATTAGCAGGTCGATTGTCTGTCAGTGCGAATATCGACGTAAATGACATTAAAATAACATTCATAACAGCGCGCCTTGTACGGTGGCGGTTACGACGCTCGCCTCGTCCATGATAGGGCGAAATAGGAGAAAAAAACCTTTTTAAGGCTTAATATAATACATATTTCAAAAAAGTAAAAAACCAAATTATTAACTTATGTATTGCAAAGCAGTAGATATTTTTTATATATTCTTTTGATAAATAATCAAGGAGTAAAGTGGTTTCATTCAACGATTTGGAGGTGATTTGGTTTTTTATTTCTTTATTATGTGATACCGATTATATGCCATAAAGTTTTATAAAACCTTATGCAAAAAAAACTATTCAATTTATTATGAAATGCAAAAGAAAAAGCCGTTCCATCTATTTAGATTATCAGCTGTAAGTTGTGTGCG